>JAWQEG010001201.1:1245000-1695350 GCA_033782935.1 Petrolisthes cinctipes
TGTGGATGTCATTACAGTGATTGGACTGTAAATATCAACAGTCATTAATGGGGTGGTGGGTGTGTGGCTGTCATTACAGTGTTTGGACTGTAAATATCAACAGGCAGTCATGGGGTGGTTGGTGTGTGGATGTCATTACAGTTCTTGGACTGTAATTATCAACAGTCATTTATGGGGTGGTGGGTGTGTGGCTGTCATTAGAATGCTTGGACTGTAAATATCAACAGTCATTCATGAGGTGGTGGGTGTCATTACAGTGCTCAGACTGTAAATATCTACTGTCATTAATAGGGTGGTGGGTGTGTGGCTGTCATTACAGTTCTTGGACTGTAAATATCAACAGTTAATTATGGGGTTGTGGGGTTGTGGATGTCATTACAGTGCTTCGACTGTAAATATCAACAGTTTTTCATGAGGTGGTGGGTGTGTGGGTGTCATTAGAGTGCTTGGACTATAAATATCAACCGTCATATATAGGGTGGTGAGTGTGTGAGTGTCATTACAGAGCTTGGACTGTAAATATTAACAGTTAATCATGAGGTGGTGGGTGTGTGGGTTTCATTACAGTGATTGGACTGTAAATATCAATAGTCATTCATTGGATGGTGGGTGTGTGGGTTTCATTAAAATGTTTTGATTGTAAATATCAACAGTCATGGGGTGGTGGATGTGTGGGTGTCATTAGAGTGCTTGGACTCTAAATATCAACCATAATTTTTGGGGTGGTGGGTGTTTGTGTGTCTATGCAGTGCTTGGACTGTAAATATAAACAGTCAATCATGAGGTGGTGGGTGTGTTGGTATCATTACAATGCTTGGACTGTAAATATCAACAGTCATTCATAGCGTGGTGGGTGTGTGAGTGTCATTACAGTGTTTTGACGGTAAATATTAACAGTCATTCATAGGGTGGTGGGTGTCATTACAGTTCTTGGACTGTAAATATCAAGTCATTCATGGGTTGGTGGGTGTGTGTGTATAATTAGTGCTCGGACTGTAAATATCAACAGTCATTTATGAGGTTGTGGGTGGCATTAGAGTGCTTGGACTGTAAATATTTACAGTCATTCATAGGGTGGTTGGTGTGTGAGCGTCATTACAGAGCTTGGACTGTAAATATCAATAGTCATTAATTGGGTGGTGGGTGTGTGGATGTCATTACAGTGCATGGACTGTAAATATCAACAGTCATTTATGGGGTGGTGGGTGTGTGGCTTTCATTACAATGTTTGGACTATAAATATCAACAGTCAGTCATGGGGTTTTGGGTATGTGGATGTCATTACAGTGCTTGAACTGTAAAAATCAACAGTCATTTATGGGGTGGTTATTGTGTGGCTGTCATTAGAATGCTTTGACTGTAAATATCAACCATATTTCATGGGGTGGTGGGTGTGGGGGTGTCATTACAGTGCTTTGACTGTAAATATCAACAGTCATTCATGGGATGGAGGGTATGAGGGTGTCATTACAGTGCTTGGACTGTAAATATCAACATTTAATTATGGGGTGGTGGGGTTGTGGATGTCATTACAGTGCTTGGACTGTAAATATCAACAGTTATTCATGGGGTGGTGGGTGTGTGTGTGTCGTTACAGTGCTTGGACTATAAATATCAACCGTCATATATAGGGTGGTGGTTGTGTGAGTGTCATTACAGAGCTTGGACTGTAAATATTAATAGTCAATCATGAGGTGGTGGGTGTGTGGGTGTCATTACATGGCTTGGACGGTAAATATCAAGTCATTTATGGGGTGGTGGGTATGTGTGTGTCATTAGTGCTTGGACTGTAAATATCATCAGTCATTCATGGGATGGTGGATGGCATTACAGTGCTTGGACTGTAAATATCAAGAGTCAGTCTTGGTTTTTTGGGTGTGTGGATGTCATTACAGTGCTTGGACTGTAAATATCAACAGTTAATTATGGGGTGGTGGGGTTGTGGATGTCATTACAGTGCTTGGACTGTAAATATCAACAGTTATTCATGGAGTGGTGGATGTGTGTGTGTCATTACAGTGCTTGGACTATAAATATCAACCATCATATATAGGGTGGTGGGTGTGTGAGTGTCATTACAGAGCTTGGACTGTAAATATTAACAGTCAATCATGAGGTGGTGGGTGTGTGGGTTTCATTACGGTGATTGGACTGTAAATATCAACAGTCATTCATTGGATGGTGGGTGTGTGGGTGTCATTACAGTGTTTTGATTGTAAATATCAACAGTCATGGGGTGGTGGGTGTGTGGGTGTCATTAAAGTGCTTGGACTGTAAATATCAACAGTTATTCATTGGGTGGTGGGTGTTTGGGTGTCTATGCAGTGCTTGGACTGTAAATATCAATAGTCAATCATGAGGTGGTGGGTGTGTTGGTGTCATTACAATGCTTGGACTGTAAATATCAACAGTCATTCATGGGGTGGTGGGTGTGTGGGTGTCATTACAGTGTTTTGACGGTAAATAATAACAGTCATTCATAGGGTGGTGGGTGTCATTACAGTTTTTGGACTGTAAATATCAACCATCATCCATTGGGTGGTGGGTGTGTGGGTGTCATTACAGTTCTCAGACTATAAATATTAACAGTCATTCATGGGGTGGTGGGTGTGTGGGTGTCATTACAGTGCTTGAACTGTAAATATCAACAGTCATTTATAGGGTGGTGGGTGTGTGAGTGTCATTACAGAGCTTGGACTGTAAATATCAACAGTCATTTATGGGGTGGTGGGTGTGTGGGTGTCATTACAATGCTTTGAGAGTAAATATCAAAAGTCATTCTTGGGGTGGTGGGTGTGTGGGTGTCATTACAGTGCTTAAAATGTAAATATCAACAGTCATTAATGGGGTGGTGGGTGTGTGGCTGTCATTACAGTGCTTGAATTGTAAATATCAACAGTCAATTATTGGGTGGTGGGTTTGTGGGTTTCATTACCGTGCTTGGACTGTAAATATCAACTGTCATTCATGGGGTGGTGGGTGTGTGAGTGTCATTACAGTGTTTTGAATGTAAATATCAACAGTCATTCATAAGGTGGTGTGTGTCATTAGAGTGCTTGGACTGTAAATATCAACAGTCATTCATGGGGAGGTTGGAGTGTAGGTGTCATTACAGTTCTTGGACTGTAAATATCAACCATAATTTACTGGGTGGTTGGTGTGGGGGTGTCATTACAGTGCTTTGACTGTAAATATCAACAGTCATTGATGGGGTGGGGGGGTGAGGGTGTCATTACAGTGCTTGGACTGTAAATATCAAAAGTCATTCATGGGGTGGTTGGTGTGTGGGTGTCATTATAGTGTTTGAACTGTAATTATCAACAGTAATTCATGGGGTGGTTTGTGTGTGGGTGTTATTACAGTGCTTGAACTTAAAATATCAACCATCATTTATTGGGTGGTGGGTGTGTGGGTGTCATTACAGTGCTCAGACTGTAAATATTAACAGTCATTCATAGGGTGGTAGGTGTGTGAGTGTCATTACAGAGCTTGGACTGTAAATATCAACAGTCATTTATGGGGTGGTGGGTGTGTGGGTGTCATTAGAGTGCTTGGACTGTAAATATCAACAGTCATTCATGGGGTGGTGGGTGTCATGACAGTGCTTGGACTGAAAATATCAACAGTCATTCATGGGGTGGTGAGTGTGTGGGTGTCATTACAGTTCTTCGACTGTAAATATCTACCATCATTCATTGGGTGGTGGGTGTGTGTGTGTCATAACATTGCTCAGACTGTTAATATTAACAGTCATTCATTGGGTGGTGGGTGTGTGGATGTCATTACAGTGCTTGGACTGAAAATATCAACAGTCATTCATGGGGTGGTGGGTGTTTGGGTGTCATTACAGTACTTGGACTATATAAATATCAACTGTCATTTATGGGGTGGTGGGTGTGTGAGTGTCATTACAGAGCTTAGACTGTAAATATCAACAGTCATTTATGGGGTGGTGGGTGTGTGGGTATCATTACAGTGCTTGGACAGTAAATATCAAAAGTCATTATTGGGGTGTTGGGTGTGTGGGTGTCATTACAGTTCTTAGACTGTAAATATCAACAGTCATTTATTGGGTGGTGGGTGTGTAGGTGTCATTACATTGCTTGGACTGTAAATATCAACAGTCAATCATGGGTTGGTGGGTGTGTGGGTGTCATTACAGGGCATGGACTGTAAATATCAACAGTCATTTATGGGATGGTGGGTGTGTAGGTGTCATTACAGTGCTCAGATTGTAAATATTAACAGTCATTCATTGGGTGGTGGGTGTGTGGGTGTCATTACAGAGCTTGGACTGTAAATATCAACAGTCATTTATGGGGTGGTGGCTGTGTGGGTGTCATTAGAGTGCTTGGACTGTAAATATCAACAGTCATTCAAGGGGTGGTGGGTGTCATGACAGTGCTTGGACTGAAAATATCAACAGTTATTCATGGGGTGGTGAGTGTGTGGGTGTCATTACAGTTCTTCGACTGTAAATATCTACCATCATTCATTGGGTGGTGGGTGTGTGGGTGTCATAACATTGCTCAGACTGTAAATATTAACAGTCATTCATTGGGTGGTGGGTGTGTGGATGTCATTACAGTGCTTGGACTGAAAATATCAACAGTCATTCATGGGGTGGTGGGTGTTTGGGTGTCATTACAGTACTTGGACTATATAAATATCAACAGTCATTTATGGGGTGGTGGGTGTTTGGGTGTCATTACAGTGCTTGGACTGTAAATATCAACCATCATTCATAGGGTGGTGGGTGTGTGAGTGTCATTACAGAGCTTAGACTGTAAATGTCTACAGTCATTTATGGGGTGGTGGGTGTGTGGGTATCATTACAGTGCTTGGACAGTAAATATCAAAAGTCATTATTGGGGTGTTGGGTGTGTGGGTGTCATTACAGTGCTTAGACTGTAAATATCAACAGTCATTTATTGGGTGGTGGGTGTGTAGGTGTCATTACATTGCTTGGACTGTAAATATCAACAGTCAATCATGGGTTGGTGGGTGTGTGGGTGTCATTACAGGGCGTGGACTGTAAATATCAACAGTCATTTATGGGATGGTGGGTGTGTAGGTGTCATTACAGTGCTCAGATTGTAAATATCAACAGTCATTTATGGGGTGTTGGGTGTGTGGCTGTCATTACAGTGCTTGGACTGTAAATACCAACAGTCAATTATTGGGTGGAGGGTTTGTGGGTGTCGTTACAGTGTTTTAATTGTAAATATCAACAGTCATTCATAAGGTGGTGGGCATCATTAGAGTGCTTGGACTGTAAATATCAACAGTCATTCATGGGGTGGTTGGTTTGTAGGTGTCATTACATTTCTTGGACTGTAAATATCAACCATAATTCATTGGGTGGTGGGTGTGGGGGTGTAATTACAGTTGTTTGACTGTAAATATCAACAATAATTCATGGGGTGGTGGGGGTGAGGGTGTCATTACAATGCTTGGACTGTAAATATCAACAGTCATTCATGGGTTGGTTGGTGTGTGGATGTCATTACCGTGCTTGGACTGAAAATATCAACAGTCATAAATGGGGTGGTGTATGTGTGGGTGTCATTACAGTTCTTGGACTGTAAATATTAACAGTCATTCATGGGGTGGTAGGTGTGTGGATGTCATTACAGTGCTTTGAATGAAAATGTAAACAGTCATTCATGGGGTGGTAGGTGTCTGGGTGTCATTACAGTGCTTGGACTATAAAAATCAAATGTCATTTATGCGGTAGAAGGTGTGTGAGCGTCATTACAGTGCTTGGACTGTAAATATCAACAGTCATTCATAGGGTGGTGGGTGTGTAGGTGTCATTACATTGCTTGGACTGTAAATATCAACAGTCAATCATGGGTTGGTGGGTGTGTGGGTGTTATTACAGGGCTTGGACTGTAAATATCAACAGTCAATCTTGGGGTGGTGGGTGTGTAGGTGTCATTACAGTGCTCAGATTGTAAATATTAACAGTCATTCATTGGGTGGTGGGAGTGTGGGTGTCATTACAGTGCTTGGACTATAAATAATAACAGTCATTTATGGGTTGGTGGATGTGTTGGTTTCATTACAGTGCTTGGACTGTAAATATCAACAGTCATTCTTAGGGTGGTGGGTGTGTGAGTGTCATTACAGAGCTTGGACTGTAAATATCAACAGTCATTTATGGGGTGTTGGATGTGTGGGTGTCATTACAGTGCTTTGACTGTAAACATCAACAGTCATTTTTGGGGTGGTTGGTGTGTGGGTGTCATTACAGTGCTTAGAATGTAAATATCAACAGTCATTTATGGGGTGGTGGGTGTGTGGCTGTCATTACAGTGCTTGGACTGTAAATACCAACAGTCAATTATTGGGTGGAGGGTTTGTGGGTGTCGTTACAGTGTTTTAATTGTAAATATCAACAGTCATTCATAAGGTGGTGGGTGTCATTAGAGTGCTTGGACTGTAAATATCAACAGTCATTCATGGGGTGGTTGGTTTGAAGGTGTCATTACATTTCTTGGACTGTAAATATCAACCATAATTCATTAGGTGGTGGGTGTGGGGGTGTAATTACAGTGTTTTGACTGTAAATATCAACAGTCATTCATGGGGTGGTGGGGGTGAGGGTGTCATTACAGTGCTTGGACTGTAAATATCAACAGTCATTCATGGGGTGGTTGGTGTGTGGATGTCATTATAGTGCTTGAACTGTAATATTACAGTGCTTGGACTATAAATATCAACAGTCATTTATGGGGTGGTGGGTGTGTGGATGTCATTACAGTGCTTGGACTGAAAAATATCAACAGTCATTAATAGGGTGGTGGATGTGTGGGTGTCATTACAGTTCTTGGACTGTAAATATTAACAGTCATTCATGGGGTGGTAGGTGTGTGGAAGTCATTACAGTGCATTGAATAAAAATGTAAACAGTCATTCATGGGGTGGTAGGTGTGTGGGTGTCATTACAGTGCTTGGACTATAAAAATCAAATGTCATTTATTGGGTAGAAGGTGTGTGAGCGTCATTACAGTGCTTGGACTGTAAATATCAACAGTCATTCATAGGGTGGTGGGTGTGTGAGTGTCATTACAGAGCTTGGACTGTAAATATCAAGAGTCATTCATGGAGTGGTGGGTGTGTGGTGTCATTACAGTGATTGGACTATAAATATATAGAGTCATTCATGGGGTGGTGTGTTTGTGGGTGTCATTACAGTGCATAGACTGTAAATATCAACAATCATTTATTGGGTGGTGGGTGTGTAGGTGTCATTACAGTGCTTGGACTTTAAATATCAACAGTCAATCTTGGGGTGGTGGGCCTGTGGGTGTCATTATAGTGCTTGGACTGTAAATAATAGCAGTCATTTATGGGGTGGTTTGTGTGTGGGTGTCATTACAGTGTTTTGACTATAAATATCAACAGTCATTTATTGGGTGGTGGGTGTCATTAGAGTGCTTGGACTGTAAATATCAACAGTCATTCATGGGGTGGTGGGTGTCATGACAGTGCTTGGACTGTAAATATCAACAGTCATTAATGGGATGGTGAGTGTGTGGGTGTCATTACAGTTCTTGGACTGTAAATATCAACCATCATTCATTGGGTGGTGGGTGTGTGGGTGTTATTACAGTGCTCATACTGTAAATATTAACAGTCATTCATGGGGTGGTGGGTGTGTGGATGTGATTACAGTGCTTGGACTGAAAATATCAAAAGTCATTCATGGGGTGGTGGGTGTGTGGGTGTCATTACAGTGCTTGGACTATAAATATCAACTGTCATTTATGGGGTGGTGGGTGTGTGGGTGTCATTACATTGCTTGGACTGTAAATATCAACAGTCATTTATAGGCTGGTGGATGTGTGGGTTTTATTACAGTTCTTGGACTGTAAATATCAACTATTATTCATTGGGTAGTGGGTGTGTGTGACATTACAGTGCTTGGACTGAAAATATTAACAGTCATTCATGGGATAGTGGGTGTGTCGATGTCATTACAGTGCTTGGACTGAAAATATCAACAGTCATTCATAGGGTGGTAGGTGTGTGGGTGTCATTACAGTGCTTGGACTATAAATATTAACCGTCATTTATGGGGTGGTGGGTGTGTGGGTGTCATTACAGTGTTTCGACTGTAAATATCAACAGTCATTCATAGGGTGGTGGGTGTGTGAGTGTCATTACAGAGCTTGGACTGTAAATATCAACATTCATTAATGGAGTGGTGGGTGTGTGGGTGTCATTACAGTGCTTGGACTTTAAATATTAACAATCATTCATGGGGTGGTAGGTGTGTAGATGTCATTACAGTGCTTGGACTGAAAATATCAAATGTCATTCATGGGATGGTGGGTGTGTGGGTTTAATTACAGTTCTTGGACTGTAAATATCAACCATCATTCATTGGGTGGTGGGTGTGTGGGTGAGATTACAGTGCTTGGACTGTAAATATTAACAGTCATTCATATGTTGGTGGGTGTGTAGGTGTTATTATAGTGCTTGGACTGTAAATATCAACAGTCATTCATGGGGTGGTGGGTGTGTGGGTGTCATTACATTGATTGGACTAAAAATATCAAGTCACTCTTTGGGTGGTGGGTGTGGGTTGTCATTAGTGCTTGAAATATAAATATCAACAGTCATTCATGGGATGGTGGGTGGCATTACAGTGCTTGGACTCTAAATATCAACAGTTATTCATAGGGTGATGGGTGTGTGGGTGTCATTACAGTGCTTGGACTGAAAATATCAACAGTCATTTATTGGGTGGTGGGTGTGTGGGTATCATTACAGTCCTTGGAATGTAAATATCAACCATTATTCATTGGGTTGTGAGTTATGTGGGTGACATTACAGTGCTAAGACTGTAAATACTAACAGTCATTCATGGGGTGGTGAGTGTGTGGGTGTCATTACAGTTCTTGGATTATAAATATCAACCATCATTCATTAGGTGGTGGGTTTGTGGGTGTCATTACAGTGCTGAGACTGTAAATATTAACAATCATTCATGGGGTGGTGGGTGTGTGGGTGTCATTACAGTGCTTGGACTATAAATATCAACCATCATTTATGGGGTTGAGGGTTTGTGGGTGTCATTACAGTTCTTGGACTGTAAATATCAACAGTCATACATAGGGTGGTAGGTGTGTGAGTGTCATTACAGAGCTTGTACTGTAAATATCAACAGTCAATCATGGGGTTGTGGGTGTGTGGGTGTCATTACAGTGCTTGGACTGTAAATATCAACAGTCATTCATGGTGTGCTGGGTGTGTGGGTGTCATTACAGTGTTTTGATTGTACATATCAACAGTCATTTACAAGGTGGTGGGTGTCATTAGAGTGCTTGGACTGTAAATATCAACAGTCATTCATGGAGTGGTGTGTGTGTTGGTGTCATTACAGTGTTTGGACTGTAAATGTCAATCATAATTCATAGGGTGGTGGGTGTGGGGTGTCATTACCGTTCTTGGACTGTAAATATCAACCATCATTCATTAGGTGGTGGGTTTGTGGGTGTCATTACAGTGCTCAGACTGTAAATATTAACAGTCATTTATGGGGTTGTGGGTGTGTGGGTGTCATTACTGTTCTTGGACTGAAAAAATCAATAGTCATTCATAGGGCGGTGGGTGTGTGAGTGTCATTACAGAGCTTGGACTCTAAATATCAACAGTCATTCATTGGGTTGTGTGTGTGTAGGTGTCTTTACAGTGCTTAGACTTTAAGTATCAACAGTCATTTATGGGGTGGTGGGTGTGTGGCTGTCATTATAATTCTTGGACTGTAAATATCAACAGTCATTTATGGGGTTGTGGGTGTGTGGGTGTCATTACAGTGATTTGACTGTAAATATCAACAGTCATTTATTGGTTTGTGGGTGTCATTAGAGTGCTTGGACTGTAAATATCAACAGTCATTCATGGAGTGGTGCGTTTGTTGGTGTCATTACAGTGCTTGGACTGTAAATATCAACCATAATGCATGGGATGGTAGGTGTGGGGTGTCATTACAGTGCTTGGACGGTAAATATCAGTAACAACTCATGGGGTTGTGGGTATGTGGGTGTCATTATAGTGCTTGAACTGTAAATATCAACAGTCATTAATGGGGTGCTGGGTGTGTGGGTGTCATTACAGTGCTTTGACTGTAAATATCAACAGTCATTCATGGGGTGGTGGGTGTCTGGGTGTCATTACGGTGTTTTGATTGTGAATATCAACAGTCATTAATAAGGTGGTGGGTGTCATTAGAGTGCTTGGACTGTAAATATCAACAGTCATTCATGGGGTGGTGGGTGTGGGGGTGTCATTACAGTGCTTTGACTGTAAATATCAACAGTCATTCATGGGGTGGTGGGGGTTCGGGGTGTCATTACAATGCTTGGACTGTATATATCAAAAATCATTCATGGGGTGGTGGGTGTGTGGGTGTCATTATAGTGTTTGGACTGTAAATATCAACAGTCATTTATGGGGTGGGGGGTGTGTGGGTGTCATTACATTGCTTGGACTGTAAATATCAAGTTATTCATGGGATGGTGGGTGTCTGTGTGTCATTAGTGCTTGGACTGTGAATATCAACAGTCATTTATGGGGTGGTGGGTGGCATTACAGTGCTTAGACTCTATTATAAAAAGTCATTTATGGGGTGATGGGTGAGTGGGTGTCATTACAGTGCTTGGACTGTAAATATAAACAGTTATTCATGGGGATGTGGGTGTTTGGGTGTCTATGCAGTGCTTGGACTGTAAATATCAACAGTCAATCGTGGGGTGGTGGGTGTGTGGGTGTCATTAGATTGCTTGGACTGTAAATATTAACAGTTATTGGTGGGGTGGTGGGTTTGTGGGTGTCATTATAGTGTTTTGACTGTAAATATCAACAGTCATTCATAGGGTTTTGGGGGTCATTACAGTGCTTGGACTGTAAATATCAACAGTTATTCAAGGGGTGGTGGGTGTGTGGGTGTCATGACACTGCTTGGACAGTAAATATCAACAGTTATTTATGGGGTGGTGAGCGTGTGGGTGTTATTACAGTTTTTGGACTGTATATATCAACCATCATTTATTGGGTGGTGGGTGTGTGTGTGACATTACAGTGCTTGGACTGTAAATATTAACAGTTATTCATGGGGTGGTTGGTGTGTGGATGTCATTACAGTGCTCGGACTGAAAATATTAACCGTCATTTATAGGGTGGTGGGTGTGTGGGTGTTATTACAATGGTTGGACTGTAAATATCAATAGTCATTCATAAAGTGCTGGGTGTGTGAGTGTCATTACACAGCTTGGACTGTAAATATCAACAGTCATTCATGGAGTGGTGGGTGTGTGGAATTCATTACAGTGCTTGGACTGTAAACATCAACAGTCATTTATGGTGTGGTGGGTGTGTGGGTGTCATTACATTGCTTAGACTGTAAATATCAACAGTCATTAATTGGGTGGTGGGTGTGTGGGTGTCATTACAGTGCTTGGACTGTAAATATCAACAGTCAATCACGGGGTGGTCGGTGTGTGGGTGTCATTACAGTGCTTGGACTGTAAATATCAACAGTCATTCATGGGGTGGTGCGTGTGTTGGTGTCATGACAGTGCTTGAACTGTAAATATCCACAGTCATTCATGGGGTGGTAAGTGTGTGGGTGTCATTACATCTCTTAGACTATAAATATCAACCCTTATTTATTAGGTGGTGGGTTTGTGGGTGTCATTACAGTGCTTAGACTGTAAATATTAACAGTCATTCTTGAGGTGGTGGGTGTTTGGATGTCATTACAGTGCTTAGACTGTAAATATCAACAGTCATTCATGGGGTGGTGGGTGTGTGGGTGTCATTACAGTGTTTTAACTATAAATATCAACATTTATTTATTAGGTGGTGGGTTTTCATTAGAGTGCTTGGACTGTAAATATCAACAGTCAATCATAGTGTGGTGGGTATGTAGGTGTCATTACAGTGTTTGGACTCTAAATATCAACAGTCCTTCATGGGTTTATAGGTGTGTGGGTGTCATTACAGTGCTTAGACTGTAAATATCAACAGTCATTTATTGGGTGGTGGGTGTATGGTTGTCATTACATTGCTTGGACTGTAAATATAAACAGTCATTCATGGGGTGGTGGGTGTGTGGGTGTCATTACAGTGTTTCAACTATAAATATCAACATTCATTTATTGGGTGGTGGGTTTTCATTAGAGTGCTTGGACTGTAAATATCAACAGTCATTCATGGAGTGGTGCATGTGTGGGTGTCATGAGAGTGCATGGACTGTAAATATCAACAGTCATTCATGGGGTGGTGAGTGTGTGGGTGTCATTACAGTTCCTGGACTGTAAATATAAACCATCATTCATTAGGTGGTGGGTGTTTTAATGTCATTACATTGCTTGGACTGAAAATATCAACAGTCATTCTTGGGGTAGTGGGTGTGTGGGTGTCATTACAGTGCTTGGCCTATATATATTAACCATCATTTATGGAGTGGTGGGTGTGTGGGTGTCATTACAGTGCTAGGACTATAAATATCAACAGTCATTTCTAGGGTGGTGGGTGTTTGAGTGTCATTACAGAGCTTGGGCTGTAAAAATCAACAGTCATTTATGGGGTGGTTGGTGTGTGGCTGTCATTACAGTGCTTCGACTGTAAATATCAACAGTCATTTATGGGGTGGTGGGTGTGTGCGTATCATTACAGTATTTTGATTGTGAATATCAACAGTCATTAATAAGGTGGTGGGTGTCATTAGAGTGCTTGGACTGTAAATATCAACAGTCATTCGCGGGGTGGTTGGTGTGGGGGTATCATAACAGTACTTTGACTGTAAATATCAACAGCTATTCATGGTGTGGTGGGGGTTAGGGTGTCATTACAGTGCTTGGACTGTATATATCAACAATCATTCATGGGGTGGTGGGTGTGTGGGTGTCATTATAGAGTTTGTACTGTAAATATATACAATCATTCATGGGGCGGTGGGTGTGTGGGTGTTATTACATTGCTTGGACTGTAAATATCAAGTCATTAATGGGATGGTGGGTGTCTGAGTGTCATTAGTGCTTGGACTGTGAATATCAACAGTCATTCATGGGGTGGTTGGAGGCATTACAGTGTTTAGACTTTAATATCAAAAGTCATTCATGGGGTGATGGGTGTGTGGGTGTCATTACAGTGCTTGGACTGTAAATATAAACAGTTATTCATGGGGATGTGGGTGTTTGGGTGTCTATGCAGTGCTTGGACTGTAAATATCAACAGTCAATCGTAGGGTTGCGGGTGTGTGGGTGTCTTTACATTGCTTGGACTGTAAATATCAACAGTTATTCAAGGGGTGGTGGGTGTGTGGGTGTCATGACACTGCTTGGACAGTAAATATCAACAGTCATTCATGGGGTGGTGAATGTGTGGGTGTGATTACAGTTATTGGACTGTATATATCAACCATCATTCATTGGTTGGTGGGTGTGTGGGTGTTATTACAGTGCTCAGACCGTAAATATTATCATTCATTCATGGGGTGGTGGGTGTGTGGATGTCATTACAGTGCTTGGACTAAAAATATCAACTGTCATTAATGGGGTGGTGGGTGTGTGGGTGTCATTACAGTGTTTTGATTGTGAATATCAACAGTCATTAATATGGTAGTGGGTGTCATTAGAGTGCTTGGACTGTAAATATCAACAGTCAATCATGGGATGGTGGGTGTGGGGGTGTCATTACAGTGCTTTGACTGTAAATATCAACAGTCTTTCATGGGGTTGTGGGGGTGAGGGTGTCATTACAGTGCTTGGACTGTAAATATCAACAGTCATTCATGGGGTGGTGGGTATGTGGGTATCATTATAGTGCTTGAACTGTAAATATCAACAGTCATTTATGGGGTGGTGGGTGTGTGGGTGTCATTACAGTGCTTGGACCATAAATATCAAGTCATTCATGGTGTGGTGGGTGTGTGTGTGTCATTAGTGCTTGGACTGTAAATATCAACAGTCAATCATGGAATGTTGGGTGTCATTAGAGTGCTTGGACTGTAAATATCAACAGTCATTTATTGGGTGGTGGGTGTGTGGGTGTCATTACAGTGCATGGACTGTAAATATCAACAGTCAATCATGGGGTGGTCGTTGTGTGGGTGTCATTACAGTACTAGGACTGTAAATATCAACAGTCATTCATGAAATGGTGGGTGTGTGGGTGTCATTACAGTGGTTTAACTATAAATATCAACATTCATTTATTAGGTGGTGGGTGTCATTAGAGTGCTTGGACTGTAAATATCAACAGTCATTCATGGGGTGGTGCGAGTGTGGGTGTCATGGCAGTGCTTGGACTGTAAATATCAACAGTCATTCATGGGGTGGTGAGTGTGTGGGTGTCATTACAGTTCCTGGACTGTAAATATAAACCATCATTCATTAGGTGGTGGGTGTGTGGGTGTCATTTCAGTGCTCAGACTGTAAATATTAACAGTCATTCGTGGGGTGGTGGGTGTGTGGATGTCATTACAGTGCTTGGACTGAAAATATCAACAGTCATTCTTGGGGTAGTGGGTGTGTGGGTGTCATTACATTGCTTGGCCTATAAATATTAACCGTCATTTATGGGGTGGTGGGTGTGTGGGTGTCATTACAGTGCTTGGACTGTAAATATCAACAGTTATTCATGGGGTGGTGGGTGTGTAGGTGTCATTACAGTGCTTGGACTGCAAATATCAAAAGTCATTCTTGGGGTGGTCAGTGTGTGGGTGTCATTACAGTGCTTAGACTGTAAAAATCAACAGTCATTTATGAAGTTGTGGGTGTGTTGCTGTCATTACAGTGCTTGGACTGTAAATATCAACAGTCAATCATGGGGTGGTGGGTGTGTGGGTGTCATTACATTGTTTTGATTGTAATTATCAACAGTCATTTATAAGGTGTTTGGTGTCCTTACAGTGCTTAGACTGTAAGTATCAAAAGTCATTTATGGGGTGGTGGGTGTGTGGCTGTCATAAAAGTGATTGGACTGTAAATATCAACAGTGATTCATGGGGTGGTGTGTATGTGGGTGTCAATACAGTGCTTGGACTGAAATATAAACAGTCATTCATGGGCTGGAGGGTGTGTGGCTGTCATTATAGTGCTTGGACTGTAAATATCAACAGTCATTCATGGGGTGGTGGAGGTGAGGGTGTCATTACAGTGCTTGGACGGTAAATATCAGTACCAATTCATGGGATTGTGGGTATATGGGTGTCATTATAGTGCTTGAACTGTAAATATCAACAGTCATTCATGGGGTGGTGGGTGTGTGGGTGTCATTACAGTGCTTGGACTGTAAATATCAAGTCATTCATTGGATGGTGGGTGTGTGTGTGTCATTAGTGCTTGGACTGTAAATATCAACAGTGATTCATGGGGAGGTTGGTGGCATTACAGTGCTTGGACTGTAAATATCAACAGTCATTCATAGGGTGATGGGTGTATGGGAGTCATTACAGTGCTTTGACTGTAAATATCAGCAGTCATTTATGGGGTGTTGGGTGTTTGGTTGTCATTACATTGCTTGGACTGTAAATATCAACAGTCAGTCATGGGGTTGTGCATGTGTTGGTGTCATGACAGTGCTTGGACTGTAAATATCAACAGTCATTCATGGGGTGGTGAGTGTGTGGGTGTCATTACAGTGCTAGGACTATAAATATCAACCATCATTTATGGGGTTGTGGGTGTGTGGGTGTCATTACAGTTCTTGGACTGTAAATATCAACAGTCATACATAGGGTTGTGGGTGTGTGAGTGTCATTACAGAGCTTGTACTGTAAATATCAACAGTCAATCATGGGGTTGTGGGTGTGTGGGTGTCATTACAGTGCTTGGACTGTAAATATCAACAGTCATTCATGGTGTGCTGGGTGTGTGGGTGTCATTACAGTGTTTTGATTGTACATATCAACAGTCATTTACAAGGTGGTGGGTGTCATTAGAGTGCTTGGACTGTAAATATCAACAGTCATTCATGGAGTGGTGCGTTTGTTGGTGTCATTACAGTGCTTGAACTGTAAATATCAACCATAATGCATGGGATGGTAGGCGTGGGGTGTAATTACAGTGCTTGGACGGTAAATATCAGTAACAACTCATGGGGTTGTGGGTATGTGGGTGTCATTATAGTGCTTGAACTGTAAATATCAACAGTCATTAATGGGGTGGTGGGTGTGTGGGTGTCATTACAGTGCTTGGACTGTAAATATCAAGTCATTCATAGGGTGGAGGGTGTGTGTGTGTCTTTAGTGCTTGAACTGCAAATATCAACTGTGATTCATGGGGTGGTTGGTGGCATTATAGTGCTTGGACTGTAAATATCAACAGTCATTTATTGGGTGATGGGTCTGTGGGTGTCATTACAGTGCTTGGACTGTAAATATCAACAGTCATTTTTGGGGTGTTGGGTGTTTTGGGGTCATTACAGTGCTTGGACTGTAAATATCAACAGTCAATCATGAGGTGGTGGGTGTGTGGGTGTCATTGCAGTGCTTGGACAGTAAATATCAACAGTCATTCATGGGGTTGTGGGTGTGTGGGTGTCATTACAGTGATTTGACTGTAAATATCAACAGTCATTTATTGGGTTGTGGGTGTCATTAGAGAGCTTGGACTGTAAATATCAACAGTCATTCATGGGGTTGTGGGTCTGTGCGTGTCATGACAGTGCTTGGACTGTAAATATCAACAGTCATTCATAGGGTGGTGAGTGTGTGGGTGTCATTGCAGTTCTTGGACTGTAAATATCAACCATCATTCATTGGGTTGTGGGTGTGTGGGTGTCATTACAGTGCTCAGACTATAAATATTAACTGTCATTCATGTGGGAAAGGTTGTGATGATGTCATTACAGTGCTTGGACAGAAAATATCAACAGTCATTCATGGGGTGGTTGGTGTGAGGGTGTCATTACAGTGCTTGGGATATAAATATCAACCGTCATTTATGGGGTGGTGTTGTGTGTGGGTTTCATTACATTGCTTGGACTGTAAATATCAACAGTCATTCATAGGGTGGTGGGTGTGTGAGTGTCATTACAGAGCTTGGAATGTAAATATCAACAGTCATTTATAAGGTGGTGGGTGTGTTGTTATCATTACAGTGTTTGGACAGTAAGCATCAAAAGTCATTCTTGGGGTGGTGGGTGCGTAGGTGTTATTACAGTGCTTAGACTGTAAATATCAACAGTCTTTTATTGGGTGGTGGGCGTGTGGCTGTTTTTACACTGCTTGGACTGTAAATATCAACAGTCAATCATGGGGTGGTGGGCCTATGGGTGTTATTACAGAGCTTGGACTGTAAATATCAACAGTCATTAATGGGGTGGTGGGTGTGTGGGTGTCATTACAGTAATTGAACTGTAAAAATCAACAGTCATTCTTGGGATGGTGGGTGTGTGGGTGTCATTACAGTGCTTAGACTGTAAATACCAACAGTCATTCATGAGGTGGTGGGTGTTTGGCTGTTATTACAGTGCTTTGACTGTAAATATCAACAGTCATCAATCGGGTGGTGGCTGTGTGAGTGTCATTATAGTGCTTGGACTGTAAATATCAACAGTCATTCATGAGGTGGTGGGTGTGTTGTTATCATTACAGTGTTTGGACTGTAAACATCAAAAGTCATTCTTGGGGTGGTGGGTGCGTAGGTGTCATTACAGTGCTTAGACTGTAAATATCAACAGTCATTTATTGGGTGGTGGGCGTGTGGCTGTCTTTACAGTGTTTGGACTGTAAATATCAACAGTCAATCATGGGGTGGTGGGCCTATGGGTGTTATTACAGAGCTTGGACTGTAAATATCAACAGTCATTCGTGGGGTGTTGAGTGTGTGGGTGTCATTACAGTTCTTGGATTATAAATATCAACTATCATTTATTAGGTGGTGGGTTTGTGGGTGTCATTACAGTGCTTAGACTGTAAATATTAACAGTCATTCATGGGGTGGTGGGTGTGTGGGTGTCATTACACTGCTTGGACTATAAATATCAACAATCATTTATGGGGTTGTGGGTGTGTGGGTGTCATTACAGTTCTTGGACTGTAAATATCAAGTCATTCATAGGGTGGTGGGTGTGTGAGTGTCATTACAGAGCTTGTACTGTAAATATCAACAGTCATTCATGGGGTTGTGGGTGTGTAGGTGTCATTACAGTGCTTGGACTGTAAATATCAAAAGTCATTCCTGGGGTGGTGGGTGTGTGGGTGTCATTACAGTGCTTGGACTATAAATATCAACAATCAATCATGGGGTGGTAAGTATGTGGGTGTCATTACAGTGCTTGGACTGTAAATATCAACAGTCATTCAAGGTGTGCTGGGTGTGTGGGTGTCATTACAGTGTTTTGATTGTACATATCAACAGTCATTTACAAGGTGGTGGGTGTTATTAGGGTGCTTGGACTGTAAATATCAACAGTCATTTTATGAAGTGGTGTGTGTTCGTGTCATTACAGTGTTTGGACTGTAAATATCAACCATAATTCATGGGGTGGTGGGTGTGGGGTGTCATTACCGTTCTTGGACTGTAAATATCAACCATCGTTCATTAGGTGGTCGGTTTGTGGGTGTCATTACAGTGCTCAGACTGTAAATATTAACAGTCATTTATGGGGTTGTGGGTGTGTGGGTGTCATTACTGTTCTTGGACTGAAAAAATCAACAGTCATTCATAGGCTGGTGTGTGTGTGAGTGTCATTACAGAGCTTGGACTGTAAATATCAACAGTCATTCATGGGGTTATGTGTGTGTAGGTGTCTTTATAGTGCTTAGACTTTAAGTATCAACAGTCATTTATGGGGTGGTGGGTGTGTGGCTGTCATTAAAGTTCTTGGACTGTAAATATCAACAGTCAATCATGGGGTGGTGGGTATATGGGTGTCATTGCAGTGCTTGAACTATAAATATAAACAGTCATTTATGGAGTGGTGGGTGTGTTGGTGTCATTACAGAGCTTGGACTTTAAATATCAACCATAATGCATGGGATGGTAGGTGTGGGGCGTCATTACAGTGATTTGAGTGTAAATATCAACAGTCATTCATGGGGTGGTGGGGGTGAGGGTGTCATTACAGTGCTTGGACGGTAAATATCATTAACAACTCATGGGGTTGTGGGTATGTGGGTGTCATTATAGTGCTTGAACTGTAAATATCAACAGTCATTTATGGGGTGGTGAGTGTGTGGGTGTCATTACAGTGCTTAGACTGTAAATATCAAGTCATTCATAGGGTGGTGGGTGTGTGTGTGTCATTATAGAGCTTGGAATGTAAATATCAACGGTCATTCATGGGGTTGTGGGCCTATGGGTGTTATTACAAAGCTTGGACTGTAAATATCAACAGTCATTAATGGGGTGGTGGGTGTGTGGGTGTCATTACAGTAATTGAACTGTAAAAATCAACAGTCATTCTTGGGATGGTGGGTGTGTGGGTGTCATTACAGTGCTTAGACTGTAAATACCAACAGTCATTCATGAGGTGGTGGGTGTTTGGCTGTTATTACAGTGCTTGGACTGTAAATATCAACAGTCATCAATGGAGTGGTGGCTGTGTGAGTGTCATTATAGTGCTTGGACTGTAAATATCAACAGTCATTCATGGGGTAGAGGGTGTGTGGGTGTCATTACAGTGTTTTGATTGTAAATATCAACAGTCATTCATTGGGTGGTGGGTGTCATTAGAGTGCTTGGACTGTAAATATCAACAGTCATCGTTTGGGTGGTTGGTGTGTGGGTGTCATTACAGTGTTTGGACTGGAAATATCAACCATAATTCATGGGTTGATGGGTGTGGGGGTGTCATTACAGTGCTTTGACTGTAAATATTAACAGTCATTCATGGGGTGGTTGGTGTGAGGGCGTCATTACAGTGCTTGGACTGTAAACATTGAGAGTCATTCATAGGGTGGTGGGTGTGTGTGTCATTACAGTGCTTGGACTGTAAATATCAACAGTCATTCATGGGGTGGTGGGTGTGTGGGTGTCATTACAGTGCTTGGACTGTAAATATCAAGTCATTCATGGGGTGGTGGGTGTGTGGGTGTCATTACAGTGCTTGGACTGTAAATATCAAGTCATTCATGGGGTGGTGGGTGTGTGGGTGTCATTACAGTGCTTGGACTGAAATATCAACAGTCATTTATGTAGTGGTGGGTGTGGGGCATCATTACAGTGCTTTGACTGTAAATATCAACATTCATTCATGGGGTGGTGGGGGTGAGGGTGTCATTACAGTGCTTGGACGGTAAATATCAGTAACAATTCATGGGGTTGTGGGTATATGGGTGTCATTATAGTGCTTGAACTGTAAATATCAACAGTCATTCATGGGGTGGTGGGTGTGTGGGTGTCATTACAGTGCTTCTACTGTAAATATCAAGTCATTCATGGGGTGGTGGGTGTGTGTGTGTCATTAGTGCTTGGACTGTAAATATCAACAGTGATTCATGGGGTGGTTGGTGGCATTACAGTGCTTGGACTGTAAATATCAACAGTCATTCATAGGGTGATGGGTGTGTGGGAGTCATTACAGTGCTTTGACTGTAAATATCAGCAGTCATTTATGGGGTGTTGGGTGTTTGGGTGTCATTACAGTGCTTGGACTGTAAATATCAACAGTCATTCATGGGGTGTTGAGGGTGTGGGTGTCATTACAGTTCTTCGATTATAAATATCAACCATCATTCATTAGGTGGTGGGATTGTGGGTATCATTACAGTGCTTAGACTGTAAATATTAACAGTCATTCATGGGGTGGTGGGTGTGTGGGTGTTATTACAGTGCTTGGACTATAATTATCAACCATCTTTTATGGGGTTATGGGTGTGTGGGTGTCATTACAGTTCTTGGACTGTAAATATCAACAGTCATACATAGGGTGGTGGGTGTGTGAGTGTCATTACAGAGCTTGAACTGTAAATATCATCAGTCATTCATGGGGTTGTGGGTGTGTAGGTGTCATTACAGTGCTTGGACTGTAAATATCAACAGTCATTCATGGTGTGCTGGGTGTGTGGGTGTCATTACAGTGTTTTGATTGTACATATCAACAGTCATTTACAAGGTGGTGGGTGTCATTAGAGTGCTTGGACTGTAAATATCAACAGTCATTCATGGAGTGGTGTGTGTGTTGGTGTAATTACAGTAATTGGACTGTAAATGTCAACCATAATTCATGGGGTGGTGGGTGTGGGGTGTCATTACCGTTCTTGGACTGTAAATATTAACAGTCATTTATGGGGTAGAGGGTGTGTGGGTGTCATTACAGTGTTTTGATTGTAAATATCAACAGTCATTCATAGGGTGGTTGGTGTCATTAGAGTGCTTGGACTGTAAATATCAACAGTCATCGTCTGGGTGATTGGTGTGTGGGTGTCATTACAGTGTTTGGACTGTAAATATCAACCATAATTCATGGGTTGGTGGGTGTGGGGGTGTCATTACAGTGCTTTAACTGTAAATATTAACAGTCATTCATGGGGTGGTTGGTGTGAGGGCGTCATTACAGTGCTTGGACTATAAACATTGAGAGTCATTCATGGGGTGGTGGGTGTGTGTATCATTACAGTGCTTGGACTGTAAATATCAACAGTCATTCATGGGGTGGTGGGTGTGTGGGTGTCATTACAGTGCTTGGACTGTAAATATCAAGTCATTCATGGGGTGGTGGGTGTGTGGGTGTCATTACAGTGCTTGGACTGTAAATATCAACAGTCATTCATGGGGTGGTGGGTGTGTGGGAGTCATTACAGTGTTTTGATTGTAAATAACAACAGTCATTTATAAGGTCGTGGGTGTCATTAGAGTGCTTGGACTGTAAATATCAACAGTCATTTATGTAGTGGTGGGTGTGGGGCATCATTACAGTGCTTTGACTGTAAATATCAACATTCATTCATGGGGTGGTGGTGGTGAGGGTGTCATTACAGTGCTTGGACGGTAAATATCAGTAACAATTCATGGGGTTGTGGGTATATGGGTGTCATTATAGTGCTTGAACTGTAAATATCAACAGTCATTCATAGGGTGGTGGGTGTGTGGGTGTTATTACAGTGCTTCTACTGTAAATATCAAGTCATTCATAAGGTGGTGGGTGTGTGTGTGTCTTTAGTGCTTGAACTGTAAATATCAACAGTGATTCATGGGGTGGTTGGTGGCATTATAGTGCTTGGACTGTTAATATCAACAGTCATTTATGGGGTGATGGGTCTGTGGGTGTCATTACAGTGCTTGGACTGTAAATATCAACAGTCATTTTTGGGGTGTTGGGTGTTTGGGGGTCATTACAGTGCTTGGACTGTAAATATCAACAGTCAATCATGGGGTTGTGGGTGTGTGGGTGTCATTACAGTGATTTTACTGTAAATATCATCAGTCATTTATTGGGTTGTGGGTGTCATTAGAGTGCTTGGACTGTAAATATCAACAGTCTTTCATGGGGTGGTGTGTCTGTGCGTGTCATGACAGTGCTTGGACTGTAAATATCAAAAGTCATTTATGGAGTGGTTGGTGTGTGGGTATTAATACAGTGCTTGAACTGTAAATATCAACAGTCATTCATGGGGTGGTGGGTGTGTGGATGTCATTACAGTGGTTGGATTGTAAATATCAACAGTCATTATTAGGGTGGTGGGTGTCATTAGAGTGCTTGAACTGGAAATATCAACTGTCATTCATGGGTTGTGAGGGTGTCATTAGAGTGCTTGGAATGTAAATATCAACAGTCATTCATGGGGTGGTGGGTGTGAGGGTGTCATTACAGTGCTTGGACTATAATATCAACCGTCATTTGTGGGGTGGTGTTGTGTGTGGGTTTCATTACAGTGCTTGGAGTGTAAATATCAACAGTCATTTATAGGGTGGTGGGTGTGTGAGTGTCATTACAGAGCTAGGAATGTAAATATCAACAGTCATTAATGGGGTGGTGGGTGTGTGGGTGTCATTACAGTAATTGAACTGTAAAAATCAACAGTCATTCTTGGGATGGTGGGTGTGTGGGTGTCATTACAGTGCTTAGACTGTAAATACCAACAATCATTCATGAGGTGGTGGGTGTTTGGCTGTTATTACAGTGCTTTGACTGTAAATATCAACAGTCATCAATCGGGTGGTGGCTGTGTGAGTGTCATTACAGTTCTTGGACTATAAATATCAAGTCATTCATAGGGTGGTGGGTGTGTGAGTGTCATTACAGAGCTTGTACTGTAAATATCAACAGTCATTCATGGGGTTGTGGGTGTGTAGGTGTCATTACAGTGCTTGGACTGTAAATATCAAAAGTCATTCTTGTGGTGGTGGGTGTGTGGGTGTCATTACAGTGCTTGGACTATAAATATCAACAATCAATCATGGGGTGGTAAGTATGTGGGTGTCATTACAGTGCTTGGACTGTAAATATCAACAGTCATTCATGGTGTGCTGGGTGTATGGGTGTCATTACAGTGTTTTGATTGTACATATCAACAGTCATTTACAAGGTGGTGGGTGTTATTAGAGTGCTTGGACTGTAAATATCAACAGTCATTTTATGAAGTGGTGTGTGTTCGTGTCATTACAGTGTTTGGACTGTAAATATCAACTAATAATTCATGGGGTGGTGGGTGTGGGGTGTCATTACCGTTCTTGGACTGTAAATATCAACCATCATTCATTAGGTGGTCGGTTTGTGGGTGTCATTACAGTGCTCAGACTATAAATATTAACAGTCATTTATGGGGTTGTGGGTGTGTGGGTGTCATTACTGTTCTTGGACTGAAAAAATCAACAGTCATTCATAGGCTGGTGTGTGTGTGAGTGTCATTACAGAGCTTGGACTGTAAATATCAACAGTCATTCATGGGGTTATGTGTGTGTAGGTGTCTTTATAGTGCTTAGACTTTAAGTATCAACAGTCATTTATGGGGTGGTGGGTGTGTGGCTGTCATTAAAAATCTTGGACTGTAAATATCAACAGTTAATCATGGGGTGGTGGGTATATGGGTGTCATTGCAGTGCTTGAACTATAAATATAAACAGTCATTTATGGAGTGGTGGGTGTGTTGGTGTCATTACAGAGCTTGGACTTTAAATATCAACCATAATGCATGGGATGGTAGGTGTGGGGCGTCATTACAGTGATTTGAGTGTAAATATCAACAGTCATTCATGGGGTGGTGGGGGTGAGGGTGTCATTACAGTGCTTGGACGGTAAATATCATTAACAACTCATGGGGTTGTGGGTAAGTGGGTGTCATTATAGTGCTTGAACTGTAAATATCAACAGTCATTTATGGGGTGGTGAGTGTGTGGGTGTCATTACAGTGCTTAGACTGTAAATATCAAGTCATTCATAGGGTGGTGGGTGTGTGTGTGTCATTATAGAGCTAGGAATGTAAATATCAACAGTCATTCATGGGGTTGTGGGCCTATGGGTGTTATTACAAAGCTTGGACTGTAAATATCAACAGTCATTAATGGGGTGGTGGGTGTGTGGGTGTCATTACAGTAATTGAACTGTAAAAATCAACAGTCATTCTTGGGATGGTGGGTGTGTGGGTGTCATTACAGTGCTTAGACTGTAAATACCAACAGTCATTCATGAGGTGGTGGGTGTTTGGCTGTTATTACAGTGCTTGGACTGTAAATATCAACAGTCATCAATGGAGTGGTGGCTGTGTGAGTGTCATTATAGTGCTTGGACTGTAAATATCAACAGTCATTCATGGGGTAGAGGGTGCGTGGGTGTCATTACAGTGTTTTGATTGTAAATATCAACAGTCATTCATAGGGTGGTGGGTGTCTTTAGAGTGCTTGGACTGTAAATATCAACAGTCATCGTTTGGGTGGTTGGTGTGTGGGTGTCATTACAGTGTTTGGAATGTAAATATCAACCATAATTCATGGGTTGATGGGTGTGGGGGTGTCATTACAGTGCTTTGACTGTAAATATTAACAGTCATTCATGGGGTGGTTGGTGTGAGGGCGTCATTACAGTGCTTGGACTGTAAACATTGAGAGTCATTCATGGGGTGGTGGGTGTGTGTGTCATTACAGTGCTTGGACTGTAAATATCAACAGTCATTCATGGGGTGGTGGGTGTGTGGGTGTCATTACAGTGCTTGGACTGTAAATATCAAGTCATTCATGGGGTGGTGGGTGTGTGGGTGTCATTACAGTGCTTGGACTGAAATATCAACAGTCATTCATGGGGTGGTGGGTGTGTGGGAGTCATTACAGTGTTTTGATTGTAAATAACAACAGTCATTTATAAGGTCGTGGGTGTCATTAGAGTGCTTGGACTGTAAATATCAACAGTCATTTATGTAGTGGTGGGTGTGGGACATCATTACAGTGCTTTGACTGTAAATATCAACATTCATTCATGGGGTGGTTGGGGTGAGGGTGTCATTACAGTGCTTGGACGGTAAATATCAGTAACAATTCATGGGGTTGTGGGTATATGGGTGTCATTATAGTGCTTGAACTGTAAATATCAACAGTCATTCATGGGGAGGTGGGTGTGTGGGTGTTATTACAGTGCTTCTACTGTAAATATCAAGTCATTCATGGGGTGGTGGGTGTGTGTGTGTCATTAGTGCTTGGACTGTAAATATCAACAGTGATTCATGGTTGGTTGGTGGCATTACAGTGCTTGGACTGTAAATATCAACAGTCATTCATAGGGTGATGGGTGTGTGGGAGTCATTACAGTGCTTTGACTGTAAATATCAGCAGTCATTTATGGGGTGTTGGGTGTTTGGGTGTCATTACAGTGCTTGGACTGTAAATATCAACAGTCATTCATGGGGTGTTGAGTGTGTGGGTGTCATTACAGTTCTTCGATTATAAATATCAACCATCATTCATTAGGTGGTGGGATTGTGGGTATCATTACAGTGCTTAGACTGTAAATATTAACAGTCATTCATGGGGTGGTGGGTGTGTGGGTGTTATTACAGTGCTTGGACTATAATTATCAACCATCTTTTATGGGGTTATGGGTGTGTGGGTGTCATTACAGTTCTTGGACTGTAAATGTCAACCATAATTCATGGGGTGGTGGGTGTGGGGTGTCATTACCGTTCTTGGACTGTAAATATTAACAGTCATTTATGGGGTTGTGGGTGTGTGGGTGTCATTACTGTTCTTGGACTGAAAAAATCAACAGTCATTCATAGGGTGGTGGGTGTGTGAGTGTCATTACAGATATTGGACTGTAAATATCAACAGTCATTCATGGGGTTGTTTGTGTGTAGGTGTCTTTACAGTACTTAGACTTTAAGTATCAACAGTCATTTATGGGGTGGTAGGTGTTTGGCTGTCATTATAGTTCTTGGACTGTAAATATCAACATTCATTCATGGGGTGGTGGGGGTGAGGGTGTCATTACAGTGCTTGGACGGTAAATATCAGTAACAATTCATGGGGTTGTGGGTATATGGGTGTCATTATAGTGCTTGAACTGTAAATATCAACAGTCAATCATGGGGTGGTGTGTATGTGGGTGTCATTGCAGTGCTTGAACTGTAAATATAAACAGTCATTCATGGGGTGGTGGGTGTGTGGGTGTCATTACTGTGCTTGGACTGTAAATATCAACCATAATGCATGGGATGGTAAGTGTGGGGCGTCATTACAGTGATTTGAGTGTAAATATCAAAAGTCATTCATGGGGTGGTGGGGGTGAGGGTGTCATTACAGTGCTTGGACAGTAAATATCATTAACAACTCATGGGGTTGTGGGTATGTGGGTGTCATTATAGTGCTTGAACTGTAAATATCAACAGTCATTTATGGGGTGGTGAGTGTGTGGGTGTCATTACAGTGCTTAGACTGTAAATATCAAGTCATTCATAGGGTGGTGGGTGTGTGTGTGTCTTTAGTGCTTGTACTGTAAATATCAACAGTGATTCATGGGGTGGTTGGTGGCATTATAGTGCTTGGACTGTTAATATCAACAGTCATTTATGGGGTGATTGGTCTGTGGGTGTCATTACAGTGCTTGGACTGTAAATATCAACAGTCATTTTTGGGGTGTTGGGTTTTTGGGGGTCATTACAGTGCTTGGACTGTAAATATCAACAGTCAATCATGAGGTGGTGGGTGTGTGGGTGTCATTGCAGTGCTTGGACAGTAAATATCAACAGTAATTTATTGGGTTGTGGGTGTCATTAGAGTGTTCGGACTTTAAATATCAACAGTCATTCATGGGGTGGTGGGTCTGTGCGTGTCATGACAGTGCTTGGACTGTAAATATCAACAGTCATTCATGGGGTGGTGAGTGTGTGGGTGTCATTGCAGTTCTTGGACTGTAAATATCAACCATCATTCATTGGGTTGTGGGTGTGTGGGTGTCATTACAGTGCTCAGACTATAAATATTAACAGTCATTCATGTGGGGAATGGTGTGTGGATGTCATTACAGTGCTTGGACTGAAAATATCAACAGTCATTCATGGGGTGGTGGGTGTGAGGGTGTCATTACAGTGCTTGGACTATAAATATCAACCGTCATTTATGGGGTGGTGTTGTGTGTGGTTTTCATTACAGTGCTTGGACTGTAAATATCAACAGTCATTCATAGGGTGGTGGGTGCGTTGTTATCATTACACTGTTTGGACTGTAAACATCAAAAGTCATTCTTGGGGTGGTGGGTGCGTAGGTGTCATTACAGTGCTTAGACTGTAAATATCAACAGTCATTTATTGGGTGGTGGGCATGTGGCTGTCTTTACAGTGCTTGGACTGTAAATATCAACAGTCAATCATGGGGTGGTGGGCCTATGGGTGTTATTACAGAGCTTGGACTGTAAATATAAACAGTCATTAATAGGTTGGTGGGTGTGTGGGTGTCATTACAGTAATTGAACTGTAAAAATCAACAGTCATTCTTGGGGTGGTGGGTGTGTGGGTGTCATTACAGTGCTTAGCCTGTAAATACAAACAGTCATTCATGAGGTGGTGGGTGTTTGGCTGTTATTACAGTGCTTGGACTGTAAATATCAACAGTCATTCATGGGGTGTTGAGTGTGTGGGTGTCATTACAGTTCTTCGATTATAAATATCAACCATCATTCATTAGGTGGTGGGATTGTGGGTATCATTACAGTGCTTAGACTGTAAATATTAACAGTCATTCATGGGGTGGTGGGTGTGTGGGTGTTATTACAGTGCTTGGACTATAATTATCAACCATCTTTTATGGGGTTATGGGTGTGTGGGTGTCATTACAGTTCTTGGACTGTAAATATCAACAGTCATACATAGGGTGGTGGGTGTGTGAGTGTCATTACAGAGCTTGAAATGTAAATATCAACAGTCATTCATGGGGTTGTGGGTGTGTAGGTGTCAATACAGTGCTTGGACTGTAAATATCAACAGTCATTCATGGTGTGCTGGGTGTGTGGGTGTCATTACAGTGTTTTGATTGTACATATCAACAGTCATTTACAAGGTGG
Source organism: Petrolisthes cinctipes (assembly GCA_033782935.1). Taxonomy (NCBI): domain Eukaryota; kingdom Metazoa; phylum Arthropoda; class Malacostraca; order Decapoda; family Porcellanidae; genus Petrolisthes; species Petrolisthes cinctipes. The sequence goes on from JAWQEG010001201.1 coordinate 1,273,450, forward strand.
TGGGTGTCATTAGAGTGCTTGGACTGTAAATATCAACAGTCATTCATGGAGTGGTGTGTGTGTTGGTGTCATTACAGTGATTGGACTGTAAATGTCAACCATAATTCATGGGGTGGTGGGTGTGGGGTGTCATTACCGTTCTTGGACTGTAAATATTAACAGTCATTTATGGGGTTGTGGGTGTGTGGGTGTCATTACTGTTCTTGGACTGAAAAAATCAACAGTCATTCATAGGGTGGTGGGTGTGTGAGTGTCATTACAGATCTTGGACTGTAAATATCAACAGTCATTCATGGGGTTGTGTGTGTGTAGGTGTCTTTACAGTGCTTAGACTTTAAGTATCAACAGTCATTTATGGGGTGGTAGGTGTTTGGCTGTCATTATAGTTCTTGGACTGTAAATATCAACAGTCAATCATCGGGTGGTGTGTATGTGGGTGTCATTGCAGTGCTTGAACTGTAAATATAAACAGTCATTCATGGGGTGGTGGGTGTGTGGGTGTCATTACTGTGCTTGGACTGTAAATATCAACCATAATGCATGGGATGGTAGGTGTGGGGCGTCATTACAGTGATTTGAGTGTAAATATCAACAGTCATTCATGGGGTGGTGGGGGTGAGGTTGTCATTACAGTGCTTGGACGGTTAATATCATTAACAACTCATGGGGTTGTGGGTATGTGGGTGTCATTATAGTGCTTGAACTGTAAATATCAACAGTCATTTATGGGGTGGTGAGTGTGTGGGTGTCATTACAGTGCTTAGACTGTAAATATCAAGTCATTCATAGGGTGGTGGGTGTGTGTGTGTCTTTAGTGCTTGTACTGTAAATATCAACAGTGATTCATGGGGTGGTTGGTGGCATTATAGTGCTTGGACTGTTAATATCAACAGTCATTTATGGGGTGATTGGTCTGTGGGTGTCATTACAGTGCTTGGACTGTAAATATCAACAGTCATTTTTGGGGTGTTGGGTTTTTGGGGGTCATTACAGTGCTTGGACTGTAAATATCAACAGTCAATCATGAGGTGGTGGGTGTGTGGGTGTCATTGCAGTGCTTGGACAGTAAATATCAACAGTCATTTATTGGGTTGTGGGTGTCATTAGAGTGTTCGGACTATAAATATCAACAGTCATTCATGGGGTGGTGGGTCTGTGCGTGTCATGACAGTGCTTGGACTGTAAATATCAACAGTCATTCATGGGCTGGTGAGTGTGTGGGTGTCATTGCAGTTCTTGGACTGTAAATATCAACCATCATTCATTGGGTTGTGGGTGTGTGGGTGTCATTACAGTGCTCAGACTATAAATATTAACAGTCATTCATGTGGGGAATGATGTGTGGATGTCATTACAGTGCTTGGACTGAAAATATCAACAGTCATTCATGGGGTGGTGGGTGTGAGGGTGTCATTACAGTGCTTGGACTATAAATATCAACCATCATTTATGGGGTGGTGTTGTGTGTGGGTTTCATTACAGTGCTTGGACTGTAAATATCAACAGTCATTCATAGGGTGGTGGGTGCGTTGTTATCATTACACTGTTTGGACTGTAAACATCAAAAGTCATTCTTGGGGTGGTGGGTGCGTAGGTGTCATTACAGTGCTTAGACTGTAAATATCAACTGTCATTTATTGGGTGGTGGGCATGTGGCTGTCTTTACAGTGCTTGGACTGTAAATATCAACAGTCAATCATGGGGTGGTGGGCCTATGGGTGTTATTACTGAGCCTGGACTGTAAATATAAACAGTCATTAATAGGTTGGTGGGTGTGTGGGTGTCATTACAGTAATTGAACTGTAAAAATCAACAGTCATTCTTGGGGTGGTGGGTGTGTGGGTGTCATTACAGTGCTTAGCCTGTAAATACCAACAGTCATTCATGAGGTGGTGGGTGTTTGGCTGTTATTACAGTGCTTGGACTGTAAATATCAACAGTCATCAATGGGGTGGTGGCTGTGTGAGTGTCATTATAGTGCTTAGACTGTAAATATCAACAGTCATTCATGGAGTAGAGGGTGTGTGGGTGTCATTACAGTGTTTTGATTGTAAATATCAACAGTCATTCATAGGGTGGTGGGTGTCTTTAGAGTCCTTGGACTGTAAATATCAACAGTCATCGTTTGGGTGGTTGGTGTGTGGGTGTCATTACAGTGTTTGGACTGTAAATATCAACTATAATTCATGGGTTGGTGGGTGTGGGGGTGTCATTACAGTGCTTTGACTGTAAATATCAACAGTCATTCATGGGGTGGTTGGTGTGCGGGTGTCATTACAGTGCTTGGACTGTAAACATTGAGAGTCATTCATGGGGTGGTGGGTGTGTGTGACATTATAGTGCTTGGACTGTAAATATCAACAGGCATTCATGGGGTGGTGGGTGTGTGGGTGTCATTACAGTGCTTGGACTGTAATTATCAAGTCATTCATGGGGTGGTGGGTGGCATTACAGTGCTTGGACTGTAAATATCAACAGTCATTTATGGGGTGATGGGTGTGTGGGTGTCATTACAGTGCTTGGACTGTAAATATCAACAGTCATTCATGGTTTTGTGAGTTTTTGGGTGTCATTACAGTGCTTGGATTGTAAATATCAACAGTCATTCATGGGGTGGTGGGTTTGTGGGTGTCATTATAGTGCTTGGACTGTAAATATCAAGTCATTAATGGGGTTTTGGGTGTGTGCGTGTCATTACAGTTAATAGACTGTAAATATAAACAGTCATTTATGGGGTGGTGGGTGTGTGGGTGTTAATACAGAGCTTGAACTGTAAATATCAACAGTCATTCATGGGGTGGTGGGTTTGTGGGTGTCATTACAGTGGTTGGATTGTAAATATCAACAGTCATTAATAGGGTGGTGGGTGTCATTAGAGTGCTTGAACTGGAAATATCAACAGTCATTCATGGGTTGTGAGGGTGTCATTAGATTGCTTGGAATGTAAATATCAACAGTCATTCATGGGGTGGTGGGTGTGAGGGTGTCATTACAGTGCTTGGACTATAAATATCAACCGTTATTTATGGGGTGGTGTTGTGTGTGGGTTTCATTACAGTGCTTGGACTGTAAATATCAATAGTCATTTATAGGGTGGTGGGTGTGTGAGTGTCATTACAGAGCTTAAAATGTAAATATCAACAGTCATTCATTGGGTGGTGGGTGTGTTGTTATCATTACAGTGCTTGGACTGTAAATATCAAAAGTCATTCTTGGGCTGGTGGGTGTGTGGGTGTCATTACAGTGCTTGGACTGTAAATATCAACAGTCATTCATGGGATGGTGGGTGTGTGGGTGTCATTACAGTATTTTGATTGTAAATATCAACAGTCATTCATAGGGTGGTGGGTGTCATTAGAGTGTTTGGACTGTAAATATCAACAGTCATTGATGGGTTGGTGGGTGTGTGGGTGTAATTACAGTGGTTGGACTGTAAATATCAACCATAATTCATGGGGTAGTGGGTTTCGGTGTGTCATTACAGTGCTTTGACTGTAAATATCAACAGTCATTCATGGGGTCGTGCATGTGAGGGTGACATTACAGTGCTTGGACTGTAAATATCAACAGTCATTCATGGGGTGGTGGGTGTGTTGTTATCATTACAGTGCTAGGACTGTAAATATCAAAAGTCATTCTTGGGCTGGTGGGTGTGTGGGTGTCATTACAGTGCTTAGACTGTAAATATCGACAGTCATTTATTGGGTGGTGGGTGTGTGGCTGTCATTACAGTGCTTGGACTGTAAATATCAACAGTCAATCATGGGGTAGTAGGCGTATGGGTGTCATTACAGCGTTTGGACTGTAAATATCAACAGTCATTTATGGGGTGGTGGGTGTGTGGGTGTCATTACAGTGATTGGACTGTAAATTTTAACAGTCATTCTTGGGGTGGTGGGTGTGTAGGTGTCATTACAGTGCTTAGGCTCTAAATACCAACAGTCATTCATGAGGTGGTGGGTGTTTGGCTGTCATTACAGTGCTTGGACTGTAAATATCAACAGTCATTCATGGGGTGGTGGCTGTGTGAGTGTCATTACAGTGCTTGAACTGTAAATATCAACAGTCATTCATGGGGTGGTGGGTTTGTGTGTGTCATTACAGTGGTTGGATTGTAAATATAAACAGTCATTAATAGGGTGTTGGGTGTCATTAGAGTGCTTGAACTGGAAATATCAACAGTCATTCATGTGTTGTGAGGGTGTCATTAAAGTGCTTGGACTGTAAATATCAACAGTCATTCATGGGGTGGTGGGTGTGTTGTTATCATTACAGTGCTTGGACTGTAAATATCAACAGTCATTCATGGGGTGGTGAGTGTGTGGGTGTCATTGCAGTGCTTGAACTATAAATATCAACAGCCATTCATGGGGTGGTGGGTGTGTGGGTGTCATTACAGTGCTTTGACTGTAAATATCAACAGTCATTCATGTGGTTGTGTCTGTGTGAGTGTCATTACGGAGCTTGGACTGTAAATATCAACAGTCATTCATGAGGTGGTGTGTGTGTGGGTGTCATTACAGTGCTTGGACTGTAAATATCAATAGTCATTAATGGGATGGTGGGTGTGTGGGTGTCATTACAGTATTTTGATTATAAATATCAACAGTCATTCATAGGGTGGTGGGTGTCATTAGAGTGTTTGGACTGTAAATATCAACAGTCATTGATGGGTTGGTGGGTGTGTGGGTGTAATTACAGTGGTTGGACTGTAAATATCAACCATAATTCATGGGGTAGTGGGTTTCGGGGTGTCATTACAGTGCTTTGACTGTAAATATCAACAGTCATTCATGGGGTCGTGCATGTGAGGGTGACATTACAGTGCTTGGACTGTAATTATCAACAGTCATTCATGGGGTGGTGGGTGTGTTGTTATCATTACAGTGCTAGGACTGTAAATATCAAAAGTCATTCTTGGGCTGGTGGGTGTGTGGGTGTCATTACAGTGCTTAGACTGTAAATATCAACAGTCATTTATTGGGTGGTGGGTGTGTGGCTGTCATTACAGTGCTTGGACTGTAAATATCAACAGTCAATCATGGGGTAGTAGGCGTATGGGTGTCATTACAGCGTTTGGACTGTAAATATCAACAGTCATTTATGGGGTGGTGGGTGTGTGGGTGTCATTACAGTGATTGGACTGTAAATTTTAACAGTCATTCTTGGGGTGGTGGGTGTGTAGGTGTCATTACAGTGCTTAGGCTCTAAATACCAACAGTCATTCATGAGGTGGTGGGTGTTTGGCTGTCATTACAGTGCTTGGACTGTAAATATCAACAGTCATTCATGGGGTGGTGGCTGTGTGAGTGTCATTACAGTGCTTGAACTGTAAATATCAACAGTCATTCATGGGGTGGTGGGTTTGTGTGTGTCATTACAGTGGTTGGATTGTAAATATAAACAGTCATTAATAGGGTGGTGGGTGTCATTAGAGTGCTTGAACTGGAAATATCAACAGTCATTCATGGGTTGTGAGGGTGTCATTAAAGTGCTTGGACTGTAAATATCAACAGTCATTCATGGGGTGGTGGGGTGTGGGTGTCATGACAGTGCTTGGACTGTAAATATCAACAGTCATTCATGGGGTGGTGAGTGTGTGGGTGTCATTGCAGTGCTTGAACTATAAATATCAACAGCCATTCATGGGGTGGTGGGTGTGTGGGTGTCATTACAGTGCTTTGACTGTAAATATCAACAGTCATTCATGTGGTTGTGTCTGTGTGAGTGTCATTACGGAGCTTGGACTGTAAATATCAACAGTCATTCATGAGGTGGTGTGTGTGTGGGTGTCATTACAGTGCTTGGACTGTAAATATCAATAGTCATTCATGGGATGGTGGGTGTGTGGGTGTCATTACAGTATTTTGATTATAAATATCAACAGTCATTCATAGGGTGGTGGGTGTCATTAGAGTGTTTGGACTGTAAATATCAACAGTCATTGATGGGTTGGTGGGTGTGTGGGTGTAATTACAGTGGTTGGACTGTAAATATCAACCATAATTCATGGGGTAGTGGGTTTTGGGGTGTCATTACAGTGCTTTGACTGTAAATATCAACAGTCATTCATGGGGTCGTGCATGTGAGGGTGACATTACAGTGCTTGGACTGTAATTATCAACAGTCATTCATGGGGTGGTGGGTGTGTTGTTATCATTACAGTGCTAGGACTGTAAATATCAAAAGTCATTCTTGGGCTGGTGGGTGTGTGGGTGTCATTACAGTGCTTAGACTGTAAATATCAACAGTCATTTATTGGGTGGTGGGTGTGTGGCTGTCATTACAGTGCTTGGACTGTAAATATCAACAGTCAATCATGGGGTAGTAGGCGTATGGGTGTCATTACAGCGTTTGGACTGTAAATATCAACAGTCATTTATGGGGTGGTGGGTGTGTGGGTGTCATTACAGTGATTGGACTGTAAATTTTAACAGTCATTCTTGGGGTGGTGGGTGTGTAGGTGTCATTAGAGTGCTTAGGCTCTAAATACCAACAGTCATTCATGAGGTGGTGGGTGTTTGGCTGTCATTACAGTGCTTGGACTGTAAATATCAGCAGTCATTCATGGGGTGGTGGGTTTGTGTGTGTCATTACAGTGGTTGGATTGTAAATATAAAACGTCATTAATAGGGTGGTGGGTGTCATTAGAGTGCTTGAACAGGAAATATCAACAGTCATTCATGGGTTGTAAGGTTGTCATTAAAGTGCTTGGACTGTAAATATCAACAGTCATTCATGGGGTGGTGGGGTGTGGGTGTCATGACAGTGCTTGGACTGTAAATATCAACAGTCATTCATGGGGTGGTGAGTGTGTGGGTGTCATTGCAGTGCTTGAACTATAAATATCAACAGCCATTCATGGGGTGGTGGGTGTGTGGGTGTCATTACATTGCTTTGACTGTAAATATCAACAGTCATTCATGTGGTTGTGTCTGTGTGAGTGTCATTACAGAGCTTGGACTGTATATATCAACAGTCATTCATGGGGTGGTGTGTGTGTGGGTGTCATTACAGTGCTTGGACTGTAAATATCAACAGTCATTCATGGGATGGTGGGTGTGTGGGTGTCATTACAGTATTTTGATTGTAAATATCAACAGTCATTCATAGGGTGGTGGGTGTCATTAGAGTGCTTGGACTGTAAATATCAACAGTCATTGATGGGTTGGTGGGTGTGTGGGTGTAATTACAGTGGTTGGACTGTAAATATCAACCATAATTCATGGGGTAGTGGGTGTCGGGGTGTCATTACAGTGCTTTGACTGTAAATATCAACAGTCATTCATGGGGTCGTGCATGTGAGAGTGACATTACAGTGCTTGGACTGTAAATATCAACAGTCATTCATGGGTTGGTGGGTGTGTGGGTGTCATTATAGTGTTTGGACTGTAAATATCACCAGTCATTCATGGGGTGGTGGGTGTTTGGGTGTCATTACAGTGCTTGGACTGTAAAAATCATGTCATTAATGGGGTGGTGGGTTTGTGTGTGTCATTAGTGCTTGGACTGTAAATATCAACAGTCATTCATGGGGTGGTGGGTGGCATTACAGTGCTTGGACTGTAAATATTTACAGTCATTCATGGGTTGTGTGGGTGTCTTTACAGAGCTTGGACTGTAAATATCAACAGTCATTCATGAGGTGGTGGGTGTGTGGGTATCATTACAGTACTTGAACTGTAAATATCAACAGTCATTCATGGGGTGGTGGGTGTGTGGATGTCATTCCAGTGCTTGGACTGTAAATATCAACCAACATTCATGAGGTGGTGGGTGTGTCGGTGTCATTACAGTGCTTGGACTGTAAATATCAACAGTCATTCATGGGGTGGTGGGTGTGTGAGTGTCATTACAGTTCTTGGACTGTAAATATCAACAGTCATTCATAGTGTGGTGGGTGTGTGGGTTTCATTACAGTGCTTGGGCTGTAAATATCAACAGTCATTCATGGGATTCTGGGTGTGTGAGTGTCATTACAGTGCTTGGACTGTAAATATCAACAGTCATTCATGAGGTGGTGGTTGTGTGGGTGTCATTACAGTGCTTGGACTGTAATTATCAACAGTCATTAATGGGGTGGTGCAAATAAGTCCATCTAAACATTTTGGTTTTGATAAAATATTTTCAAAATTAATTGAAGACTTGAAGGAACTTGAGAACAACGGCATTCAAATTAATAATGATAATTTGAAGGGGACACTATATTGCATTACTTGGGATAACTTGGGGTCTCATGGCATTGGTGCTTTTACAGAAATATTTTGTAGATATTGTAACATAACCCTAAAAGAATTTCTTACTGACCCTGTGCATGTTGGTGTAATGTAATACATTAGCAATACAACAACTTAAAAACGAGAACACTGTCAAAATTTTAAATAATGTCGTAGGTATTATATTTAATTATCCATTCAATGCACTGAAATATTATCATGTCTGCAAAGCAGGTTTTCCACCATGCCTGGGTCATGACATTTTTTAGGGTGTTGGTGATCATAACGTTGCTCTGATATTGAAGAATTTTGTAAATGAAAAGAGATGGCTAACTTATGCAGAACTTAATCAGTGTATAATTATGTTTCTTTATCGTGGTACAGATGCTGCCTCAATGCCATGTCAAGTAAATACTTCAGGTACTAAATTAGGTGGTCAGGCTACACAAAACTGGTGTTTAATCAGGCTGTTGCCTGTTATATTATATGGCAAAATAGTTGATGCTAATGATCCTGTTTGGCAGTTGTTCCTGTTATTACGTAACATTACTGAAATTATCTGTGCCCCAAAGTTTGACGACTCTGACCTAGCATATCTAGCAATACTTAATAATGAATATTTAGAAGACAGACAAAGAATTTTTTCAAATGACAAACTGAGGCCAAAGCATCATTTTCTAAAACATTATCCAAACCTAATTTTGCTGTTTGGCCCATTAATTCGGTTGTGGACATTACGCTTTGAAAGCAAGCACTGCTAATTCAAAAGATGCATTAAAAGTGCCCATTCCTTCAAGAATGTGTATCAGACCATGAGTGAAAAACATCAGTTATTACAAGCATACAAACAGGCCAGTTCATATTTTCCCACTGATATAGAGGTTGTAAAAAACATTTTGTTAATCTCAGATACATAAAGTTCAGATATTAAAAAAGCCTTAATGATGTGTCAGATTACTGAAGGTGCAGAAGTTAGCTTGGAAGTGACAATAATGGGGACTCCATACAAGAAGGGACACTATGTGGTGTTAAGTAAATGTGAACAGGGTATAATGTTAGGTGAGATTCAGTTCATAATATTGAACTCCTGTACACAAGCATACTTTTTAGTAAAAAAATTCACAGAACAAATTTCCAAGGAGTTGCAATTATCTACAGTATTGAACACCTTCCTATGCTCTTCCTTTAAATGTACAGAATTTTCTAAACTCCTAGATTATTACCCACTGGTTGACTACAAAAGAGGAAAATAATTGTTGATCCCACTCAAACACAATATATCTGCATAAGATTTCCAAGAAAATTGAAAAGGTAATTTAAAGATTATAATTCTATATTCATGTAGACCATTAGATTTCCTGTACAGTACTGTATACCAGTACTACAGTACATTATATTCATCTCCTTTCCCTGGGGCATGATTTCAAGAAAATGACAAAAGGTTGAACTGAAATGGAAGTTAAATGTTAAAGTTCCATACAAAAGATTAAAACATTCTGAACTGGAATTGGTTGTAGCTAAGGACCATGATGGTTATGAAGCTGATGACAGTGATAGTGATACTTGTAGTACAAGTAGTAGAGAGACAGTGATTTACATGACAGGTAAAGTACAGTACTGTACCATATGCACTGTAATTATGAAAACTGCTTATATGAGTAATGTACAGCATACTAAAGTAACTCCACTTCTCTACCTTTAATTGTGTTCTACATTGAATTTTTTACACAAAAATCATAAGTAAAATGAAAATGGTTAAATGACTTCTGTAAACTGGGGTTCGACTTCCCTGAGCTCAGCTAGCTAAGTTAAACTGTTCTAATGAGATATGGTAGGCCTATGTGCAGTTATGGTAACTTACTTCCTTGTTTTGGATCATTATGGGTTTAATCTAGCAGTAGCTGTTTCATTTTCTAATTATTTTCTAATTATCAGAGACTGGATTGATTGATTTATTTATTGATGCTATTAGGCATTTGGCGGTGCAACAGCAATGGTCATATACCGCCCAACATAAAATGGTCATCTACATCATTAATAAAATATGTAAAAAGATTAAATAATTTTCACTACCTCGAAAGGGAGAAGCAGCATGAATAAAACCCACATCTTCCAAAAAATCATATATTAATGAAATAACCTACTTAAGTTAGATATATAAAAGAATTGAAATATTAACGAAAGAAACATTAAACTTTAACTACCTAAAAATAAATAGCCATAAATACAATAAAATTTACAATTTGTGGAGAAGGCCAGCCTCCTCCACATATGAGAGGGTGTTCCCTCCCACACCACAAGCCTCCTCCCCGAGGACCTGAGAGAGACTGTAAGAACCGTCACCCTCCTGGTACTCAGAGAGGTGCCTACGACGAAGGTCACCAAGGCTGGGACACTCAACAATAACAGGAACAGGATGATGCCTGGCAGGAGGCCGGGAATTGGAGACCGCAGCCTTAGCCAGGGCGTCAGCCCGCTCATTCCCATCAACACCCACATGGGCCGGGACCCAACAACAAGTGACTTTGTGGCCACGACGACCCAGGAGGACAAGCCACTCAAGAATGGCCAACACCAGGGGATGGGAAGAGTTAAAATTACACAAGGCCTGCAAGGCACTACAGGAATCGCTAAAAATAGTAAACGGAGGCTGAGGGAGAGTAAAAATTACTTGGAGGGCATATAAAATAGCCGAGAGCTCAGCAGTAAAAATTGACATGACAGAAGGGAGCCTGCCGCCACGGCAAAAGTCAGGAAAGACAACTCCAAAGCCAACTTCAGCATCAGACTTTGACACATCAGTGTACACGAGTGAAGGCATGTTCTAAAAAGAGGGAACGAGCCACTGGAGGAGAAAGAGATTCCTTCTTGTCTGTAAAGCAGGTGCAGGGAAAAACTTCTGCAAAAAGCCATGGAGCCACCCTGGGGACCCTCACAGGACAAATCTGTAAGTCATCAATGCCCATCTCCTCCATAGCCTTCCTGACCTGGAAGCCAAAGGGCCATGGTGTACAAGAATGTAAAAGGTAGTACTGAGACATGATATCAGATGACACCGCCAAGCAGGGAAGGGAGTCAGGAAGTCGATGTAATCGATGCCAACAACGAACCATCAAGGACTGGCGACGGAGATCAAGAGGTGGCTCATTAGCGTTCACCAGGAGACTGGGGATTGGGGACGACCTGAAGGCTCCGGTCGCCAGACGTACTCCAGCATGATGAACAGGGTCTAAAACTCTGAGACGGGCATCGGTGGCAGAAGAGTACACCTCACACCCATAGTCGTGTTTTGACCTAATAAGAACATGGTATAGGCGGAGGAGGGTGGCCTGATCAGCCCCCCAGGATGTATGGCCCAGGGCCCTCAACAGGTTAAGAGCCTTGAGGCAAGAGACCTTAAGTGTACGTAAGTGTGGCACCCAAGTCAAAAGTTTGTCAAAAAGGAGACCCAAAAAGCGAGTCTCCTCGACACAGCGTATCCGATGACCATACATGAATAAGTCCGGATCGGGGTGGACGCCTCGGATGCCGCAGAAGTGCATAGCAACTGTCTTGGAAGGAGAAAATCGAAACCCATGAGAACCAGTCCAACGTGACACCCTGTCAAGGGCAAGCTGCATGCGCCGCTCTGCCACTGACATACGGGAAGCAGCAAACCAGACTGCTAGGTCGTCAACGTACATCGAGTTAGCTATACCGTCTGGAAGGGATGAGGCAATGGCAATAATTGCAACTGCAAACAATGTGACACTGAGGACGCTTTCCTGGGGGATGCCCTCCTCCTGTGCAACAGATGCTGAGTGGGTGGTACCAACCCTCACAGAAAAAACTGCGACCACTGAGAAACTCCTTAAGAAAGCGTGGAATGCTACACCGCAGGCCATATAAATGGAGTTGCTGCAGGATGCCATATTGCCATGTAGTGTCATAGGCTTTCTCTAAATCAAAGAATACACAGACAAGGTGTTGATGTCGTGCAAAGGCCTCGCATGCAGCAGCTTCCAACCTGACCAGAGCATCTGTAGTGGAACGGTGTTTACGAAAGCCAGACTGGGACGGAGACAGAAAATCACCCCGTTCTAAGAAGTATACCAGTCTGACATTCACCATCTTTCCAAATAGTTTACAGAGACAGGAGGTCAAGGCAATTGGTCGATAATTGAGGGCAACACCAGAGTCCTTGCCCAGCTTGAGGAAAGGAAGGATGGTAGCAACCCTGCACCCAGAAGGGAAGACACCCTCCAGCCAGATTCTGTTATATAAAGCTAAAAGAAGTGAGATCGCCTCCTCACCCAAGTGTCGTAACATTGCATATGGGATGTTGTCTGGCCCAGGAGAAGTGTCGCCGCAGAGAGAGAGAGCAGAATGCAGGTCTCTCAGGTTGAATATATGGTTATAACTTTCATTCTCGTTTCCTGAGAAATCCAGGACAGTACGCTCCTTGGCTCTCAACTCATGCCTGACAGCCAGAGGTCGAGAGTCACGGCTGGAGACTTTTGCAAAAGCCTCCGACATGGTATTGGCTACTGTCAAACCATCCATGATCTTAATTCCATTGACCTTAAGTACAGGTGGAGAACTAGGAGAAAACTTCCCTGCCATCATACGGACTCTCCTGAACACTTGGGTGAGTGCAGTTTTAGTATTAATTGAAGACACATAGGCCTTCCAAGATGCGCGTCGTGCCTCTTTTAAAACTCGTCTAGCCCGAGCCCTTGCCCGTCGGAAGTCCTCTTAAAGAGTTGGGTCCCCACGATTGCGACGAAGGCGAGAGAAAGCAGCGCGCTTCTCCCGCACAGCGTTGGTGCAAACTGATGACCACCAAGGGACAGGACGTTTGGGAAAGTAACCAGAAGTTCTAGTGATAGAGTTGCGAGCAGCAGAGTGGAGCATATCAGTGAAATATGTTACAGCCTCGTCAGAGCTACTAAAATCGGTTACAGAAGAGACCGAAGAAGTTAGCTCTCTAAAAAAACTGCCAGTCAGCCTTCTCTAATTTCCACCTAGGAAGACGAGACTGTGGTTCTTACCTGTTACCTTCTAAAAGTATAGGGAAATGGTCACTGCCATATAAATCAGGCAACACTCTCCAAGTAAAATCCAACAGAGCACTGGGTGAGCAGAGGGAAATGTCAATGGTGGTAAAAGTCCCAGTAGTGCTATTAAAATGTGTCACATCTTCCGTATTTAAAACCCCTAATCCCTCATCCTTAATAAAAGAAGCCAATAAAACACCCCTGGGGTTGACCGAACTGTCACCCCACAGAAGGACACAATTCCACTGAAGGACCTTGAACGGTGTTACTTTAGTACTGGTTTTTGGGAAGCCTCACGGAGGTACTTCCCACTACCACCTCGACCTGAGGGTTTACTCAAACAATAAGATTTGTCTAATCCTAGGCCACTAGAAGAAGAGCGAACCCGAGGAGTAGTATGTGGGGCAGTAATTGTGACCCGTAGACGAGCCCCTGAAGCATCTGATATGTTAGAAGATGAAGGTATATGAGCTGGGATATTCTTTGAAACAATTACATTGGTTTTGTCCTGTACAGCAGTGGTATCACTGACACAGGCAGATACATCAACATCCATAATACAGGTGGTAGAATCACTCCGCTGCTCAAGCGGAAGAGAAACTGAATCTTTTGAAGTAACAACATCCGTGGCATCCACATTAACTTCAAGCCCCTCTGATGATCCCGAAGGAAGCTTGCGAGGAGGAACTTCTGTTGAATCAAGAGATTCATCAGACCCACGAGAACGCTTCTGGTGAAATTGAGAGGAAACTATGGATGAGTCCACAGAGATGGTTGCCTTACAAGGTGGAATATCTATAGAGTCAAGTGCCTCAGAGGAACCACGAAGGCATCTCTGTGGCAGTTTAGGTGACTTAAGTTTCCTTTTTGGAGAGCGTGTGGCAGCGTGAGCCTGTACCACATGGACACCTTTAGCTAAAATCTGAGAATTGTCATCAGTTGAAGGTTCAACAGAATGAGAGTCTGGTAAAGTTTCCAAGACAGAGAAACTATTATGTAGAGTAACCTTAGAAACATTCTCACTTGAGCAAAAAGCAGAAAGCAGCTGCCTCTTGAGAGGGTTGAGAGGGTGCTGCAACCAATTTAGGGCGAAGGGAGGAGGCGTATGTCTTCACACCACCATCCTTCTGTCGCCTGAAGTTGAGTTGCCGTCTGGCACTACCTATGCTAATGAATTGAATATTAGCCAAGTGGAGGATATCCTGCTCAAGGAGGTACATCTTACATTGCCGAGAACGCAAGGGGTGAGCATCTCTGCATTAAAAGCAGTAACTCTCTGACCGACACTCAGAAGTAAGATGTGAGTCAAGAGCAGAACAATTACCACACCGGGAATGGTTGTTGCAGTTCCTCCTCCCATGACCAAACTCATAACAACAAAAACACTGTAGGGGATGCTCAACAAAAGGCTTTACCTCAAATGAGGTGGGGTTAATGTTAATGCGATCTGGGATATGCAAGCCATAGAAAGTGAGGATGATCATAATTTTACTGCCTTTCATCTTCGTTACCCGTTGGACACTGTCTGGGCACATAGCGAGAATGTCCTCTTCAGAGAATTCATACAGGTCCTCATTATATATACGCCCCTTGCTATAATTAAATGTTCGATGTGGTTTAATAGATTCAAACATGCTATCAGAAGGACAGGGGAGATTGAGGAGCATCATGGCCTGTGTAAGATCTTTGGCTCTGATTAAAATGCCCATACTATATTTCTTTATGTGGCCCATTGGTAATAATCCAATTTCTTTCTCCAGATACCGGGAAGCATGGATAAGGTTACCACGTCCCTCCCTGTAGTAAGCCACAAACCAAAAGGGTGTAGGAACCCGACATTCCTTTGGGACATACTCTACAGAGTCATCAAATATATTAGGGCAGTAGTCATTGTCACTGTCAACTACATTGGTGGACCGCATCATCTGAACTTTACAATGAGTATCCCCCGCCGTCAGAGAATCTTTTGCCTAAAATGCTGCTTTGGCAGCAGCATTTGTATTGAAAGTAATATAGCACCGATTAGACCTACAATCACTGTCATATGTGATTCGGATTCGAAGAACTACTCCAAAACACTTAAAAATGGAGTGGATAGCGCCATAGGAAAAGGATGCAAGTACATTCGTTAACATTAACGTCTCCAAATCGCTAACAGGTTCTTCGACACAACACCCAACCTGCTAGGTCTAGTCTTATTTGCAGCTTTCTGCATATTACCACGACCAGAGAGTGACGTCTCGAGGGCCTGGTCGACCACCGCTCGAGGAAGAGATTGGGGCTTTTCTTTATCCATATATCATTGATTTGATGTTTTTGGCCCCAGGAGCCAAAAGCTACTACCTACCGGGCAGATGAGGGGACCGAGCGCTGGTCGCTGTGGGCGACCACTGGGCCATTCGTTTTAAAAAGCAGCCCCAATGTCTCGAAAGTTTGCCCACGATGGTGCTGAGACCCCCTTCCCCAACATCTCCCAGCCCAGACACCCAACCATCCAACATAGGACGGCCCCTAGAGGGCAGTCCCTATGGAGGGCAGCGCTGTTGGCCCATACTGGCAGCCTAATGCATGGGAACCATTTAGTTTGGTCTCTCACTGGCAACCTTACTAGCATGGGAAGCCCTCTCTCCCCGAAATCAGGGCAGAGGAGGGGCCGGAGCCCCCTCTAGTCTAGCTCGCCAGGTCTCAGAGACACACAAGCCCCCCTACCATGTCAAGGCGGTTCCCGTTGGGGGGGATCAGAGACTGGAGATGGAGGAAATCAAGGAGACCATTGAAAAAATATTCTTCCAACCTTTCCTCCACAGTTACTGGAGGAAGTGTGTGAACACCTTATCAGCATTGGTGTAGAAACTGTTAATGATATTCACTATGTGAAGGCATCCCATCTTACACCCATGTAGAAAGAGATTCAAGCACGTAAACTTATTGATAAATGAAAACAAGGTACAGTATAATGCATGCCATATTTTTTTAAGATTAGTTTACCTTACTGTACAGTTCTTGCCTGCATTTAAGACTCAGGTAATATTCTATATTAGCTTATGAGTTGTGTCCTAGCAAACTTGGCCAATCTTTTTTTTTTTTTTTACAGTACCGGTACAGTACTGTATATTCAGACACTTGATGTGGGTTGTCATTTAACTGCAGGTCCAATTAAAACAGAGTATCACTGTTGCTTGTTATGTAACTTATTGTTCCCATGTACCCACAAAATACTTATACATCATCTTTTTGATGAAATGTTGTCTCATTTTCTTCTCAATTATGTTTCTTATAAATTAACTCATCACATGAATTATCACACTCATCACAGGAAGATACACACTCATCACAGGAAGATACACACTCATCACAGGAATTATCACACTCATCACAGGAAGATGCACACTCATCACAGCAAGATACACACTCATCACAGGAATTATCACACTCATCACAGGAAGATACACACTCATCACAGGAAGATACACACTCACCACAGGAAGATACACACTCATCACAGGAAGATGCACACTCATCACAGGAAGATACACACTCATCACAGGAAGATGCACACTCATCACAGGAAGATATACAATCATCACAGGAAGATATACAATCATCACAGGAAGATACACACTTACCACAGGAAGATACACACTCATCACAGGAAGATACACACTCAATTCAGCCAACTGTTTCAGCTCTAGATGATGGAGAAATCAGTGCCAAGCTACAACCAATCACATTGGGCTGAAGATTATACAATACCCTGGAAAAGATTTTCAAAGACAAATTTGCTCGTTTCCTTAGAAAAAGGACAGAGACCTAAGCCTTCTGCTAGAAGAGAGATGGTGAGAGTGTTGGTGGATGATATATCAAACATCTCAGAAAGACCAGGGAAGAAATCACTGGCAGTAATTGCTGAGAGAATTGTTAAAACTTATCCGGCATCGTTTTTAGATGAAATTGATGGAACACTTGTTGGAACAGGTTTTGACTCTTTATTTAAACAGTTAATGGCAAGGTTTGATAATATAAATAGAGGGCCTAATAGTAATTCAATAAAAAGAAAAGTAAACTGTTCCCATGAAAATGAAGAAATAGACACTGAGGGAGCTGGTCTAATCAGAAGAGTACAGGTGTGTTTTAACGATAAATATAGGTGTATTAATTATATGCCCAAAGATTATCCGGATGGGGAATCTGAAACAACACAAGATGACAGGAAAACTTACTGAATAATTACTGAAAACATTACTGAATAATGAGAGTTTGGAGGACTACATTGACTCCAAATTGACCACAAAAGGTTGATTTCCTTAAGGTGGCATATAGCACATTGTTATGGGTGATAAATTTAGAGCAATGATTCCTCCAAACTATTCCAGATATTGTATCAATATTTCTGCCTTTATTAAATTGAATATTGTATGAATATTTCTGCTTTAAATTAAATTGAATAGTGCATGAATATTTCTGCTTTAAATTAAATTGAATATTGTATAAATATTTCTGCTTTAAACTGAATATTGTATGAACGTGATATAAGTTGTTAATGTCAAACATCCCTAAGTTTGATATACCATAGGTCTTACCTTGTGAAACTCTGTATAGGCTGTTCAGGTTAGGTCTTGGTAGTCTGCTATGGTTAGGTCCCGCTAGTCTGCAATGGTCCAGATTAGGTTAGATTGGGTTGGGTCGGGTTGGGTTGGGTGGGGTCGGGTTGGGTTTGGTTGGGGTGGGTTAGGTTGGATAAGATTATGTTAGGTTAGGTTAGGTATGTATGGCTAAAAACAGGACATTTGCACAATAAATGGATGTAAAAATTGAACTAATCACTTGAAAAAAATTGAACTAATCACTTGAAAAAATCTTAGAAAAGCAATATTTTGTCTGAAAATTTCACACGTGTAGCTCAGAAAATGTACCCAATTTTTTAATTACAAAAAAAAACATTGTATAGACAAGGGAAACCATTATGAAATATGAGTAATAAAAACATCCGGTAATTATCTAATCTATTGCCATTTTCTATTACAATATTTTTATCTTCTTTATTCACAAATTCATAACATTCTAAAACACTTTTATTCGGAAATCCCCCATTTCCAAGTTAGGTCATATTCAAATTTTGAAATTAGTATGACCTTACATGACATAATTAGGGGAAACCACAATCTGACTCTGCTCCTTTTTACTGTAGAGGCAAAAGCTCATTACCATCGTATTCCTCGTGTGTTTTTACGTATAATAACCAATTTTCATTGAAATCGTACATCAAATATTATTTTTCCCAATTTTTTTCACCAACTGAGGGAATTTTTTTTTTTTTTTTTTTTCAGAACTTCCTCATACTTTATGAGGACACTCTCCTTAGATACAGCAACACTGTCATGAGCCAAGAACCCCATATCACTGCTAGAAATGGGAAATTGAAATCGCTTAAAAGGGAGATAAAATTCCTGAGATGAAAAAATTCCTCAAAAATAGGGTATTAATTTATCAAGGAAATGGAAACAACAAAATATGCTCATATATACGTGTATCACTTGTGAAAAGCTTCATGAACATGACATAAAACTGTTCAAGCTGTTATTAATTGCACCTGAAAAACTGGGTCCTGAGAAAACTGCGAATTTGTGATATAGGAAAGTTGGGCAGTCTAAAATAGTATCCCCCGTTTCCTTTACGTACTCTATCATATCTCAAGTATAGAGAATGTGTCTGATGTATGGTAAACTATTATTTTTGCATATATAACTACGAGAATCTTAATTCCTCGTTCATCACTGACATATACCAGCACAGTATGATACATATAACGATATATTGTGATATATTATGCTATATAGCAAAATATTATGATGCATTATGAATAATAAACAGTTCATATGATGGACTGAGAAGGGAGAATGAGATTTGAGATGGGTATGGGAGGTCTTATTGAATTTGTGTGTGTGTGTGTGTGCCTACACTGCAATTATTTGTATGATCATTCACTTATTCATTATTTATTTGTTTATTTACCTATATAATTAGCCTTTACCGACAAGTGTAACTTGTCTCACCCCTGGGGGATTATGGAAGTAGCTGACTCAACGAAAAGGGGTTTATTTTTACCAGGGATTGGCTCTTCCCTTTCCTCCTCAGCTACTTCTACCCTTTTACTCACGTCCTTGCTTAGAAGGCTCCTGCTTCATATGTGGTGCCTTCTTTGATGACTTTCTTTGCTTCTTCTTCCATTGCCTTTCGTTTCTTTGATCATCTTTCTTCCTTCTTTTCTTGGCGGCTTTCAAACAATTTGTGTTTTTTCACGTCCTGCCCTGTTCCAATTTTCTTCCCTATTTTTCCAGAAGACACAAGGCCTCCAGAACACGCAAATCCAAAGTTGAACTCAGTTATGGCCTTAGCACACAGGTAATGCACCCTCTCCTTTTGATAAAACACAGTTTTAGAGCACTTGCTCCATATGACTGAATTCAGGCATTCATTGGCATTCTGTGTTCGTCCAGTGCACCTTGACAAGAGTTCATCTGTGATGTACTTTCTCATTATGTCGTACAGGTCACCCTTGAGATCTTGGCGTATTGGGTAGTGAATTTGCTGGTCATGGCTTCCAGTAGGCTTTCCTTCAGCTCGAGCTTTGTTGAAGAAGCACCAGGAATCAACTCCTTCTGGGCACAGCTCGTGGCAAGGATTGTCATCGGTGCTACAACAGTGTTCAATTATTGCAAAAATTGCCTTTTTCATCTTCTCCACATCATCCAGGTTACGAATTATGGCATACCTGTAAAAATCCTGGATTTTCCCTAAAGTAACCTGGGTCAGGGATCCTCTTCTCCTCCCTCCAACACCTTCTCCTTTCCTACTCTTTTCTTGTACATAGTCTCTCAATGCCTTCCCAACTCTCTTTGCAACTTGATTGATGCATTCATCTTTGCGAATTTCCACATCTCCATACACTTTTTTTTTCACTACAGATGAGTAGGTCTTCGAGTCACCATCTGAAATTACAGTGGTATATCGAAAGTTACATTTTTCCACTGACCTTTTCCACAGTTTCATCCAACCCTCTGTCTCCATTGCAGGAGAACTTCCATCAAAGTTTTTTACGCACTGTGGCTGATGTGCAGCATACCAGTCACCTTCTGTTTTTTTATTTTTCTCACATATTCTGCAGTATTTACTCAATACTTCATAGTCCACAACAAGTCCTGTGTCAAAGTGTATGACTGGTACCACACAAAACTTTGCCACAAACCCTCTCTTTGACCAGGAACCATCACATGTCACTGTTATATTCTTCACTTCAGGAGAACCTGGTTGTTCATTTTCAAGATATTCATGGACGAGTTCCCGTGCTCGTCTCAAACTCACTTCACCATCTTGGATTCCTTTTGCCTCAATTTCTCGGGCAATGTAAAAGAACCTGGTACTTGACATTATTTTCATCTCGAACACTTTTTCCATGTCCTCAAGTATTTTATAGCCATTGTTTTCTAGGCCAAATTCTACGAACTTCATATTCACATCATACTTGCCCTGTGGTTCGTACCTGAAGGAGGTCCAGGCAACAGACGTCTCGCCACACACACTACACTCGCACACGATTTTGTTCGCTGCACCAAGTCGCCTTCCTACACTGGGGATACCCAATGCAACATTTCTACACTTTTCACATTTTTTTTTTAAACTTTGGAACAATTTTCTCTTCGAAATTATGACATATTCGTCTTTCACTCTGTCAAGAGGAACAGCGATACTTTCTCGCAGCCGTCTCTTCACAGCGACTGGTGACACTTGGGTTGTCCCCTCCTCTTGTGGTTGTGGTTGCTCCCCCGATGGTCCTGGTTGTGGCTGGGGTTGTGGTTGCTCCCCCGATGGTCCTGGTTGTGGCTGGGGTTGTGGTTGCTCCCATGATGGTCCTGGTTGTTGCTGGGGTTGTGGTTGCTCCCCTGCTTTTTCTGCAATAGCAGCCAGGGCCTTCTCCTTCTTCTTCCTCGCTATATCAGCCATCTTTTTTCTAAGCTTTGACTTGGGTCCCATCTTGAGAAAAAGATTGCTTGCTTGCTTGATTTGAGCTCGTACAATAATACTCGACAGAGTCTGGAGTAAAAGTGAAGGAAAGTGGTAGTGGTAGGATGCGCTGTTTATGGTCGCGTTCTGAATCCTTTGAGACAACTTGAGGGTAAAGGCTAATTTCATTTTACATTTCTGTTTTTTTCCTTTTATCATTCACAGTGAGTTTCATATAGAGTATTGTACATAAACAAAAAAAAAAACACACATATATATGTGTATTTGTATATGGGTTTGTTATATAGTCTACGACTGTTCAGAAAATGAATAGAGTGTGTATTGAAGACATCTACGTATAATTTGAATGCAGCCAGGCCAGGGGTAGGCCTCCTTATCAGCAGTGGTTGACCGTGTGAAGAAGGGTCGCGATATGGGTAGTGAACAAGGTTGGAGGTTATGGGGTTGGGGATTGGGAGTTAGGGGGAGAGAGTTATGGGGTGGGGGTTATGGGACTGGGGGTTATGTGGTTGGGGTTTATGGGGTGGGGTTTGGGATTGGGGGTTATGTGGTTGGGGATATGGGGTGGGGTTTGGGATTGGGGGTTATGGGTTGGGGGCTATGGGGTGGGAGTTATGGGGTGGGGTTTATGGGGTGGGGATCATGGGTTGAGGGTTATGGGGTGGGGGTTATGGGGTGGGGTTTATGGGGTTGGGGGTTATGGGGTTGGGGGTTATGAGGTGGGGGTTATGGGGTGGGGGTTATGAGGTGGGGATTATGGGGTGGGGGTTATGGGATGGGGGTTGTGGGGTGGGGGTTGTGGGGTGGGGGTTGTGGGGTGGGGGTTGTGGGGTGGGGGTTATGGGGTTGGGGGTTGTAGGGTGGGGTTCATGGGGTTGGGGTTTATGGGGTGGGGGTTATGGGGTGGGGATTTTGGGGTGGGGGTTGTGCGGTGGGGGTTGTAGGTTGTGGGGTGGGGGTTGTGGGGTGGGGGTTGTGGAGTGGGGGTTATGGGGTTGGGGGTTGTGGGGTGGGGTTTATGGGGTTGGGGTTTATGGGGTGGGTGTTATGGGGTGGGGGTTATGGGATGGTGGTTGTGGGTTGGGGGTTGTGGGGTGGGGGTTGTGGGGTGTGGGTTATTGGGTTGGGGGTTGTGGGGTGAGGGTTGTGGGGTGGGGGTTGTGGGGTGGGGGTTGTGGGGTGGGGGTTATGGGGTTGGGGGTTGTAGGGTGGGGTTCATGGGGTTGGGGTTTATGGGGTGGGGGTTATGGGGTGGGGATTTTGGGGTGGGGGTTGTGCGGTGGGGGTTGTCGGGTGTGGGTTGTGGGGTGGGGGTTGTGGGGTGGGGGTTGTGGAGTGGGGGTTATGGGGTTGGGGGTTGTGGGGTGGGGTTTATGGGGTTGGGGTTTATGGGGTGGGTGTTATGGGGTGGGGGTTATGGGATGGTGGTTGTGGGTTGGGGGTTGTGAGGTGGGGGTTGTGGGGTGTGGGTTATTGGGTTGGGGGTTGTGGGGTGAGGGTTGTGGGGTGGGGTTGGGGTTATGGGGTTGGGGGTTGTGGGGTGGGGGTTGTGGGGTTGGGATTGTGGGGTGGGGGTTGTGGGGTGGGGATTGTGGGTTGGGGGTTTTGGGGTGGGGTTTATGGGGTTGGGGGTTGTGGGGTGGGGTTTATGGGGTTGGGGAACATAATAATACTAATCAAATTACTAATTCAATGACCATATATAACATAGGAAACAAAAATGGAATTTCGAGTGTTTGGGGGTAGTTGGGGGGGGGGTTGGAGGGGTTTGAAGGCTGATAAGCAAGTTTGGTTGCTACTACATGATGCGTAGGACCTCAAAGAACATATTTAGCATGGAATTGAAAAATGCAAAATTTAGGCCAAAATTATCATGTCAGAGTGTGCTCTCCCCTCCTAACCTAAACTGCAGTAAACTACCGGGACCTAACCTGGGCAAACTACTGGGAATTAAACGTGGTAAGGACCGTGGCAAAATACGGTAAATATTGAAACAACTGCCGTTATCATGTACGTTTTTTCTACCTTCATTACCCACTTATTTAGACCATTCTAAGACTATTTTCTTCTATGGTATTTCCAAGATAGGGCATATTCAAATGGGGCATTTTGAACTTAGCCTAGCCTAACCTAACCTAACCTAGACCGCATCAGACCACAGGGACCTAATCTGGGCAAACTACCGGAATCTAACCTGGTCAAACTACCGGGAAATAACTGTGGTAAAGTACAGGAAATGACCGGGGCAGAATACTGGGACCTAGCCGGATGTGGTAACACTGCTACAAAACGGTAATGGGCCAAACTTTACCTTAAATGGCACCAAACTATGGTAATCTGGGGTAATTACCTTGGAAATGACAACACTGAAGATTTTAGCAATGCTGGTGTAAATAAAAGGGATTATGAGTGTTCACTATTATTATTATCATTATTATTATTATTATTTATTTATTTATTTATTTATCTAGTTATTGGGTTCTAAATATTCATTGGTATTTATTCAAATATATTTCATTTTTTTTTATAATACTCCTATTGTTATTATTATTGTTATTATTATTACTTTTACATTCACCATCTCAATATAAACAAACTGGCGGCCATCATGGATTTTGACGTTATTATTGACAGTGTCGTGAAATCAGTGTTGCCATGTAAGAGGCAATTTTTTTTTTAATACTTACAAAAAAAAAATAATAATAATACTTAAAAAAAATTAATACTAAAAAAAATTAATACATAAAAAAATAATATTACTTAAAAAAAACAATACTTAAAAAAAATTAATACTTATTAAAAAATTAATACTTAAAAAAAATTAATACTTACAAAAGAAAAAAAAATAATAATACTTACAAAAAATAGCACTTAAAAAAATTGATATTTAAAAATTTTTTAATACTTAAACAAATGATATTTAAAAAAAATAATACTTAAAAAAAATTGTTACTTAAAAAAATAATACTTAAAAAAAATTAATACTTAAAAAAAAATTGTTACTTATCAAACCTTGGTTTGGCACTTACGACTGTCTTAGCCACTAAGGATATTATGGTTAAAGTTTAAAATTTTAGAAGTTACTATTAGGGTGCCAAATCAATCTTTAGATACATAAACAAATTCCAAAGTCAATATGACTTCAGCGGGAAACGTATGTCAGTATGGCCAGTTTGGTAACTATAACAAGTAGCAAAAAGAATAACCTAAGTTGGATGTTAGGGAGAATAAAGTCAATGAAGCACCTGTAAAGACTCTCAAAATGACACTTAGCTGTAGGGTTGCAGACACTTCGTTCTCCCAAGGTGAAGAAATGAGGCACGAGAATAGTATGGGTTATCACCAATAGTCAGTCACCCAGTCGAGTACCGGTATAAGGTTTCTTGGATAAGTCAAGAGGATATGTAGAAAAGAGCTCGTTAACTGAGAGCTATGACAATCAAGAATAAGGTATAAATGAAGGAACTTGAAGTGACTTGTACCACCACCAGTATTTGACTGGGCGAGATCCAGAACAGAACTGCCTTCCACACTCACTCTCTCCTCCTCCATCACCTCGGATTATATGTTATGAATCATCCCCAAAAGTCTCAAACTGAGGAAAACAGTTTCATACAGTTTTCACAACACAGAAAATTAGATTCATGAACATGGATCCATGTATTCATCGAATCATATCTTAACAAAACTAAATATACAGCATCCAATAATTATAACAAATACATGTATATGTTACACATGCAAAAAATCGATATTTTGGGTGCCCAAAGTCAATATATGCATGCATCTTCTGTACCCGTTTATATCCCAAATTCAGGCTCAAAACACCCAAAAAATCGATATTTTTGTGTCCCAGAAGCGATCTGTACATACCTACTCAGTGCTAGAATGTTTTCAAAATATAGGCTCAAAACATGCTAATAATCGATATTTTATGTGTCCAAAGTCGATATGTAAATGCATCTTCTGTACCCGTTTTAATCTTAAATTCGAGTTAAAAAACCCGAAAATTCGATATTTTTGGGTTCAAGGAGTGATCTGTACATGACTACTCAGTGTTAGAATATTTTCAATATACAGGCACAAAACAAGTTGAAAATCGATATTTTAGGTGCCCTAAATCGATATGTGCATGCATCTTCTGTACCCGTTTAAAACTCAAATGCAGGCTCAAAACACCCGAAAATTCGATATTTTTGGGTCCCAGAAGCGATCTGTACATGACTACTTAGTGCTAAAATATTTTCAAAATACGTGCCCAAAACATGCTGAAAATTGATATTTTAGTTGCCCAAAGTCAATATGTGTATGCATATTCTGTACCCGATTATATCCCAAATTCTGGCTCAAAACACCCGAAAATTCTATATATTTGGGTCCCAGAAGCGTTGTGTACATGCCTACTCAGTGCTAAAATATTTTCAAAATATAGGCCCAAAACATGCTAAAAATCGATATTTTTGGTGCCCAATGTCGATATGTGAATGCATCTTAAGTACTCGTTTATATCTCAAATTCAGGCTTAAAACACCCAAAAATTCGATATTTTTGGGTCCCAGAAGCGATCTGTGCATGCATCTTCAGTACCCGTTAATATCTCAAATTCAGGCTAAAAAAAACCGAAAATTCGATATTTTTGGGTCCCAGAAGCGATCTGTACATGCCTACTCAGTGCTATAATGTTTTCAAGATAGAGGCCCAAAACATGCTGAAATACTATATTGTAGGTGCAAAAAGTCGATCTATGCATACATCTTTATTACCCGTATACATCTCAAATTCAGACTCAAAACACCCGAAAATTCGATATTTTTGGGTCCCAGAAGCGATCTATACATGCCTACTCAGTACTAAAATATTTTCAAAATACAAGCCCAAAACATGCTGAAAATTGATACTTTAGTTGCAAAAAGTCAATATGTGTATGAATATTCTGTACCCGTTTATATCCCAAATTCAGGCTCAAAACACCCGAAAATTCCATATTTTTGGGTCCCAGAAGCGATCTGTACATGCCTACTCAGTGCTTAAATATTTTCAAAATATAGGGCCAAAACATGCTAAAAATCGATATTTTTGGTGCCCAAAGACGATATGTGCATGCATCTTCTGTACCCGTTTATATCTCAAATTCAGGCTCAAAACACCCGAAAATTCGATATTTTAGGGTTCAAGGAGCGATCTGTACATGCCTACTCAGTGTTAGAATATTTTCTAAAAACAGGCACAAAACAAGTTCAAAATCAATATTTTATGTGCCCTAAATCAATATGTGCATGCATCTTCTGTACCCGTTTATATCTGAAATTCAGGCTCAAAACAACCGAAAATTTGATATTTTTGGGTCTCAGAAGCGATCTGTGCATGCATCTTTAGTACTCTTTTATATCTCAAATTCAGGCTCAAAACACCCGAAAATTCGATATTTTTGCGTCCCAGAAGCAATCTATACATGCCTACTCAGTACTAAAATATTTTCAAAATACAAGCCCAAAACATGCTGAAAATTGATACTTTAGTTGCAAAAAGTCAATATGTGTATGAATATTCTGTACCCGTTTATATCCCAAATTCAGGCTCAAAACACCCGAAAATTCCATATTTTTGGGTCCCAGAAGCGATCTGTACATGCCTACTCGGTGCTTAAATATTTTCAAAATATAGGGCCAAAACATGCTAAAAATCGATATTTTTGGTGCCCAAAGACGATATGTGCATGCATCTTCTGTACCCGTTTATATCTCTAATTCAGGCTCAAAACACCCGAAAATTCGATATTTTAGGGTTCAAGGAGCGATCTGTACATGCCTACTCAGTGTTAGAATATTTTCTAAAAACAGGCAAAAAACAAGTTCAAAATCGATATTTTATGTGCCCTAAATCAATATGTGCATGCATCTTCTGTACCCGTTTATATCTGAAATTCAGGCTCAAAACAACCGAAAATTTGATATTTTTGGGTCTCAGAAGCGATCTGTGCATGCATCTTTAGTACTCTTTTATATCTCAAATTCAGGCTCAAAACACCCGAAAATTCGATATTTTTGCGTCCCAGAAGCGATCTGTACATGCCTACTCAGTGCTAAAATGCTTTCAAGATACAGGCCCAAAACATCCTGAAAATCGATATTGTAGGTGCAAAAAGTCGATCTATGCATACATTTTCAGTACCCGTTTATATCTCAAATTCATGCTCAAAACACTCGAAAATTCGAATTGTTTTGGTCCCAGAATCGATATGTACATTCCTATTTAGTACTAGAATATTATCAAATTATAGGGCAAAACATGCTAAAAATCGATATTTTTGGTGCCTAAAGTCGATATGTGCATGCATCTTCTTTACCCGTTTATATCTCAAATTTGAGATCAAAACACACGAAAATTCGATATTTTTGGATTCAAGGAGCGATCTGTACATGCCTACTCAGTGTTAGAATATTTTCAAAATACAGGTACAAAACAAGTTCTAAATCGATATTATAAGTGCCCTAAATCAATATGTGCATGCATCTTCTGTACCCGTTTATATCTCAAATTCAGGCTCAAAACACCCGAAAATTTGATATTTTTGGGTCCCAGTAGCGATCTGTGCATGCATTTTCAGTACCCTTTTTTATCTCAAATTCAGGAGAAGAAAAAAACGAAAATTCGATATTTTTTGGTCCCAGAAGCGATCTGTAGATGCCTACTCAGTGCTAGAATGCTTTCAAGATACAGGCCCAAAACATACCTGAAAATCGATATTGTAGGTGCAAAAAGTCGATCTATGCATACATTTTCAGTACCCGTTTATATCTCAAATTCAGGCTCAAAACACCCGAAAATCCGATATTTTTGGGTCTTAGAAGCGATCTGTACAGGCCTACTCAGTGCTTCAATGTTTTCAAAATATAGGCCCAAAACATGCTAAAAATCGATATTTTGGGTGTTTTATAGTCGATATATTAATGCATCTTCTGTACCCGTTTATATCTCAAATTCGTGATTAAAAACACACGAATATTAGATTTTTTTGGATTCAAGGAGCTATCTGTACATGCCAACTTAGTGTTAGAATATTTTCAAATACAGGCACAAAACAAGTTGAAAATCGATATTTTAGGTGCCCTAAATCGATATGAGCATGCATCTTCTGTACCCGTTTATATCTCAAATTCAGGCTCAAAACACTCGAAAATTTGATATTTTTGGGTCCCAGAAGCGATCTGTACATGCCTACTCAGTGTTAGAATATTTTTAAGATACATGTCCAAAACATGCTGAAAATTGATATTTTAGTTGCCCAAAGTCAATATGTGTATGAATATTCTGTACCCGTTTACATCCTAAATTCAGGCTGAAAACACCCGAAAATTCCATATTTTTGGGTCCCAGAAGCGATCTGTACATGCCTACTCAGTGCTTAAATATTTTCAAAATATAGGCCCAAAACATGCTAAAAATCGATATTTTTGGTGCCCAAAGACGACATGTGCATGCATCTTCTGTACCCGTTTATATCTCAAATTCAGGCTCAAAACACGCGAAAATTCGATATTTTTGGGGCCCAGAAGCGATCTGTACATGCCTACTCAATGCTAAAATATTTTCAAAATATAGGCCCAAAACATGCTAATAATCGATATTATTGGTGCCCAATGTCGATATGTGAATGCATCTTCTATACCCGTTTATATCTTAAATTCGAGCTCAAAACACACGAAACTTCGATATTTTTGGGTTCAAGGAGCGATCTGTACAGTGTTAGAATATTTTCAAAATACAGGCACAAAACAAGTTCAAAATCGATATTTTATGTGCCCTAAATCAATATGTGCTTGCTTCTTCTGTACCCATTTATATCTGAAATTCAGGCTAAAAACAACCGAAAATTTGATATTTTTGGGTCCCAGAAGCGATCTGTGCATGCATTTTCAGTACATTTTTATATCTCAAATTCAGGCTCAAAACACCCGAAAATTAGCTATTTTTGGGTCCCAGAAGCGATCTGTACATGCCTACTCAGTGCTAAAATGCTTTCAAGATACAGGCCCAAAACATGCTGAAAATCGATATTGTAGGTGGAAAAAGTCGATCTATGCATACATCTTCAGTACCCGTTTATATCTCAAATTCATGCTCAAAACACCCGAAAATTCCATATTTTCGTGTCCCAGAAGCGATCTGTACATGCCTACTCAGTGCTTAAAAATTTTCAAATTATATGCACAAAAAATGCTAAAAATCGATATTTTTGGTGCCCAATGTCGATATGTGAATGCATCTTCAGTACTCGTTTATATCTCAAATTCAGGCTCAAAACACCCGAAAATTTGATTTTTTTGGTCCCAGAAGCGATCTGTACATGCCTACTTAGTACTAGAATTTTATCAAAAGATGGGGCAAAAACATGCTAAAAATCGATATTTTTGGTGCCCAAAGTCGATATGTGAATGCATCTTCTTTATCCGTTTATATCGCAAATTTGAGATCAAAACACCCGAAAATTCGATATTTTAGGGTTCAAGGAGCGATCTGTACATGCGTACTCAGTGTTAGAATATTTTTTAGGTACATGTCCAAAACATGCTGAAAATCGATATTTTATATGCCCAAAGTCGATATGTGTATGCATATTCTGTACCCGTTTATATCTCAAATTCAGTCTCAAAACACCCGAAAATTCGATATTCGTAAATTACAGAATCGATCTGTACATGCCTACTCAGTGTTAGAAATTTTAACAGAATACAGGCCCAAAACATGCTGAAAATTGATATTTTAGTTGCCCAAAGTCAATATGTGTATGAATATTCTGTTCCCGTTTACATTCTAAATTCAGGCTGAAAACACCCGAAAATTCCATATTTTTGGGTCCCAGAAGCGATCTGTACATGCCTACTCAGTGCTTAAATATTTTCAAAATATAGGCCCAAAACATGCTAAAAATCGAAATTTTTGGTGCCCAAAGACGATATGTGCATGCATCTTCTGTACCCGTTTATATCTCAAATTCAGGCTCAAAACACCCGAAAATTCGATATTTTTGGGTCCCAGAAGCGATCTGTACATGTATACTCAGTGACAGAATATTTTCAAAATACAGGCCCAAAACATGCTAAAAATCGATATTTTAGGTGCCTAATGTCGATATGTGCATGCCTCATAAGTACCCGTTTATGTCTCAAATTCAGACTCAAAACACCCGAAAATTCGATTTTTTTTTGTCCCAGAAGCGATCTGTACATGCCTACTTAGTACTAGAATATTATCAAATTATAGGGCAAAAACATGCTAAAAATCGATATTTTTGGTGCCCAAAGTCGATATGTGCATGCATCTTCTTTATACGTTTATATCTCAAATTTGAGATCAAAACACACGAAAATTCGATATTTTTGGATTCAAGGAGCGATCTGTACATGCCTACTCAGTGTTAGAATATTTTCAAAATACAGGTACAAAACAAGTTGAAAATCGATATTTTAGGTGCCCTAAATCGATATGAGCATGCATCTTCTGTACCCGTTTATATCTCAAATTCAGGCTCAAAACACCCGAAAATTTGATATTTTTGGGTCCCAGAAGCGATCTGTACATGTCTACTCAGTGACAGAATATTTTTAAAATACAGGCCCAAAACATGCTGAAAAATCGATATTTTAGGTGCTTAATGTCGATATGTGCATGCCTCATAAGTACCCGTTTATGTTTCAAATTCAGACTCAAAACACGCGAAAATTCGAATTTTTTTGGTCCCAGAAGCGATCTGTACATGCCTACTTAGTACTAGAATATTATCAAAATATGGGCCAAAAACATGCTAAAAATCGATATTTTTGGTGCCCAAAGTCGATATGTGCATGTATCTTCTTTACCCGTTTATATCTTAAATTCGAGATCAAAACACACGAAACTTCGATATTTTTGGGTTCAAGGAGCGATCTGTACATGCCTACTCAGTGTTAGAATATTTTCAAATTACAGGCACAAAACAAGTTCAAAATCAATATTTTATGTGCCCTAAATCAATATGTGCATGCATCTTCTGTACCCATTTATATTTGATATTCAGGCTCAAAACAGCCGAAAATTTGATATTTTTGGGTCCCAGAAGCGATCTGTGCATGCATCTTCAGTACCCTTTTATATCTCAAATTCAGGCTCAAAACACCCGAAAATTCGATATTTTGGGGTCCCAGAAGCGATCTGTACATGCCTACTCAGTGCTAAAATGCTTTCAAGATACAGGCCCAAAACATGCTGAAAATCGATATTATAGGTGCAAAAAGTCGATCTATGCATACATTTTCAGTACCCGTTTATATCTCAAATTCATGCTCAAAACACTCGAAAATTCGAATTTTTTTGGTCCCAGAATCGATCTGTACATTCCTACTTAGTACTAGAATATTTTCAAATTATAGGGCAAAAACATGCTAAAAATCGATATTTTTGGTGTCCAAAGTCGATATGTGCATGCATCTTCTTTACCCGTTTATATCTCAAATTTGAGATCAAAACACACGAAAATTCGATATTTTTGGATTCAAGGAGCGATCTGTACATGCCTACTCAGTGTTAGAATATTTTCAAAATACAGGTACAAAACAAGTTCTAAATCGATATTATAAGTGCCCTAAATCAATATGTGCATGCATCTTCTGTACCCGTTTATATCTCAAATTCAGGCTCAAAACACCCGAAAATTTGATATTTTTGGGTCCCAGTAGCGATCTGTGTATGCATCTTCAGTACCCTTTTTTATCTCAAATTCAGTCTCAAAACACCCAAAAATCCGATATTTTGGGGTCCCTGAAGCGATCTGTACATGCCTACTCAGTGCTTCAATTTTTTCAAAATATAGGCCCGAAACATGCTAAAAATCGATATTTTGGGTGTCCAAAGTCGTTATATTCATGCATCTTCTGTACCCGTTTATATCTCAAATTCGTGATTAAAACACACGAATATTCGATTTTTTTGGATTCAATGAGCGATCTGTACATGCCTACTTAGTGTTAGAATATTTTCAAATACAGGCACAAAACAAGTTGAAAATCGATATTTTAGGTGCCCTAAATCGATATGAGCATGCATCTTCTGTACCCGTTTATATCTCAAATTCAGGCTCAAAACACCCGAAAATTTTGATGTTTTTGGGTCCCAGAAGCGATCTGTACATGCCTACTCAGTGTTAGAATATTTTTATGATACATGTCCAAAACATGCTGAAAATTGATATTTTAGTTGCCCAAAGTCAATATGTGTATGAATATTTTGTGCCCGTTTACATCCTAAATTCGGGCTCAAAACACCCCAAAATTCTATATTTTTGGGTCCCAGAAGCGATCTGTACATGCCTACTCAGTGCTTAAATATTTTCAAAATATAGGCCCAAAACATGCTGAAAATCGATATTGTAGGTGGAAAAAGTCGATCTATGCATACATCTTCAGTACCCGTTTATATCTCAAATTCATGCTCAAAACACCCAAAAATTCGATATTTTTGGGTACCAGAAGCGATCTGTACATGTCTACTTAGTGACAGAATATTTTCAAAATAGATTCCCAAAACATGCTAAAAAACTATATTTTTGGTGCCAAATGTCGATATGTGAATGCATCTTCAGTACTCATTTATATCTCAAATTCGGGCTCAAAACAACCGAAAATTCGACATTTTTGGGTCCCAGAAGCGATCTGTACATGCCTACTCCTTGCTAGAATATTATCAAAATATACGCCCAAAACATGCTAAAAATCGATATTTTTGTTGCCCAAGGACAATATGTGCATGCATCTTCTGTACCCGTTTATATCTCAAATTCAGTGTCAAAACACCCGAAAATTCGATATTTTTTGGACCCAGAAGCGATCTGTACATGTCTAATTAGTGACAGAATATTTTCAAAATATAGGCCCAAAACATGCTGAAAAATCGATATTTTAGGTGCTTAATGTCGATATGTGCATGCATCTTCAGTACCCGTTTATATCTCAAATTCATGCTCAAAACACTCGAAAATTCGAATTTTTTTGTTCCCAGAAGCGATCTGTACATGCCTACTTAGTACTAGAATGTTTTCAAGATACAGGCCCAAAACATGCTAAAATACTATATTGTAGGTGCAAAAAGTCGATCTATGCATACATCTTCTTTACCCGTATACATCTCAAATTCAGGCTCAAAACACCCGAAAATTCGATATTTTTGGGTCCCAGAAGCGATCTATTCATGCCTACTCAGTGCTAAAATATTTTCAAAATACAAGCCCAAAACATGCTGAAAATTGATACTTTAGTTGCCCAAAGTCAATATGTGTATGAATATTCTGTACCCGTTTATATCCCAAATTCAGGCTCAAAACACCCGAAAATTCTATATTTTTGGGTCCCAGAAGCGTTGTGTACATGCCTACTCAGTGCTAAAATATTTTCAAAATATAGGCCCAAAACATGCTAATAATCGATATTATTGGTGCCCAATGTCGATATGTGAATGCATCTTCTATACCCGTTTATATCTTAAATTCGAGATCAAAACACACGAAACTTCGATATTTGTGGGTTCAAGGAGCGATCTGTACATGCCTACTCAGTGTTAGAATATTTTCAAAATGCAGGCACAAAACAAGTTCAAAATCGATATTTTATGTGCCCTAATTCGATATGAGCATGCATCTTCTGTACCCATTTATATCTGAAATTCAGGCTAAAAACAACCGAAAATTTGATATTTTTGGGTCCCAGAAGCGATCTGTGCATGCATTTTCAGTACACTTTTATATCTCAAATTCAGGCTCAAAACACCCGAAAATTAGCTATTTTTGGGTCCCAGAAGCGATCTGTACATGCCTACTCAGTGCTAAAATGCTTTCAAGATACAGGCCCAAAACATGCTGAAAATCGATATTGTAGGTGGAAAAAGTCGATCTATGCATACATCTTCAGTACCCGTTTATATTTCAAATTCATGCTCAAAACACCCGAAAATTCAATATTTTGTGGTCCCAGAAGCGATCTGTAAATGCCTACTCAGTGCTTGAATGTTTTCAAAATATAGGCCCAAAACAGGATAAAATTGATATTTTTGGTGCCCAATGTCGATATGTGAATGCATCTTCAGTACTCGTTTATATCTCAAATTCAGGCTCAAAACACCCGAAAATTTGAATTTTTTGGTCCCAGAAGCGATCTGTACATGCCTACTTAGTACTAGAATATTATCAAAATATGGGGCAAAAACATGCTAAAAATCGATATTTTTGGTGCCCAAAGTCGATATGTGCATGTATCTTCTTTACCCGTTTATATCTTAAATTCGAGATCAAAACACACGAAACTTCAATATTTTTGGGTTCAAGGAGCGATCTGTACATGCCTACTCAGTGTTAGAATATTTTCAAAATACAGGCACAAAACAAGTTCAAAATCAATATTTTATGTGCCCTTAATCAATATGTGCATGCATCTTCTGTACCCATTTATATCTGAAATTCATGCTCAAAACAACCGAAAATTTGTTATTTTTGGGTCCCAGAAGCGGTCTGTGCATGCATCTTCAGTACCCTTTTATATCTCAAATTCAGGCTCAAAACACCCGAAAATTTGAATTTTTTTGGTCCCAGAATCGATCTGTACATTCCTACTTAGTACTAGAATATTATCAAATTATAGGGCAAAAACATGCTAAAAATCGATATTTTTGGTGCCTAAAGTCGATATGTGCATGCATCTTCTTTACCCGTTTATATCTCAAATTTGAGATCAAAACACACGAAAATTCGATATTTTTGGATTCAAGGAGCGATCTGTACATGACTACTCAGTGTTAGAATATTTTCAAAATACAGGTACAAAACAAGTTAAAAATCGATATTATAAGTGCCCTAAATCAATATGTGCATGCATCTTCTGTACCCGTTTATATCTCAAAGCAGGCTCAAAACACCCGAAAATTTGATATTTTTGGGTCCGAGTAGCGATCTGTGCATGCATCTTCAGTACCCTTTTTTATCTCAAATTCAGGCGAAAAAAAAAAAACGAAAATTCGATATTTTTTGGTCCCAGAAGCGATCTGTACATGCCTACTCAGTGCTAGAATGCTTTCAAGATACAGGCCCAAAACATACCTGAAAATCAATATTGTAGGTGCAAAAAGTCAATCGATGAATATATCTTCAGTACCCGTTTATATCTCAAATTCAGGCTCAAAACACCCGAATATCCGATATTTTGGGGTCCCAGTAGCGATCTGTACATGCCTACTCAGTGATTCAATGTTTTCAAAATATAGGCCCAAAACAAGCTAAAAATCGATATTTTGGGTGTCCGAAGTCGATATATTCATGCATCTTCTCTACCCGTTTATATCTCAAATTCGTGATTAAAACACACGAATATTCGATTTTTTTGGAATCAATGAGCGATCTGTACATGCCTACTTAGTGTTAGAATATTTTCAAATACAGGCACAAAACAAGTTGAAAATCGATATTTTAGGTGCCCTAAATAGATTTGAGCATGCATCTTCTGTACCCGTTTATATCTCAAATTCAGGCTCAAAACACCCGAAAATTCGATATTTTTTGGTCCCAGAAGCGATCTGTACATGCCTACTCAGTGTTAGAATATTTTTAAGATACATGTCCAAAACATGCTGAAAATTGATATTTTAGTTGCCCAAAGTCAATATGTGTATGAATATTTTGTTCCCGTTTACATCCTAAATTCGGGCTCAAAACACCCGAAAATTCTATATTTTTGGGTCCCAGAAGCGATCTGTACATGCCTACTCAGTGCTTAAATATTTTCAAAATATAGGCCCAAAACATGCTGAAAATCGATATTGTAGGTGGAAAAAGTCGATCTATGCATACATCTTCAGTACCCGTTTATATCTCAAATTCATGCTCAAAACACCGAAAAATTCGATATTTTTGGGTACCAGAAGCGATCTGTACATGTCTACTCAGTGACAGAATATTTTCAAAATAGATTCCCAAAACATGCTAAAAAACGATATTTTTGGTGCCAAATGTCGATATGTGAATGCATCTTCAGTACTCATTTATATCTCAAATTCAGGCTCAAAACAACCGAAAATTCGACATTTTTGGGTCCCAGAAGCGATCTGTACATGCCTACTCCTTGCTAGAATATTATCAAAATATACGCCCAAAACATGCTAAAAATCGATTTTTTTGTTGCCCAAGGACAATATGTGCATGCATCTTCTGTACCCGTTTATATCTCAAATTCATGCTCTAAACACTCGAAAATTCGAATTTTTTTGTTCCCAGAAGCGATCTGTACATGCCTACTTAGTACTAGAATGTTTTCAAGATACAGGCCCAAAACATGCTAAAATACTATATTGTAGGTGCAAAAAGTCGATCTATGTATACATCTTCTTTACCCGTATACATCTCAAATTCAGGCTCAAAACACCCGAAAATTCGATATTTTTGGGTCCCAGAAGCGATCTATTCATGCCTACTCAGTGCTAAAATATTTTCAAAATACAAGCCCAAAACATGCTGAAAATTGATACTTTAGTTGCCCAAAGTCAATATGTGTATGAATATTCTGTACCCGTTTATATCCCAAATTCAGGCTCAAAACACCCGAAAATTCTATATTTTTGGGTCCCAGAAGCGTTGTGTACATGCCTACTCAGTGCTAAAATATTTTCAAAATATAGGCCCAAAACATGCTAATAATCGATATTATTGGTGCCCAATGTCGATATGTGAATGCATCTTCTATACCCGTTTATATCTTAAATTCGAGATCAAAACACACGAAACTTCGATATTTGTGGGTTCAAGGAGCGATCTGTACATGCCTACTCAGTGTTAGAATATTTTCAAAATACAGGCACAAAACAAGTTCAAAATCGATATTTTATGTGCCCTAAATCGATATGAGCATGCATCTTCTGTACCCATTTATATCTGAAATTCAGGCTAAAAACAACCGAAAATTTGATATTTTTGGGTCCCAGAAGCGATCTGTGCATGCATTTTCAGTACACTTTTATATCTCAAATTCAGGCTCAAAACACCCGAAAATTAGCTATTTTTGGGTCCCTGAAGCGATCTGTACATGCCTACTCAGTGCTAAAATGCTTTCAAGATACAGGCCCAAAACATGCTGAAAATCGATATTGTAGGTGGAAAAAGTCGATCTATGCATACATCTTCAGTACCCGTTTATATTTCAAATTCATGCTCAAAACACCCGAAAATTCAATATTTTGTGGTCCCAGAAGCGATCTGTAAATGCCTACTCAGTGCTTGAATGTTTTCAAAATATAGGCCCAAAACAGGATAAAATTGATATTTTTGGTGCCCAATGTCGATATGTGAATGCATCTTCAGTACTCGTTTATATCTCAAATTCAGGCTCAAAACACCCGAAAATTTGAATTTTTTGGTCCCAGAAGCGATCTGTACATGCCTACTTAGTACTAGAATATTATCAATATATGGGGCAAAAACATGCTAAAAATCGATATTTTTGGTGCCCAAAGTCGATATGTGCATGCATCTTCTTTATCCGTTTATATCGCAAATTTGAGATCAAAACACCCCAAAATTCGATATTTTTGGGTTCAAGGACCGATCTGTACATGCCTACTCAGTGTTAGAATATTTTTAAGATACATGTCCAAAACATGCTGAAAATCAATATTTTATCTGCCCAAAGTCGATATGTGTATGCATATTCTGTACCCGTTTATATCTCAAATTCAGTCTCAAAACACCCGAAAATTCGATATTCGTAAATTACAGAATCGATCTGTACATGCCTACTCAGTGTTAGAATTTTTAACAGAATACAGGCCCAAAACATGCTGAAAATTGATATTTTAGTTGCCCAAAGTCAATATGTGTATGAATATTCTGTACCCGTTTACATCCTAAATTCAGGCTGAAAACACCCAAAAATTCCATATTTTTGGGTCCCAGAAGCGATCTGTACATGCCTACTCAGTGCTTAAATATTTTCAAAATATAGGCCCAAAACATGCTAAAAATCGATATTTTTGGTGCCCAAAGACGACATGTGCATGCATCTACTGTACACTTTTATATCTCAAATTCAGGCTCAAAACACCCGAAAATTCGATATTTTTGGGTCCCAGAAGCGATCTGTAGATGTCTACTCAGTGACAGAATATTTTCAAAATACAGGCCCAAAACATGCTAAAAATCGATATTTTAAGTGCCTAATGTCGATATGTGCATGCCTCATAAGTACCCGTTTTTGTCTCAAATTCAGACTCAGAACACCCGAAAATAAGAATTTTTTTTTTCCCAGAAGCGATCTGTACATGCCTACTCAGTGCTTAAATAATTTCAAAATATAGGCCCAAAACATGCTAAAAATCGATATTTTTGGTGCCCAAAGACGATATGTGCATGCATCATCTGTACCCGTTTATATCTCAAATTCAGGCTCAAAACACACGAAAATTCGATATTTTTGGGTCCCCGAAGCGATCAGTAAGTGTCTACTCAGTGACAGAATATTTTCAAAATACAGGACCAAAACATGCTAAAAATCGATATTTTAGGTGCCAAATGTCGATATGTTCATGCATCATCAGTACCCGTTTATATCTCAAATTCAGTCTCAAAACACACGAAAATTCTATATTTTGAGGTCCCAGAAGCGATCTGTACATGCCTACTCAGTGCTTGAATGTTTTCAAAATATAGGCCCAAAACATGCTAGAAATCGATATTTTAAGTGTCCAAAGTTAATACATTCAAGCATCTTCTGTACCCGTTTATATCTCAAATTTGTGATTAAAACACACGAATATTCGATTTTTTTGGATTCAAGGAGCGATCTGTACATGCCTACTCAGTGTTAGAATATTTTTTTAAATACAGGCACAAAAGAAGTTCAAAATCGATATTTTAGGTGCCCTAAATCGATATGTGCATGCATCTTCTGTACCCGTTTATATCTCAAATTCAGGCTCAAAACACACGAAAATTCGATATTTTTGGGTCCCCGAAGCGATCAGTAAGTGTCTACTCAGTGACAGAATATTTTCAAAATACAGGACCAAAACATGCTAAAAATCGATATTTTAGGTGCCAAATGTCGATATGTTCATGCATTATCAGTACCCGTTTATATCTCAAATTCAGTCTCAAAACACACGAAAATTCTATATTTTGAGGTCCCAGAAGCGATCTGTACATGCCTACTCAGTGCTTGAATGTTTTCAAAATATAGGCCCAAAACATGCTAGAAATCGATATTTTAAGTGTCCAAAGTTAATACATTCAAGCATCTTCTGTACCCGTTTATATCTCAAATTTGTGATTAAAACACCCGAAAATTCGAATTTTTTTTGTTCCAGAAGCGATCTGTACATGCCTACTTAGTACTAGAATATTATTTAAAATATAGGGCAAAAACATGCTAAAAATCGATATTTTTTGGTGCTCAAAGTCGATATGTGCATGCATCTTCTATACCCTTTTATATCCTAAATTCGAGATCAAAACACACGAAACTTCGATATTTTTGGGTTCAAGGAGCGATATGTACATGCCTACTCAGTGTTAGAATATTTTCAAAATACAGGCAAAAACAAGTTCAAAATCGATATTTTATGTGCCCTAAATCAATATGTGCATGCATCTTCTGTACCTATTTATATCTCAAATTCAGACTCAAAACAACCGAAAATTTGATATTTTTGGGTCCCAGAAGCGATCTGTGCATGCATCTTCAGTACCCTTTTATATCTCAAATTCAGGCTCAATACACCCGAAAATTCGATATTTTTGGGTCCCAGAAGCGATCTGTACATGC
The DNA here is from genome assembly GCA_033782935.1 of Petrolisthes cinctipes. Classification (NCBI taxonomy): domain Eukaryota; kingdom Metazoa; phylum Arthropoda; class Malacostraca; order Decapoda; family Porcellanidae; genus Petrolisthes; species Petrolisthes cinctipes. The sequence goes on from JAWQEG010001201.1 coordinate 1,313,551, forward strand.
CTACTCAGTGCTAAAATGCTTTCAAGATACAGGCCCAAAACATGCTGAAAATCGATATTGTAGGTGCAAAAAGTCGATCTATGCATACATCTTCAGTACCCGTTTATATCTCAAATTCATGCTCAAAACACCCGAAAATTCGATATTTTGGGGTCCCAGAAGCGATCTGTACATGCCTACTCAGTGTTTGAATATTTTCAAAATATAGGCGCAAAACAGGATAAAATTGATATTTTAGTTGCCCAAAGTCAATATGTTTATGAATATTCTGTACCCGTTTATATCCCAAAGTCAGGCTGAAAACACCCGAAAATTCCATATTTTCGGGTCCCAGAAGCGATCTGTACATGCCTACTCAGTGCTTAAATATTTTCAAAATATAGGCCCAAAACAGGCTAAAAATCGATATTTTTAGTGCCCAAAGACGATATGTGCATGCATCTTATGTACCCGTTTATATCTCAAATTCAGGCTCAAAACACCCGAAAATTTGATGTTTTTGGGTCCCAGAAGCGATCTGTACATGTCTACTCAGTTACAGAATATTTTAAAAATACAAGCCCAAAACATGCTAAAAATCGATATTTTAGGTGCCTAATGTCGATATGTGCATGCATCATCAGTACCCGTCTATATCTCAAATTCAGACTCAAAACACCCGAAAATTCGAATTTTTTTTGTCCCAGAAGCGATCTGTACATGCCTACTTAGTACTAGAATATTATTTAAAATATAGGGCAAAAACATGCTAAAAATCGATATTTTTGGTGCCCAAAGTCGATATGTGCATGCATCTTCTTTACCCGTTTATATCTTAAATTCGAGATCAAAACACACGAAACTTCGATATTTTTGGGTTCAAGGAGCGATCTGTACATGCCTACTCAGTGTTAGAATATTTTCAAAATACAGGCAGAAAACAAGTTCAAAATCGATATTTTATGTGCCCTAAATCAATATGTACATGCATCTTCTGTACCCATTTATATCAGAAATTCAGGCTCAAAACAACCGAAAATTTGATATTTTTGGGTCCCAGAAGCGATCTGTGCATGCATCTTCAGTACCCTTTTATATCTCAAATTCAGGCTCAAAACACCCGAAAATTCGATATTTTTGGGTCCCAAAAGCGATCTGTACATGCCTAGTCAGTGCTTGAATGTTTTTAAAATATAGGCCCAAAACATGCTAAAAATCAATATTTTAGGTGTCCAAAGTCGATATGTGAATGCATCTTCTTTACTCGTTTATATCTCAAATTCAGGCTCAAAACACACGAAAATTCGATATTTTTGGGTCCCAGAAGCGATCAGTAAGTGTCTACTCAGTGACAGAATATTTTCAAAATACAGGACCAAAACATGCTAAAAATCGATATTTTAGGGGCCAAATGTCGATATGTTCATGCATCATCAGTACCCGTTTATATCTCAAATTCAGGCTCAAAACCCCCGAAAATTCGATATTTTTGGGTCTCAGAAGCGATCTGTACATGCCTACTCAGTGCTTGAATGTTTTCAAAATATAGGCCCAAAACATGCTAGAAATCGATATTTTAAGTGTCCAAAGTTAATACATTCAAGCATCTTCTGTACCCATTTATATCTCAAATTTGTGATTAAAACACACGAATATTCGATTTTTTTGGATTCAAGGAGCGATCTGTACATGCCTACTCAGTGTTAGAATATTTTTTTAAATACAGGCACAAAAGAAGTTCAAAATCGATATTTTAGGTGCCCTAAATCGATATGTGCATGCATCTTCTGTACCCGTTTATATCTCAAATTCAGGCTCAAAACACCCGAAAATTTGATATTTTTGGTCCCAGAAGCAATCTGTACATGCCTACTCAGTGTTAAAATATTTTAAAGATACATGTCCAAAACATGCTGAAAATCGATATTTTATCTGCCCAAAGTCGATATGTGTATGAATATTTTGTACCCGTTTACATCCTAAATTCAGGCTGAAAACACCCGAAAATTCCATATTTTGGGACCCAGAAGCGATCTGTACATGCCTACTCAATACTTAAATATTTTCAAAATATAGGCCCAAAACATGCTAAAAATCGATATTTTTGGTGCCGAAAGACGATATGTGTATGCATCTTCTGTACCCGTTTATATCTCAAATTCAGGCTCAAAACCCCCGAAAATTCGATATTTTTGGGTCTCAGAAGCGATCTGTACATGTCTTCTCAGTGACAGAATATTTTCATAATACAGGCCCAAAACATGCTAAAAATCGATATTTTAGGTGCCTAATGTCGATATGTGCCTGCATCATCAGTACCCGTTTATATTTCAAATTCAGGCTCAAAACACCCGAAAATTCGAATTTTTTTTGTTCCTGAAGCGATCTGTACATGCCTACTTAGTACTAGAATATTATTTAAAATATAGGGCAAAAACATGCTAAAAATCGATATTTTTTGGTGCCCAAAGTCGATATGTGCATGCATCTTCTATACCCGTTTATATCCTAAATTCGAGATCAAAACACACAAAACTTCGATATTTTTGGGTTCAAGGAGCGATCTGTACATGCCTACTCAGTGTTAGAATAATTTCAAAATACAGGCACAAAACAAGTTCAAAATCGATATTTTATGTGCCCTAAATCAATATGTGCATGCATCTTCTGTACCTATTTATATCTAAAATTCAGGCTCAAAACAACCGAAAATTTGATATTTTTGGGTCCCAGAAGCGATCTGTGCATGCATCTTCAGTACCCTTTTATATCTCAAATTCAGGCTCAATACACCCGAAAATTCGATATTTTTGGGTCCCAGAAGCGATCTGTACATGCCTACTCAGTGCTAAAATGCTTTCAAGATACAGGCCCAAAACATGCTGAAAATCGATATTGTAGGTGCAAAAAGTCGATCTATGCATACATCTTCAGTACCCGTTTATATCTCAAATTCATGCTCAAAACACCCGAAAATTCGATATTTTGGGGTCCCAGAAGCGATCTGTACATGCCTACTCCTTGCTAGAATATTATCAAAATATACGCCCAAAACATGCTAAAAATCGATTATTTTGTTGCCCAAGGACGATATGTGCATGCATCTTCTGTACCCGTTTATATCTCAAATTCAGTCTCAAAACACCTGAAAATTCGATATTTTTGGGACCCAGAAGCGATCTGTACATGTCTACTCAGTGACAGAATATTTTCAAAATTCAGGCCCAAAACATGCTGAAAAATCGATATTTTAGGTGCTTAATGTCGATATGTGCATGCATCATCAGTACCCGTTTATATGGTGGTGAAATCACACTGGCCTGATGATCATAAACGGTGAATAAAACCCACTCTTGTTGACGGAAATAATATATTAATCCATACAGTTTCGGTGGACACTGCCACCATCTTCAGTGGTCTAGCTAGTGAGAAGAAAGGAATGACATAGATAGTACATAGGTATGAACTTATATACAGTTTGTGGAGGGGGGAGGGAAGGAGGTGTCAGTGGGATGGGGAAGAAGGAGGTGTCGGTGAGGGCAGATCACGTGTTAATCCCCTTGGACGTCACCTAGGTGTGGGTGAGGTGAGGTGAGGTGTGTGTGGTGAGGGAAGGGACATTTCTACCAAGGATCTCATTATTGGGTCTAATTTATACATACCATAACTAAGGTTGAAATTGCGGTATTTTTCAATGCACATTGATTCGATTATCTTACGTTTTCTAAAGTCGTTGCTCTTATACATCAGATGGCTACCTTGCCAATCAATTCTATGATTGGCATTACAAACATGGTTAAAAATAGCATTGTTTAAATTACAAGTCTTAGTGGCATATTTATGTTCCTTAATTCTAGTTTCTAGGTTTCGGCCAGTCTCTCCTATGTAAACTAGTTCACAATCTTTGCATGGAATTTTATATATCCCTGCTTCTGTCGGGGTTCTAAATTTGTTTTTTACTAACTTTGATTTAATAGTTGAGGTGTATTTAAAGGCTATATTTACATCACTTGTGTGACAAATAGACCTCACCATACTCAAATCAGAGATGTAAGGCAATGTGAGAAAACGTTTCATTTGTGTGGTGGGTTTTTTTGGAGCATAGTGAGATTGCCTTGCTTTAAGGTAGGCTTTTTTTATGAACCAAGGGGGGTATTTTAAATTTTGAAAGATTTTCCAAATCAGCTGATTTTCTTCATGTATATGCTTTGGACTGCAAATTCTGAGGACTCTAAGGAACATTGATGAGATGACAGACAATTTTGTGGCCGAATGGTGATACGAATAGTAATGAATGAACAAATTACAACTGGTAGGCTTCCTATACACTTTGAAGCTTAGTAAATAATTAAGTTTTACTACTAATACATCTAGAAACGGAAGTACGCCACCGTTCTCCCATTCGACTTTAAAATTGATGGATGGTGCAAGGTGATTAAGCTGGTGGAAGAAATCATCAAAGTTGTCAAGGGCTGAGGGCCAAAATGAAAAAAATATCGTCTACGTAGCGAAACCAAACGAGATGAGGGGGGGAGATATGTGGTAGTAGTTCCGTTTCAAAATACTCCATAAATAAATTACTTAAAATGGGTGACAGTGGGGAACCCATACCCATGCCAAAACATTGCATATAATAGTTGTTATTGAAAGAAAAAGCATTTGAAGTTACACATAATTTTACAAGTTCTATGAAAGTGTCGACTGGCATGCCCAAATCAATATCACAGTCAGGCAATTTATTAGCAAGAAATTCTAGGACATCATTAATGGGAACTTTAGTGAAAAATGAATCGACATCGAAACTAACCATTTTACCAGAGAAAAGATTAATTTGTTTAATTTTGTCTATAAAATCAGAGGAATTCTTCACATGGGCTGGAGAAACAGTACCTATGATGGGAGCTAATTTATTAACAAGGAACTGTGATAATTTATACGTAAAACAACCTGACTGTGAGATGATAGGACTAATTGGAATATTATCTTTGTGTGTCTTTGGTAAGCCATACATATATGGTAACTTTGGATTGATCTGAATAAATGTCTTGCTGCCTGAAGATGGTGGCAGTGTCCACCGAAACTGTATGGATTAATATATTATTTCCGTCAACAAGAGTGGGTTTTATTCACCCATTTATATCTCAAATTCAGGCTCAAAACACTCGAAAATTCGAATTTTTTTGGTCCCAGAAGCGATCTGTACATGCCTACTTAGTACTAGAATATTATCAAAATATGGGGCAAAAACATGCTAAAAATCGATATTTTTGGTGCCCAAAGTCGATATGTGCATGCATCTTCTTTATCCGTTTATATCGCAAATTTGAGATCAAAACACCCCAAAATTCGATATTTTTGGGTTCAAGGACCGATCTGTACATGCCTACTCAGTGTTAGAATATTTTTAAGATACATGTCCAAAACATGCTGAAAATCAATATTTTATCTGCCCAAAGTCGATATGTGTATGCATATTCTGTACCCGTTTATATCTCAAATTCAGTCTCAAAACACCCGAAAATTCGATATTCGTAAATTACAGAATCGATCTGTACATGCCTACTCAGTGTTAGAATTTTTAACAGAATACAGGCCCAAAACATGCTGAAAATTGATATTTTAGTTGCCCAAAGTCAATATGTGTATGAATATTCTGTACCCGTTTACATCCTAAATTCAGGCTGAAAACACCCAAAAATTCCATATTTTTGGGTCCCAGAAGCGATCTGTACATGCCTACTCAGTGCTTAAATATTTTCAAAATATAGGCCCAAAACATGCTAAAAATCGATATTTTTGGTGCCCAAAGACGACATGTGCATGCATCTACTGTACCCGTTTATATCTCAAATTCAGGCTCAAAACACCCGAAAATTCGATATGTTTGGGTCCCAGAAGCGATCTGTAGATGTCTACTCAGTGACAGAATATTTTCAAAATACAGGCCCAAAACATGCTAAAAATCGATATTTTAAGTGCCTAATGTCGATATGTGCATGCCTCATAAGTACCCGTTTTTGTCTCAAATTCAGACTCAAAACACCCGAAAATTCGAATTTTTTTTTTCCCAGAAGCGATCTGTACATGCCTACTTAGTACTAGAATATTATTTAAAATATAGGGCAAAAACATGCTAAAAATCGATATTTTGGTGCCCAAAGTCGATATGTGCATGTATCTTCTTTACCCGTTTATATCTTAAATTCGAGATCAAAACACACGAAACTTCAATATTTTTGGGTTCAAGGAGCGATCTGTACATGCCTACTCAGTGTTAGAATATTTTCAAAATACAGGCACAAAACAAGTTCAAAATCAATATTTTATGTGCCCTTAATCAATATGTGCATGCATCTTCTGTACCCATTTATATCTGAAATTCATGCTCAAAACAACCGAAAATTTGTTATTTTTGGGTCCCAGAAGCGGTCTGTGCATGCATCTTCAGTACCCTTTTATATCTCAAATTCAGGCTCAAAACACCCGAAAATTTGAATTTTTTTGGTCCCAGAATCGATCTGTACATTCCTACTTAGTACTAGAATATTATCAAATTATAGGGCAAAAACATGCTAAAAATCGATATTTTTGGTGCCTAAAGTCGATATGTGCATGCATCTTCTTTACCCGTTTATATCTCAAATTTGAGATCAAAACACACGAAAATTCGATATTTTTGGATTCAAGGAGCGATCTGTACATGACTACTCAGTGTTAGAATATTTTCAAAATACAGGTACAAAACAAGTTAAAAATCGATATTATAAGTGCCCTAAATCAATATGTGCATGCATCTTCTGTACCCGTTTATATCTCAAAGCAGGCTCAAAACACCCGAAAATTTGATATTTTTGGGTCCGAGTAGCGATCTGTGCATGCATCTTCAGTACCCTTTTTTATCTCAAATTCAGGCGAAAAAAAAAAAACGAAAATTCGATATTTTTTGGTCCCAGAAGCGATCTGTACATGCCTACTCAGTGCTAGAATGCTTTCAAGATACAGGCCCAAAACATACCTGAAAATCAATATTGTAGGTGCAAAAAGTCAATCGATGAATATATCTTCAGTACCCGTTTATATCTCAAATTCAGGCTCAAAACACCCGAATATCCGATATTTTGGGGTCCCAGTAGCGATCTGTACATGCCTACTCAGTGATTCAATGTTTTCAAAATATAGGCCCAAAACAAGCTAAAAATCGATATTTTGGGTGTCCGAAGTCGATATATTCATGCATCTTCTCTACCCGTTTATATCTCAAATTCGTGATTAAAACACACGAATATTCGATTTTTTTGGAATCAATGAGCGATCTGTACATGCCTACTTAGTGTTAGAATATTTTCAAATACAGGCACAAAACAAGTTGAAAATCGATATTTTAGGTGCCCTAAATAGATTTGAGCATGCATCTTCTGTACCCGTTTATATCTCAAATTCAGGCTCAAAACACCCGAAAATTCGATATTTTTTGGTCCCAGAAGCGATCTGTACATGCCTACTCAGTGTTAGAATATTTTTAAGATACATGTCCAAAACATGCTGAAAATTGATATTTTAGTTGCCCAAAGTCAATATGTGTATGAATATTTTGTTCCCGTTTACATCCTAAATTCGGGCTCAAAACACCCGAAAATTCTATATTTTTGGGTCCCAGAAGCGATCTGTACATGCCTACTCAGTGCTTAAATATTTTCAAAATATAGGCCCAAAACATGCTGAAAATCGATATTGTAGGTGGAAAAAGTCGATCTATGCATACATCTTCAGTACCCGTTTATATCTCAAATTCATGCTCAAAACACCGAAAAATTCGATATTTTTGGGTACCAGAAGCGATCTGTACATGTCTACTCAGTGACAGAATATTTTCAAAATAGATTCCCAAAACATGCTAAAAAACGATATTTTTGGTGCCAAATGTCGATATGTGAATGCATCTTCAGTACTCATTTATATCTCAAATTCAGGCTCAAAACAACCGAAAATTCGACATTTTTGGGTCCCAGAAGCGATCTGTACATGCCTACTCCTTGCTAGAATATTATCAAAATATACGCCCAAAACATGCTAAAAATCGATTTTTTTGTTGCCCAAGGACAATATGTGCATGCATCTTCTGTACCCGTTTATATCTCAAATTCATGCTCTAAACACTCGAAAATTCGAATTTTTTTGTTCCCAGAAGCGATCTGTACATGCCTACTTAGTACTAGAATGTTTTCAAGATACAGGCCCAAAACATGCTAAAATACTATATTGTAGGTGCAAAAAGTCGATCTATGTATACATCTTCTTTACCCGTATACATCTCAAATTCAGGCTCAAAACACCCGAAAATTCGATATTTTTGGGTCCCAGAAGCGATCTATTCATGCCTACTCAGTGCTAAAATATTTTCAAAATGCAAGCCCAAAACATGCTGAAAATTGATACTTTAGTTGCCCAAAGTCAATATGTGTATGAATATTCTGTACCCGTTTATATCCCAAATTCAGGCTCAAAACACCCGAAAATTCTATATTTTTGGGTCACAGAAGCGTTGTGTACATGCCTACTCAGTGCTAAAATATTTTCAAAATATAGGCCCAAAACATGCTAATAATCGATATTATTGGTGCCCAATGTCGATATGTGAATGCATCTTCTATACCCGTTTATATCTTAAATTCGAGATCAAAACACACGAAACTTCGATATTTGTGGGTTCAAGGAGCGATCTGTACATGCCTACTCAGTGTTAGAATATTTTCAAAATACAGGCACAAAACAAGTTCAAAATCGATATTTTATGTGCCCTAAATCGATATGAGCATGCATCTTCTGTACCCATTTATATCTGAAATTCAGGCTAAAAACAACCGAAAATTTGATATTTTTGGGTCCCAGAAGCGATCTGTGCATGCATTTTCAGTACACTTTTATATCTCAAATTCAGGCTCAAAACACCCGAAAATTAGCTATTTTTGGGTCCCAGAAGCGATCTGTACATGCCTACTCAGTGCTAAAATGCTTTCAAGATACAGGCCCAAAACATGCTGAAAATCGATATTGTAGGTGGAAAAAGTCGATCTATGCATACATCTTCAGTACCCGTTTATATTTCAAATTCATGCTCAAAACACCCGAAAATTCAATATTTTGTGGTCCCAGAAGCGATCTGTAAATGCCTACTCAGTGCTTGAATGTTTTCAAAATATAGGCCCAAAACAGGATAAAATTGATATTTTTGGTGCCCAATGTCGATATGTGAATGCATCTTCAGTACTCGTTTATATCTCAAATTCAGGCTCAAAACACCCGAAAATTTGAATTTTTTGGTCCCAGAAGCGATCTGTACATGCCTACTTAGTACTAGAATATTATCAATATATGGGGCAAAAACATGCTAAAAATCGATATTTTTGGTGCCCAAAGTCGATATGTGCATGCATCTTCTTTATCCGTTTATATCGCAAATTTGAGATCAAAACACCCCAAAATTCGATATTTTTGGGTTCAAGGACCGATCTGTACATGCCTACTCAGTGTTAGAATATTTTTAAGATACATGTCCAAAACATGCTGAAAATCAATATTTTATCTGCCCAAAGTCGATATGTGTATGCATATTCTGTACCCGTTTATATCTCAAATTCAGTCTCAAAACACCCGAAAATTCGATATTCGTAAATTACAGAATCGATCTGTACATGCCTACTCAGTGTTAGAATTTTTAACAGAATACAGGCCCAAAACATGCTGAAAATTGATATTTTAGTTGCCCAAAGTCAATATGTGTATGAATATTCTGTACCCGTTTACATCCTAAATTCAGGCTGAAAACACCCAAAAATTCCATATTTTTGGGTCCCAGAAGCGATCTGTACATGCCTACTCAGTGCTTAAATATTTTCAAAATATAGGCCCAAAACATGCTAAAAATCGATATTTTTGGAGCCCAAAGACGACATGTGCATGCATCTACTGTACACGTTTATATCTCAAATTCAGGCTCAAAACACCCGAAAATTCGATATTTTTGGGTCCCAGAAGCGATCTGTAGATGTCTACTCAGTGACAGAATATTTTCAAAATACAGGCCCAAAACATGCTAAAAATCGATATTTTAAGTGCCTAATGTCGATATGTGCATGCCTCATAAGTACCCGTTTTTGTCTCAAATTCAGACTCAGAACACCCGAAAATAAGAATTTTTTTTTTCCCAGAAGCGATCTGTACATGCCTACTCAGTGCTTAAATAATTTCAAAATATAGGCCCAAAACATGCTAAAAATCGATATTTTTGGTGCCCAAAGACGATATGTGCATGCATCATCTGTACCCGTTTATATCTCAAATTCAGGCTCAAAACACACGAAAATTCGATATTTTTGGGTCCCCGAAGCGATCAGTAAGTGTCTACTCAGTGACAGAATATTTTCAAAATACAGGACCAAAACATGCTAAAAATCGATATTTTAGGTGCCAAATGTCGATATGTTCATGCATCATCAGTACCCGTTTATATCTCAAATTCAGTCTCAAAACACACGAAAATTCTATATTTTGAGGTCCCAGAAGCGATCTGTACATGCCTACTCAGTGCTTGAATGTTTTCAAAATATAGGCCCAAAACATGCTAGAAATCGATATTTTAAGTGTCCAAAGTTAATACATTCAAGCATCTTCTGTACCCGTTTATATCTCAAATTTGTGATTAAAACACACGAATATTCGATTTTTTTGGATTCAAGGAGCGATCTGTACATGCCTACTCAGTGTTAGAATATTTTTTTAAATACAGGCACAAAAGAAGTTCAAAATCGATATTTTAGGTGCCCTAAATCGATATGTGCATGCATCTTCTGTACCCGTTTATATCTCAAATTCAGGCTCAAAACACACGAAAATTCGATATTTTTGGGTCCCCGAAGCGATCAGTAAGTGTCTACTCAGTGACAGAATATTTTCAAAATACAGGACCAAAACATGCTAAAAATCGATATTTTAGGTGCCAAATGTCGATATGTTCATGCATTATCAGTACCCGTTTATATCTCAAATTCAGTCTCAAAACACACGAAAATTCTATATTTTGAGGTCCCAGAAGCGATCTGTACATGCCTACTCAGTGCTTGAATGTTTTCAAAATATAGGCCCAAAACATGCTAGAAATCGATATTTTAAGTGTCCAAAGTTAATACATTCAAGCATCTTCTGTACCCGTTTATATCTCAAATTTGTGATTAAAACACCCGAAAATTCGAATTTTTTTTGTTCCAGAAGCGATCTGTACATGCCTACTTAGTACTAGAATATTATTTAAAATATAGGGCAAAAACATGCTAAAAATCGATATTTTTTGGTGCCCAAAGTCGATATGTGCATGCATCTTCTATACCCTTTTATATCCTAAATTCGAGATCAAAACACACGAAACTTCGATATTTTTGGGTTCAAGGAGCGATATGTACATGCCTACTCAGTGTTAGAATATTTTCAAAATACAGGCAAAAACAAGTTCAAAATCGATATTTTATGTGCCCTAAATCAATATGTGCATGCATCTTCTGTACCTATTTATATCTCAAATTCAGACTCAAAACAACCGAAAATTTGATATTTTTGGGTCCCAGAAGCGATCTGTGCATGCATCTTCAGTACCCTTTTATATCTCAAATTCAGGCTCAAAACACCCGAAAATTCGATATTTTTGGGTCCCAAAAGCGATCTGTACATGCCTAGTCAGTGCTTGAATGTTTTTAAAATATAGGCCCAAAACATGCTAAAAATCAATATTTTAGGTGTCCAAAGTCGATATGTGAATGCATCTTCTTTACTCGTTTATATCTCAAATTCAGGCTCAAAACACACGAAAATTCGATATTTTTGGGTCCCAGAAGCGATCAGTAAGTGTCTACTCAGTGACAGAATATTTTCAAAATACAGGACCAAAACATGCTAAAAATCGATATTTTAGGGGCCAAATGTCGATATGTTCATGCATCATCAGTACCCGTTTATATCTCAAATTCAGGCTCAAAACCCCCGAAAATTCGATATTTTTGGGTCTCAGAAGCGATCTGTACATGCCTACTCAGTGCTTGAATGTTTTCAAAATATAGGCCCAAAACATGCTAGAAATCGATATTTTAAGTGTCCAAAGTTAATACATTCAAGCATCTTCTGTACCCATTTATATCTCAAATTTGTGATTAAAACACACGAATATTCGATTTTTTTGGATTCAAGGAGCGATCTGTACATGCCTACTCAGTGTTAGAATATTTTTTTAAATACAGGCACAAAAGAAGTTCAAAATCGATATTTTAGGTGCCCTAAATCGATATGTGCATGCATCTTCTGTACCCGTTTATATCTCAAATTCAGGCTCAAAACACCCGAAAATTTGATATTTTTGGTCCCAGAAGCAATCTGTACATGCCTACTCAGTGTTAAAATATTTTAAAGATACATGTCCAAAACATGCTGAAAATCGATATTTTATCTGCCCAAAGTCGATATGTGTATGAATATTTTGTACCCGTTTACATCCTAAATTCAGGCTGAAAACACCCGAAAATTCCATATTTTGGGACCCAGAAGCGATCTGTACATGCCTACTCAATACTTAAATATTTTCAAAATATAGGCCCAAAATATGCTAAAAATCGATATTTTTGGTGCCGAAAGACGATATGTGTATGCATCTTCTGTTCCCGTTTATATCTCAAATTCAGGCTCAAAACCCCCGAAAATTCGATATTTTTGGGTCTCAGAAGCGATCTGTACATGTCTTCTCAGTGACAGAATATTTTCATAATACAGGCCCAAAACATGCTAAAAATCGATATTTTAGGTGCCTAATGTCGATATGTGCCTGCATCATCAGTACCCGTTTATATTTCAAATTCAGGCTCAAAACACCCGAAAATTCGAATTTTTTTTGTTCCTGAAGCGATCTGTACATGCCTACTTAGTACTAGAATATTATTTAAAATATAGGGCAAAAACATGCTAAAAATCGATATTTTTTGGTGCCCAAAGTCGATATGTGCATGCATCTTCTATACCCGTTTATATCCTAAATTCGAGATCAAAACACACAAAACTTCGATATTTTTGGGTTCAAGGAGCGATCTGTACATGCCTACTCAGTGTTAGAATAATTTCAAAATACAGGCACAAAACAAGTTCAAAATCGATATTTTATGTGCCCTAAATCAATATGTGCATGCATCTTCTGTACCTATTTATATCTAAAATTCAGGCTCAAAACAACCGAAAATTTGATATTTTTGGGTCCCAGAAGCGATCTGTGCATGCATCTTCAGTACCCTTTTATATCTCAAATTCAGGCTCAATACACCCGAAAATTCGATATTTTTGGGTCCCAGAAGCGATCTGTACATGCCTACTCAGTGCTAAAATGCTTTCAAGATACAGGCCCAAAACATGCTGAAAATCGATATTGTAGGTGCAAAAAGTCGATCTATGCATACATCTTCAGTACCCGTTTATATCTCAAATTCATGCTCAAAACACCCGAAAATTCGATATTTTGGGGTCCCAGAAGCGATCTGTACATGCCTACTCCTTGCTAGAATATTATCAAAATATACGCCCAAAACATGCTAAAAATCGATTATTTTGTTGCCCAAGGACGATATGTGCATGCATCTTCTGTACCCGTTTATATCTCAAATTCAGTCTCAAAACACCTGAAAATTCGATATTTTTGGGACCCAGAAGCGATCTGTACATGTCTACTCAGTGACAGAATATTTTCAAAATTCAGGCCCAAAACATGCTGAAAAATCGATATTTTAGGTGCTTAATGTCGATATGTGCATGCATCATCAGTACCCGTTTATATGGTGGTGAAATCACACTGGCCTGATGATCATAAACGGTGAATAAAACCCACTCTTGTTGACGGAAATAATATATTAATCCATACAGTTTCGGTGGACACTGCCACCATCTTCAGTGGTCTAGCTAGTGAGAAGAAAGGAATGACATAGATAGTACATAGGTATGAACTTATATACAGTTTGTGGAGGGGGGAGGGAAGGAGGTGTCAGTGGGATGGGGAAGAAGGAGGTGTCGGTGAGGGCAGATCACGTGTTAATCCCCTTGGACGTCACCTAGGTGTGGGTGAGGTGAGGTGAGGTGTGTGTGGTGAGGGAAGGGACATTTCTACCAAGGATCTCATTATTGGGTCTAATTTATACATACCATAACTAAGGTTGAAATTGCGGTATTTTTCAATGCACATTGATTCGATTATCTTACGTTTTCTAAAGTCGTTGCTCTTATACATCAGATGGCTACCTTGCCAATCAATTCTATGATTGGCATTACAAACATGGTTAAAAATAGCATTGTTTAAATTACAAGTCTTAGTGGCATATTTATGTTCCTTAATTCTAGTTTCTAGGTTTCGGCCAGTCTCTCCTATGTAAACTAGTTCACAATCTTTGCATGGAATTTTATATATCCCTGCTTCTGTCGGGGTTCTAAATTTGTTTTTTACTAACTTTGATTTAATAGTTGAGGTGTATTTAAAGGCTATATTTACATCACTTGTGTGACAAATAGACCTCACCATACTCAAATCAGAGATGTAAGGCAATGTGAGAAAACGTTTCATTTGTGTGGTGGGTTTTTTTGGAGCATAGTGAGATTGCCTTGCTTTAAGGTAGGCTTTTTTTATGAACCAAGGGGGGTATTTTAAATTTTGAAAGATTTTCCAAATCAGCTGATTTTCTTCATGTATATGCTTTGGACTGCAAATTCTGAGGACTCTAAGGAACATTGATGAGATGACAGACAATTTTGTGGCCGAATGGTGATACGAATAGTAATGAATGAACAAATTACAACTGGTAGGCTTCCTATACACTTTGAAGCTTAGTAAATAATTAAGTTTTACTACTAATACATCTAGAAACGGAAGTACGCCACCGTTCTCCCATTCGACTTTAAAATTGATGGATGGTGCAAGGTGATTAAGCTGGTGGAAGAAATCATCAAAGTTGTCAAGGGCTGAGGGCCAAAATGAAAAAAATATCGTCTACGTAGCGAAACCAAACGAGATGAGGGGGGGAGATATGTGGTAGTAGTTCCGTTTCAAAATACTCCATAAATAAATTACTTAAAATGGGTGACAGTGGGGAACCCATACCCATGCCAAAACATTGCATATAATAGTTGTTATTGAAAGAAAAAGCATTTGAAGTTACACATAATTTTACAAGTTCTATGAAAGTGTCGACTGGCATGCCCAAATCAATATCACAGTCAGGCAATTTATTAGCAAGAAATTCTAGGACATCATTAATGGGAACTTTAGTGAAAAATGAATCGACATCGAAACTAACCATTTTACCAGAGAAAAGATTAATTTGTTTAATTTTGTCTATAAAATCAGAGGAATTCTTCACATGGGCTGGAGAAACAGTACCTATGATGGGAGCTAATTTATTAACAAGGAACTGTGATAATTTATACGTAAAACAACCTGACTGTGAGATGATAGGACTAATTGGAATATTATCTTTGTGTGTCTTTGGTAAGCCATACATATATGGTAACTTTGGATTGATCTGAATAAATGTCTTGCTGCCTGAAGATGGTGGCAGTGTCCACCGAAACTGTATGGATTAATATATTATTTCCGTCAACAAGAGTGGGTTTTATTCACCCATTTATATCTCAAATTCAGGCTCAAAACACTCGAAAATTCGAATTTTTTTGGTCCCAGAAGCGATCTGCACATGCCTACTTAGTACTAGAATATTATCAAAATATGGGGCAAAAACATGCTAAAAATCGATATTTTTGGTGCCCAAAGTCGATATGTGCATGCATCTTCTTTACCCGTTTAAATCTAAAAATTTGAGATCAAAACACCCGAAAATTCGATATTTTTGGGTTCAAGGAGCGATCTGTACATGCCTACTTAGTGTTAGAATATTTTTAAGATACATGTCCAAAACATGCTGAAAATCGATATTTTATCTGCCCAAAGTCGATATGTGTATGCATATTCTGTACCCGTTTATATCTCAAATTCAGTCTCAAAACACCTGAAACTTCGATATTCGTAAATCACAGAATCGATCTGTACATGCCTACTCAGTGTTAGAATTTTTAACAGAATACAGGCCCAAAACATGCTGAAAATTGATATTTTAGTTGCCCAAAGTCAATATGTGTATGAATAATCAGTACCCGTTTACATCTTAAATTCAGGCTGAAAACACCCGAAAATTCCATATTTTTGGGTCCCAGAAGCGATCTGTACATGCCTACTCAGTGCTTAAATATTTTCAAAATATAGGCCCAAAACATGCTAAAAATCGATATTTTTGGTGCCCAAAGACGATATGTGCATGCATCTTCTGTACCCGTTTATATCTCAAATTCAGGCTCAAAACACCCGAAAATTCAATATTTTTGGGTCCCAGAAGCGATCTGTACATGCCTACTTAGTACTAGAATATTATTTAAAATATAGGGCAAAAACATGCCAAAAATCGATATTTTTAGTGCCCAAAGTCGATATGGGCATGCATCTTCTTTACCCGCTTATATCTCAAATTTGAGATCAAAACACACGAAAATTCGATATTTTTGGATTCAAGGAGCGATCTGTACATGCCTACTCAGTGTTAGAATATTTTCAAAATACAGGTACAAAACAAGTTCAAAATCGATATTATAAGTGCCCTAAATCAATATGTGCATGCATCTTCTGTACCCGTTTAAAACTCAAATTCAGGCTCAAAACACCCGAAAATTCGATATTTTTGGGTCCCAGAAGCGATCTGTACATGACTACTTAGTGCTAAAATATTTTCAAAATACGTGCCCAAAACATGCTGAAAATTGATATTATAGTTGCCCAAAGTCAATATGTGTATGCATATTCTGTACCCGTTTATATCCCAAATTCTGGCTCAAAACACCCGAAAATTCTATATTTTTGGGTCCCAGAAGCGATTTGTACATGCCTACTCAGTACTAGAATATTGTCATAAAATACGTCCAAAACATGCTAAAAATCGATATTTTTGGTGCCCAAAGACGATATGTGCATGCATCTTCTGTACCCGTTTATATCTCAAATTCGAGTTAAAAAACCCGAAAATTCGATATTTTTCGGTTCAAGTAGTGATCTGTACATGACTACTCAGTGTTAGAATATTTTCAATATACAGGCACAAAACAAGTTGAAAATCGATATTTTAGGTGCCCTAAATCGATATGTGCATGCATCTTCTGTACCCGTTTAAAACTCAAATTCAGGCTCAAAACACCCGAAAATTCGATATTTTTGGGTCCCAGAAGCGATCTGTACATGACTACTTAGTGCTAAAATATTTTCAAAATACGTGCCCAAAACATGCTGAAAATTGATATTATAGTTGCCCAAAGTCAATATGTGTATGCATATTCTGTACCCGTTTATATCCCAAATTCTGGCTCAAAACACCCGAAAATTCTATATTTTTGGGTCCCAGAAGCGATTTGTACATGCCTACTCAGTACTAGAATATTGTCATAAAATACGTCCAAAACATGCTAAAAATCGATATTTTTGGTGCCCAAAGACGATATGTGCATGCATCTTCTGTACCCGTTTATATCTCAAATTCGAGTTAAAAAACCCGAAAATTCGATATTTTTCGGTTCAAGGAGTGATCTGTACATGACTACTCAGTGTTAGAATATTTTCAATATACAGGCACAAAACAAGTTGAAAATCGATATTTTAGGTGCCCTAAATCGATATGTGCATGCATCTTCTGTACCCGTTTAAAACTCAAATTCAGGCTCAAAACACCCGAAAATTCGATATTTTTGGGTCCCAGAAGCGATCTGTACATGACTACTTAGTGCTAAAATATTTTCAAAATACGTGCCCAAAACATGCTGAAAATTGATATTTTAGTTGCCCAAAGTCAATATGTGTATGCATATTCTGTACCCGATTATATCCCAAATTCAGGCTCAAAACACCCGAAAATTCTATATATTTGGGTCCCAGAAGCGTTGTGTACATGCCTACTCAGTGCTAAAATATTTTCAAAATATAGGCCCAAAGGATGCTAAAAATCGATATTTTTGGTGCCCAATGTCGATATGTGAATGCATCTTAAGTACTCGTTTATATCTCAAATTCAGGCTCAAAACACCCAAAAATTCGATATTTTTGGGTCCTAGAAGCGATCTGTGCATGCATCTTCAGTACAAGTTAATATCTCAAATTCAGGCTAAAAAAAAACGAAAATTCGATATTTTTGGGTCCCAGAAGCGATCTGTACATGCCTACTCAGTGCTATAATGTTTTCAAGATAGAGGCCCAAAACATGCTGAAATACTATATTGTAAGTGCAAAAAGCCGATCTATGCATACATCTTTATTACCCGTATACATCTCAAATTCAGGCTCAAAACACCCGAAAATTCGATATTTTTGGGTCCCAGAAGCGATCTATACATGCCTACTCAGTACTAAAATATTTTCAAAATACAAGCCCAAAACATGCTGAAAATTGATACTTTAGTTGCAAAAAGTCAATATGTGTATGAATATTCTGTACCCGTTTATATCCCAAATTCAGGCTCAAAACACCCGAAAATTCCATATTTTTGGGTCACAGAAGCGATCTGTACATGCCTACTCAGTGCTTAAATATTTTCAAAATATAGGGCCAAAACATGCTAAAAATCGATATTTTTGGTGCCCAAAGACGATATGTGCATGCATCTTCTGTACCCGTTTATATCTCAAATTCAGGCTCAAAACACCCGAAAATTCGATATTTTTGGGTTCAAGGAGCGATCTGTACATGCCTACTCAGTGTTAGAATATTTTCAAAATACAGGCACAAAACAAGTTCAAAATCGATATTTTATGTGCCCTAAATCAATATGTGCATGCATCTTCTGTACCCGTTTATATCTGAAATTCAGGCTCAAAACAACCGAAAATTTGATATTTTTGGGTCTTAGAAGCGATCTGTGCATGCATCTTTAGTACTCTTTTATATCTCAAATTGAGTCTCAAAACACCCGAAAATTCGATATTTTTGCGATACAGAAGCGATCTGTACATGCCTACTCAGTGCTAAAATGCTTTCAAGATACAGGCCCAAAAAATCCTGAAAATCGATATTGTAGGTGCAAAAAGTCGATCTATGCATACATTTTCAGTACCCGTTTATATCTCAAATTCATGCTCAAAACACTCGAAAATTCGAATTTTTTTGGTCCCAGAATCGATCTGTACATTCCTATTTAGTACTAGAATATTATCAAATTATAGGGCAAAACATGCTAAAAATCGATATTTTTGGTGCCTAAAGTCGATCAAAACACACGAAAATTCGATATTTTTGGATTCAAGGAGCGATCTGTACATGCCTACTCAGTGTTAAAATATTTTTAAAATACAGGTACAAAACAAGTTCTAAATCGATATTATAAGTGCCCTAAATCAATACGTGCATGCATCTTCTGTACCCGTTTATATCTCAAATTCTGGCTCAAAACACCCGAAAATTTGATATTTTTGGGTCCCAGTAGCGATCTGTGCATGCATCTTCAGTACCCTTTTTTATCTCAAATTCAGGAGAAAAAAAAAAACGAAAATTCGATATTTTTTGGTCCCAGAAGCGACCTGTAGATGCCTACTCAGTGCTAGAATGCTTTCAAGATGCAGGCCCAAAACATACCTGAAAATCGATATTGTAGGTGCAAAAAGTCGATCTATGCATACATTTTCAGTACCCGTTTATATCTCAAATTCAGGCTCAAAACACCCAAAAATCCGATATTTTGGGGTCTTAGAAGCGATCTGTACAGGCCTACTCAGTGCTTCAATGTTTTCAAAATATAGGCCCAAAACATGCTAAAAATCGATATTTTGGGTGTCCAAAGTCGATAAGTGCATGTATCATCAGTACCCGTTTATATCTCAAAATCAGGGAGGGGAGTGTCATTGCAGAGCTTGGACTGTAAATATCAAGTCATTCATGGGGTGGTGGGTGTGTGGGTGATTAAAAACACACGAATATTAGATTTTTTTGGATTCAAGGAGCGATCTGTACATGCCTACTCAGTGTTAGAATATTTTCAAATACAGGCACAAAACATGCTAAAAATCGATATTTTTGGTGCCCAAGGACGATATGTGCATGCATCTTCTGTACCCGTTTATATCCCAAATTCAGGCTGAAAACACCCGAAAATTCCATATTTTTGGGTCCCATAAGCGATCTGTACATGCCTACTTAGTGCTTAAATATTTTCAAAATATATGCCCAAAAAATGCTAAAAATCGATATTTTAGGAACTTAATGTCGATATCTGCATGCATCTTCTTTACCCGTTTACATCTCAAATTTTTTATCAAAACACACGAAAATTCGATATTTTTGTGTTCAAGGAGCGATCTGTACATGCCTACTCAGTGTTAGAATATTTTCAAAATATAGGCACAAAACAAGTTCAAAATCGATAATTTATGTGCCCTAAATAAATATGTGCATGAATCTTCTGTACCCGTTTATATCTCAAATTCAGGCTCAAAACAACCGAAAATTTGATATTTTTGGGTCCCAGAAACGATCTGTACATGCCTACTCAATGACAGAATATTTTCAAAATACAGGCCCAAAACATGCTAAAAAACGATATTTTAGGTGCCTAATGTCGATAAGTGCATGTATCATCAGTACCCGTTTATATCTCAAAATCAGGGAGGGGAGTGTCATTGCAGAGCTTGGACTGTAAATATCAAGTCATTCATGGGGTGGTGGGTGTGTGGGTGTCATTACAGTACTTGGACAGTAAATATCAATAGTCATTCATAGAGTGGTGGGTGTGTGGGTGTCATTACAGTGCTTGGACTGTAAATATCAACAGTCATTCATGGGGTGGTGGGTGTGTGGGTGTCATTACAGTGCATGGAGTGTAAATATCAACCGTCTTTCATGTGGTAGTGGGTGTTTGGGTGTCATTATATTGCTTGGACTGTAAATATCAACAGTCATTCATGGGGTGGTGGGTGTGTGGGTGTCATTACAGTAATTGGACTGTAAATATCAACAGACATTCATTTAGTGGTTCGTGTAGGGGTGTCATTACAGTGCTTGGTCTGTGATTATCAACCGTCATTCATGGGGTGCTGGGTGTGTGGGTGTCATTACAGTGCTTGGAGAGTAAATATCATCAGTTATTTATGGGATGGTGGGTGTGTGTGTCATTACAGTGCTTGGACTTTAAATATAAACAGTCATTCATTTAGTGGTTAGTGTAGGGTTGTCATTACAGTGCTTGGACTGTGAATAACAATCATCATTCATGGGGTGGTGGGTGTGTAGTGTCATTACAGTACTTGGACAGTAAATATCAATAGTCATTCATGGAGTGGTGGGTGTGTGGGTGTCATTACAGTGCTTTAACTGTAAGTATTAACAGTCATTCATGGGGTGGTGTGTGTGTGGGTTTCATTTCAGTGCTTTAACTGTAAATATCAACAGTCATTCATGGGAAGGGGAGTGTCATTGCAGTGCTTGGACTGTAAATATCAAGTCATTCATGAGGTGGTGGGTGTGTGGGTGTCATTACATTACTTGGACAGTAAATATCAATAGTCATTCATGGGGTGGTGGGTGTGTGGGTGTCATTACAGTGCTTGGACTGTAAATATCAACAGTCATTCATGGGGTGGTGGGTGTGTGGGTGTCATTACAGTGCATGGAGTGTAAATATCAACCGTCTTTCATGGGGTAGTGGGTGTTTGGGTGTCATTATATTGCTTGGACTGTAAATATCAACAGCTATTCATGGGGTGGTGGGTGTGTGGGTGTCATTACAGTAATTGGACTGTAAATATCAACAGACATTTATAGGGTGGTGGGTGTGTGGGTGTCATTACAGTGCTTGGTCTGTAAATATCAACAGTCATTCAATTAGTTTTTAGTGTAGGGGTGTCATTACAGTGCTTGGACTGTAAATATCAACAGTCATTCATGGGGTGGTGGGTGTGTGGGTGTCATTACAGTGCATGGAGTGTAAATATCAACCGTCTTTCATGGGGTAGTGGGTGTTTGGGTGTCATTATATTGCTTGGACTGTAAATATCAACAGCTATTCATGGGGTGGTGGGTGTGTGGGTGTCATTACAGTAATTGGACTGTAAATATCAACAGACATTTATAGGGTGGTGGGTGTGTGGGTGTCATTACAGTGCTTGGTCTGTAAATATTAACAGTCATTTATTTAGTTTTTAGTGTAGGGGTGTCAATACAGTGCTTGGACTGGGATTATCAACAGTCATTCATGGGGTGCTGGGTGTGTGGGTGTCATTACATTACTTGGACAGTAAATATCAATAGTCATTCATGGGGTTGTGGGTGTGTGGGTGTCATTACAGTGCTTGGAATGTAAATATCAACAGTCATTCATGGGGTGGTGGGTGTGTGGGTGTCATTACAGTGCATGGAGTGTAAATATCAACCGTCTTTCATGGGGTAGTGGGTGTTTGGGTGTCATTATATTGCTTGGACTGTAAATATCAACAGCTATTCATGGGGTGGTGGGTGTGTGGGTGTCATTACAGTAATTGGACTGTAAATATCAACAGACATTTATAGGGTGGTGGGTGTGTGGGTGTCATTACAGTGCTTGGTCTGTAAATATCAACAGTCATTCATTTAGTTTTTAGTGTAGGGGTGTCATTACAGTGCTTGGAGTGTAAATATCAACCGTCTTTCATGGGGTAGTGGGTGTTTGGGTGTCATTATATTGCTTGGACTGTAAATATCAACAGCTATTCATGGGGTGGTGGGTGTGTGGGTGTCATTACAGTAATTGGACTGTAAATATCAACAGACATTTATAGGGTGGTGGGTGTGTGGGTGTCATTACAGTGCTTGGTCTGTAAATATCAACAGTCGTTTATTTAGTTTTTAGTGTAGGGGTGTCATTACAGTGCTTGGACTGGGATTATCAACAGTCATTCATGGGGTGTTGGGTGTGTGGGTGTCATTACAGTGCTTGGAGTGTAAATATCAACAGTTATTTATGGGATGGAGGGTGTGTGTGTCATTACAGTGCTTGGACTGTAAATATCAACAGTCATTCATGGGGTGGGGGGTGGGGGTGTCATTACAGTGCTTGGACTGTAAATATCAACAGTTATTCATTGAGTGTTGGGTGTGTGGGTGTCATTACAGTACTTGGACTATAAATATCAATGGTTATTATTGGGGTGGTGGATGTGTGGGTGTCATTACAGTGCATGGAATGTAAATATCAATAGTCATTTACGGGTTGGAGGGTGTGTGGGTGTATTACAGTGCTTAGACTGTAAATATCAACAGTCAATCATGGGGTGGTTAGTATGTAGGTGTCAATACAGTGCTTGAATTGTAAATATCAACAGTCATTCATGGGGAAGTAGATGTGTAGGTGTCATTATAGTTCTTGGATTGTAAATATCAACAGTCATTCATGGGGTGGTGGGTGAGTGGGTGTCATTAAAGTGCTTGGATTGTAAATATCAACTGTCATTCATGGTGTGTGTTGGTGCTATTACAGAGTTTGGAGTGTAAATATCAACAGTCATTCATAGTTTGGGGGGAATGTGTGTCATTACAGTGCTTGGACTGTAAATATTAACAGTCATTCAAGGGGTGGTGGGTGTGTAGGTGTAATTACAGTGCTTGGAGTGTAAACATCAAGTCATTCATGTGGTGGTGGGTGTCATTACAGTACTTTGACTGTAAATATCAACAGTCATTCATGGGGTGATGGTTGTTTGGGTGTCATTACAGTGCTTGGACTGTAAATATCAGCAGTCATTAATGGGGTGGTGGGTGTCATTACAGTGCTTGGACTGTAAATATCAACAGTTATTCATGGGAAAGTGGGTGTGTGGGTGTCATTACAGTGCTTGGACTGTAAATATTAACCATCATTCATTCGGTTATGGTTGTGTGGGTGTCATTACAGTGCTTGGAGTGTAAGTATCAACAGTCATTCATGGGTTGGTGGGTGTGTGGGTGTCATTACAATGCTTGGACTGTAAATATCAACAGTCATTCATGTGGTGTTGGTTTGTTGGTGTCATTACAGTGCTTGGATTGTAAATATCAACAGTCATTAATTAGGTGGTGGGTGTGTAGGTTTCAATACAGTGCTTGGACTGTAAATATCAACTGTCATTCATTGGGTGTGTCAGTGACATTACAGTGCTTGTAGTGTAAATATCACCAGTCATTCTTGGGTTGGTGTGTGTGTGTGTCATTACAGTGCTTGGACTGTAAATATTAACTGTTATTCATGGGGTGGTGGGTGTGTGGGTGTCATTACAGTGTTTGGACTGTAAATATCAACTGTCATTCATGGGTTGGTGAATGTGTGGGTGCTTGGACAGCAAATATTAATGGTCATTTATGGGGTGGTGGGTGTGTGGGTGTCATTACAGTGATTTGACTTTATATATCAACAGTCATTCATGGGATGGTAAGTGTGTTAGTGTCATTACATTGCTTGGATTTTTAATATCAACAGACATTTATATGGTGGTGGGTGTGTGGGTATCATTACAATGCTTGGACTGTAAATATCAACTGTCATTTATGGGGTTGGGGGTGTGTAGGTCTCATTACAGTGCTTGGAATGTAAATATCAACAGTCAGTCATGGAGTGGATGGTGTGTGAGTGTCATGACAGTGCTTAGACTGTAAATATCACCAGTCATTCATGAGGTGGTCAGTGTGTGGGTGTCAATACAGTGCTTGGATTGTAAATATCAACAGTTATGCATGGGGTTGTCAGTGTGTGGGTGTTAATACAGTGCTTGAATTGTAAATATCAACAGTCATTCATGGGGTGGTGGGTGTGTGGGTGTCAATACAGTACTTGGATTGTAGATATCAACAGTCATTCATGGGGTGGTGGGTGTGTGGGTGTCATTACAGTGCTTGGACTGTAAATATCAACTGTCATTCATGGTGTATGTGGGTGCTATTACAGAGCTTGGACTGTAAATATCAACAGTCATTTATATATTGGTGGGGGTGTGTGTCATTACAGTGCCTGGACTGTAAATATCAACAATCATTAATGGGGTGGTGGGTGTGTAGGTGTAATTACAGATCTTGGACTGTAAATATTAAATCATTCATGGGGTAGTGGATGTATGGGTGTCAGTACTGTGCTAGGACTATTAATATCAACAGTCATTCATGGGGTGGTGGGTGTGTGGGTGTCATGACATTGCTTGTACTGTAAATATCAACAGACTTTCATGGGGTGGTGTGTGTGTTTTTTATTATTTTAGTGCTTTAACTGTAAATATCATCAGTCATTCATTGGGAGGGGAGTGTGATTGCAATGCTTTGACTGTAAATATCAAGCCATTCATTGGGTGGTTGGTGTGTGGGTGTCATTACAGTACTTGGACAGTGGTGGGTGTGGGGGTGTCATTCAAATGCTTGGACTGTAAATATCAACCGTCTTTCATGGGGTAGTGGGTGTGTGAGTGTCATTACAGTGCTTAGACTGTAAATATCACCAGTCATTCATGAGGTGGTCAGTGTGTGGGTGTCAATACATTGCTTGGATTGTAAATATCAACAGTTATGCATGGGGTTGTCAGTGTGTGGGTATTAATACAGTGCTTGGATTGTAAATATCAACAGTCATTCATGGGGTGGTGGGTTTGTGGGTGTCAATACAGTGCTTGGACTGTAAATATCAACTGTCATTCATGGTGTGTGTGGGTGCTATTACAGAGCTTGGACTGTAAATATCAACAGTCATTCATAGATTTGTTGGGGGTGTGTGTCATTACAGTGTCTGGACTGTAAATATCAACAGTCATTAATGGGGTGGTGGGTGTGTAGGTGTAATTACAGATCTTGGACTGTAAATATTAAGTCATTCATGGGGTAGTGGATGTATGGGTGTCAGTACTGTGCTTGGACCGGTAATATCAACAGTCATTCATTGGGTGGTGGGTGTGTGGACAGTGCTTGGACTGTAAATATCAAGTCATTCATTGGATGGTGGGTGTGTGTGTGTCATTAGTGCTTGGACTGTAAATATCAACAGTGATTCATGGGGAGGTTGGTGGCATTACAGTGCTTGGACTGTAAATATCAACAGTCATTCATAGGGTGATGGGTGTATGGGAGTCATTACAGTGCTTTGACTGTAAATATCAGCAGTCATTTATGGGGTGTTGGGTGTTTGGTTGTCATTACAGTGCTTGGACTGTAAATATCAACAGTCATTCATGGGGTGGTGAGTGTGTGGGTGTCATTACAGTTCTTGGATTATAAATATCAACCATCATTCATGGGGTGGTGGGTGTGTGGGTGTCATTACAGTGATTGGACTATAAATATCAACCATCATTTATGGGGTTGTGGGTGTGTGGGTGTCATTACAGTTCTTGGACTGTAAATATCAACAGTCATACATAGGGTGGTAGGTGTGTGAGTGTCATTACAGAGCTTGTACTGTAAATATCAACAGTCAATCATGGGGTTGTGGGTGTGTGGGTGTCATTACAGTGCTTGGACTATAAATATCAACAGTCATTCATGGTGTGCTGGGTGTGTGGGTGTCATTACAGTGTTTTGATTGTACATATCAACAGTCATTTACAAGGTGGTGGGTGTCATTAGAGTGCTTGGACTGTAAATATCAACAGTCATTAATGGAGTAGTGTGTGTGTTGGTGTCATTACAGTGTTTGGACTGTAAATGTCAATCATAATTCATAGGGTGGTGGGTGTGGGGTGTCATTACCGTTCTTGGACTGTAAATATCAACCATCATTCATTAGGTGGTGGGTTTGTGGGTGTCATTACAGTGCTCAGACTGTAAATATTAACAGTCATTTATGGGGTTGTGGGTGTGTTGGTGTCATTACAGTGGTTGGACTGTAAATATCAACCATAATGCATGGGATGGTAGGTGTGGGGTGTCATTACAGTGCTTGGACGGTAAATATCAGTAACAACTCATGGGGTTGTGGGTATGTGGGTGTCATTATAGTGCTTGAACTGTAAATATCAACAGTCATTAATGGGGTGGTGGGTGTGTGGGTGTCATTACAGTGCTTTGACTGTAAATATCAACAGTCATTCATGGGGTGGTGGGTGTCTGGGTGTCATTACGGTGTTTTGATTGTGAATATCAACAGTCATTAATAAGGTGGTGGGTGTCATTAGAGTGCTTGGACTGTAAATATCAACAGTCATTCATGGGGTGGTGGGTGTGGGGGTGTCATTACAGTGCTTTGACTCTAAATATCAACAGTCATTCATGGGGTGGTGGGGGTTCGGGGTGTCATTACAATGCTTGGACTGTATATATCAAAAATCATTCATGGGGTGGTGGGTGTGTGGGTGTCATTATAGTGTTTGGACTGTAAATATCAACAGTCATTTATGGGGTGCGGGGTGTGTGGGTGTCATTACATTGCTTGGACTGTAAATATCAAGTTATTCATGGGATGGTGGGTGTCTGTGTGTCATTAGTGCTTGGACTGTGAATATCAACAGTCATTTATGGGGTGGTGGGTGGCATTACAGTGCTTAGACTCTAATATAAAAAGTCATTCATGGGGTGATGGGTGAGTGGGTGTCATTACAGTGCTAGAACTGTAAATATAAACAGTTATTCATGGGGATGTGGGTGTTTGGGTGTCTATGCAGTGCTTGGACTGTAAATATCAACAGTCAATCGTGGGGTGGTGGGTGTGTGGGTGTCATTAGACTGCTTGGACTGTAAATATTAACAGTTATTGGTGGGGTGGTGGGTTTGTGGGTGTCATTACAGTGTTTTAACTATAAATATCAACATTCATTTATTGGGTGGTGGGATTTCATTAGAGTGCTTGGACTGTAAATATCAACAGTTATTCAAGGGGTGGTGGGTGTGTGGGTGTCATGACATTGCTTGGACAGTAAATATCAACAGTTATTTATGGGGTGATGAGAGTGTGGGTGTTATTACAGTTTTTGGACTGTATATATCAACCATCATTTATTGGGTGGTGGGTGTGTGTGTGACATTACAGTGCTTGGACTGTAAATATTAACAGTTATTCATGGGGTGGTTGGTGTGTGGATGTCATTACAGTGCTCGGACTGAAATGACACCCACACACCCACCACCCCATGAATGATGGTTGATATTTATAATCCAAGAACTGTAATGACACCCACACACTCACCACCCCATGAATGACTGTTGATATTTACAGTCCAAGCACTGTCATGACACCAACACATGCACCACCCCATGACTGACTGTTGATATTTACAGTCCAAGCACTGTAATGACAACCAAACACCCAACACCCCATAAATGACTGCTGATATTTACAGTCAAAGCTCTGTAATGACTCCCATACACCCATCACCCTATGAATGACTGTTGATATTTACAGTCCAAGCACTGTAATGCCACCAACCTCCCCATGAATCACTGTTGATATTTACAGTCCAAGCACTAATGACACACACACACCCACCATCCAATGAATGACTTGATATTTACAGTCCAAGCACTGTAATGACACCCACACACACACCACCCCATGAATGACTGTTGATATTTACAGTTCAAGCACTATAATGACACCCATATACCCACAACCCCATGAATTGGTATTGATATTTACCGTCCAAGCACTGTAATGACACCCTCACCTCCACCACCCCATGAATGACTGTTGATATTTACAGTCCAAGCACTATAATGACAGCCACACACCCACCAGCCCATGAATGACTGTTTATATTTCAGTCCAAGCACTGTAATGACACCCACATACACACCACCCCATGAATCACTGTTAATATTTACAGTCCAATCACTTTTATGACAGCCACACACCCACCACCCCATAAATGACTTTTGATACTTACAGTCTAAGCACTGTAAGGACACCAAACACCTTATAAATGACTGTTGATAATTACAATCAAAACACTGTAATGACACCCACACACCCACCACCCCACGAATGACTGTTAATATTTACAGTCAAAGCACTGTAATGACACCCACACACCCACCACCCCATGATTGACTGTTGATATTTACAGTCCAAGCACTGTAATGACAGCAACACACCCACCACTTCATAAATGACTGTTGATTTTTACAGTCTAAGCACTGTAATGACACCTACACACCGACCACCCCAAGAATGACTTTTGATATTTGCAGTCCAAGCACTGTAATGACACCTACACACCCACCACCCCATGAATAACTGTTGATATTTACAGTCCAAGCACTGTAATGACACCCATACACCCACCACCCCATAAATGACGGTTAATATTTATAGGCCAAGCAATGTAATGACACCCACACACCCACTACCCCAAGAATAACTGTTGATATTTTCAGTCCAAGCACTGTAATGACATCTACACACCCACCACCCCATGAATGACTATTATTATTTACAGTCTGAGCACTGAAATGACACCCACACACCCACCACCTAATGAATGATGGTTTATATTTACAGTCCAGGAACTGTAATGACACCCACACACTCACCACCCCATGAATGACTGTTGATATTTACAGTCCAAGCACTGCCATGACACCCACACACGCACCACCCCATGAATGACTGTTGATATTTACAGTCCAAGCACTCTAATGACACCCACCACCAAATAAATGAAGGTTGAGATTTATAGTTAAACCACTGTAATGACACCCACACACCCACCATTCCATGAATGACTGTTGATATTTAGAGTCCTAGTACTGTAATGACACCCACACAACGACCACCCCATGATTGACTGTTGATATTTACAGTCCAAGCACTGTAATGACACCCACACACCCACCACCCAATAAATGACTGTTGATATTTACAGTCCAAGCACTCTAATAACACCCAACATTCCATGATTGACTGTTGATATTTACAGTCCAAGCACTAATGACACACACACACCCACCACACCATGAATGACTTGATATTTATGGTCCAAGCACTGTAATGACACCCACACACCCACCACCCCATGAATGACTGTTGATATATACAGTTCAAGCACTATAATGATACCCACATACCCACCACCCCATGAATGACTGTTGATATTTACAGTCCAAGCACTGTAATGACACCCTCACCCCCACAACCCCATGAATGACTGTTGATATTTACAGTCAAAGCACTGTAATGACACCCCCACACCCACCATCCCATGATTGACTGTTGATATTTACAATCCAAGCACTCTAATGACACCCACTACCTTATTAATGACTGTTGATATTCACAATCAAAACACTGTAATGACACCCACACTCCCACCACCCCATTAATGACAGTTGATATTTTTAGTCCAAGCACTGTAATGACATCCACACACCCACCACCCCATGAATGAATGATAATATTTACGGTCTGAGCACTGTAATAACACCCACACACCCACCAACCAATGAATGATGGTTGATATATACAGTCCAAGAACTGTAATAACACCCACACATTCACCACCCCATGAATGACTGTTGATATTTACTGTTCAAGCAGTGTCATGACACCCACACACCCACCACCCCTTGAATAACTGTTGATATTTACAGTCCAAGCACTCTAATGAAATCCCACCACCCAATAAATGAATGTTGATATTTATAGTTAAAACACTGTAATGACACCCACACACCCACCACCCCATGAATGACTGTTTATATTTACAGTCCAAGCAATGTAAAGACACCAACACACCCGCAACCCTACTATTGACTGTTGATATTTACAGTCCAAGCACTGTATAGACACCCAAACACCCACATCCCCATGAATAACTGTTTATATTTACAGTCCAAGCAATGTAATGACACCCACACACCCATCACCCCATGAATGACTTTTGATATTAAAGTCTAAACACTGTAATGCCTCCCACCACCCCATGAATGACTGTTGATATTCACAGTCCAAGCACTAATGACACTCAGACACCCACCATCCCATTAATGACTTGATATTTACAGTCCAAGCAATGTAATAACACCCACACACCCACCACCCCATGAATGATTGTATATATTTACAGTACAAACTCTATAATGACACCCACACACCCACCACCACATGAATGATTGTTGATATATACAGTCCAAGCACTGTAATGACACCCTAACCCCCACCACACCATGAATGGCTGTTGATATTTACAGTCAAAGTACTGTTATGATACCCCCACACCAACCACCCCGCGAATGACTGTTGATATTTACAGTCCAAGCACTCTAATGACACCCACCACCTTATTAATGACTGTTGATATTCACAATCAAAATACTGTAATGATACGCACATACCCACCACCCCATAAATGACTGTTGATATTTACAGTCCAAACACTGTAATGACAGCCACACACCAACCACCCCATAAATGACTGTTGATTTTTACAGCCCAAGCTCTGTAATGACACTCAAACACCCACCACCCTAGAAATGACTGTTGATATTTATAGTCCTAGCACTGTAATGACACCCACACACCCACCACTCCATAAATGATGGTTAATATATATAGGCCAAGCACTGTAATGACACCCACACACCCACTACCCCAAGAATGACTGTTGATATTGTCAGTCCAAGCAATGTAATGACATCCAAACACCCACCACCTAATGAATGATGGTTTATATTTACAGTCCAGGAACTGTAATGACACCCACACACTCACCACCCCATGAATGACTGTTGATATTTACAGTCCATGCACTCTCATGACACCCACACACTCACCACCCCATAAATGACTGTTGATATTTACAGTCCAAGCAATGTAATGACAACCATACACCCACCACCCAATAAATGACTGTTGATATTTATAGTCTAAGCACTGTAATGACACCCACACACCTATAAACCCATGAAGGACTGTTGATATTTAGAGTCCAAACACTGTAATGACACCCACATACCCACCACACCATGATTGACTGTTGATATTTACAGTCCAAGCACTCTAATGAAAACCCACCACCTAATAAATAAATGTTGATATTTATAGTTAAAATACTGTAATGACACCCACACACCCACCACCCCATGAATGACTGTTGATATTTACAGTCTAAGCACTGTAATGACATCCACACACCCACCACCTCAAGAATGACTGTTAATATTTACAGTCTGAGCACTGTAATGACACCCACAAACCCACCACCTAATAAATAAGGGTTGATATTTATAGTCTAAGAGATGTAATGACACCCACACACTTACCACCCCATGAATGACTGTGGATATTTACAGTTCAAGCACTGTCATGACACCAACACACGCACCACCCCATGAATGACTGTTGATATTTACAGTCCAAGCACTGTAATGACACCCACACACCGACCACCCCGTGATTGACTGTTGATATTTACAGTCCAAGCACTGTAATGACACCCACACACCCACCACACAATTAATGACTGTTGATATTTACAGTCTAAGCAATGTAATGACACCCACACACCCACCACACCATAAATGACTGTTGATGTTTACAGTCCAAGCACTGTAATGAATTCCACACACCCACCACTCCATGAATGACTGTTGATATTTACAGTCCAAGCTGTGTAATGACACTCACACACCCAGCACTTTATGAATGACTGTTGATATTTACAGTCCAACCATTGTAATAACACCCACACACCCACCACCCTATAAATAACGGTTAATATTTTCAGTCCGAACACTGTAATGACATCCACACACCAACCACCCCATGAATAACTGTTAATATTTACAGTCCAAGCACTGTAATGTCACACACACACCCACCACCCAATAAATGATGGTTGATATATACAGTCCAAAAACTGTAATAACACCCACACGCTCACCACCCCATAAATAACTGTTGATATTTACTGTCCAAGCAGTGTCATGACACCCACACACCCACCACCCCTTGAATAACTGTTGATATTTACAGTCCAAGCACTGTAATGACCCCCAAAACCCTATGAATGACTGTTGATATTTACAGTCAAAACACTATAATGACACCCACAAACCCACCACCCCACCAATGACTGTTAATATTTACAGTCCAAGCAATCTAATGACACCCACACACCCACCACCCCACGATTGACTGTTGATATTTACAGTCCAAGCAATGCATAGACACCCAAACACCCACATCCCCATGAATAACTGTTTATATTTACAGTCCGAGCACTGTAATGACACCCACTCACCCATCACCCCATGAATGACTTTTTATATTAGAGTCTAAGCACTGTAATGCCACCCACCACCCCATAAATGACTGTTGATATTCACAGTCCAAGCACTAATGACACACAGACACCCACCATCCCATGAATAACTTGATATTTACAGTCCAAGCAATGTAATGACACCCACACACCCCCCACCCCATAAATGACTGTT
The DNA here is from genome assembly GCA_033782935.1 of Petrolisthes cinctipes. NCBI lineage: Eukaryota > Metazoa > Arthropoda > Malacostraca > Decapoda > Porcellanidae > Petrolisthes > Petrolisthes cinctipes. The sequence goes on from JAWQEG010001201.1 coordinate 1,347,027, forward strand.
GATATTTACAGTCCAAACACTATAATGACACCCACACACCCACCACCCCATTAATTATTTTTGATATATACAGTCCAAGCATTGTAATGACACCCCGAACCCCCACCACCCCATGAATGACTGTTGATATTTACAGTCAAAGCACTGTAATGACACCCCCACACCCACCACCCCATGAATGACTGTTGATATTTACAGTCCAAGCACTCTAATGACACCCACCACCTTATTAATGACTGTTGATATTCACAATCAAAACACTGTAATGACACCCAGACACCCACCACCCCATGAATGACTGTTGATATTTACAGTCAAAGCACTGTAATGACACCCACACACCCACCACTCCATTAATGACTGTTGATATTTACAGTTCAAGCACTATAATGACACCCACATACCCACAACCCCATGAGTTGTTACTGATATTTACCGTCCAAGCACTGTAATGACACCCCACACCTACCATCCCATGCATTATGGTATATATTTACAGTCCAAGCACTGTAATGACACCAACAAACGCACCACTCCATGAATGACTGTTGATATTTACAGTCCAAGCACTCTAATGACACCCACAAACCAATAAATGACTGTTGATATTTACAGTCAAATCACTGTAATGACACCCACACACCCACAACCCCATGAATGACTGTTGATATTTACAGTCCAAGAATTATAATGACAGCCACACACCCACCACCCCATAAATGACTGTTGATACTTAAAGTCTAAGCACTGTAAAGACACCTACACACACACAACCCAATGAATGACTGTTGATATTTACAGTCCAAGCTCTGTAATGACACTCACACACCCACCGCCCTATGAATGACTATTGATTTTTTCAGTCCAAGAACAGTAATGACACCCACACACCCACAACCCCATAAATGACTGTTAATATTTACAGTCTGAGCACTGTAATGACACCCACAAACCCACCACCTAATGAATGATGGTTGATATTTACAGTCCAAGAACGGTAATGACACCCCACACCCACCACCCTATGAATTATGATTGACATTTACAGTCCAAACACTGTAATGACACCAACACACACACCACTCCATGAATGACTGTTGATATTTACAGTCCAAGCACTCTAATGACACCCACCACCTTGTAAATGACTGTTGATATGTACAATCAAAACACTGTAATGACACCCACACACCCAGCACACCATGAATGACTGTTGATATTTACAGTCCAAGCACTGTAATGACACCCACACACCCACAACCCCATGATTGACTGTTGATATTTACAGTACAAGCTCTGTAATGACACTCACACACCTACCACCCTATGTATGACTGTTGATATTTACAGTCCAAGCACTGTAATGACACCCACAAACCCACCACCTAATGAATGATGGTTGATATTTATAATCCAAGAACTGTAATGACACCCACACACTCACCACCCCATGAATGACAGTTGATATTTTCAGTCCAAGCACTGTAATGACATCTACACACCTACCACCCCATGAATGACTGTTAATATTTACAGTCTTAGCACTGTAATGTCACCCACATAACTCACAACCCAATGAATAATGGTTGATATTTACATTCCAAGGACTGTAATGATACCCACACACCCACCACCCAATAAATGACTGTTGATATTTTCAGTCCAAGCACTGTAATGACACCCACACACCCATCACCCTATGAATTACTGTTGATATTTAGAGTCCAAGCACTGTAATGCCACCCACCATCCCATGAATGACTGTTGATATTTATATTTCAAGCACTAATGACACACCCACACCCACCACCCAATGAGTGACTTGATATTTTTAGTCCAATCAATGTAATGACACCCACACACCCACCACCCCATGAATGACTGTTGATATTTACAGTCCAAGCACAATAATAACACCTACACACCCACCAACATATGAATGACTGTTAATATTTACAGTCCAAACACTGTAATGTCACCCACACACCCACCACCCAATGAATGATGGTTGATATTTACAGTCCAAAAACTGTAATTAAACCCACACACCCACCATCCCATGAATGACATTTGATATTTTCAGTCCAAGCACTGTAATGACATCTACACACCTACCACCCCATGAATGATTGTTAATATTTAAAGTCCAAGTACTGTAATGACACCCACACACCCACCACTCCATTAATGAATGTTGATATTTACAGTCCAAGCTCTGTAATGACACTCACACACCCACCACCCTATGAATGACTGTTGATATTTACAGTCGAAACACTGTAATGACACCCACACACCCACCACCCCATAAATGACGGTTAATATTTATAGTCCAAACACTGTAATGACACCCACACACCTACCACCCTATGAATGACTGTTGATATTTTCAGTCCAAGCACTGTAATGACATCGACACACCCACTATCCCATGAATGACTGTTAATATTTACAGTCCAAGCACTGTAATGTCACACACACCCACTACCCAATGAATAATGGTTGATATTTACAGTTCAAGAACTGTAATAAAACCCACACATCCACAAGCCTATAAATGACTGTTGATATTTACAGTCCAAGCAATGTAATGACACCCACACACCCACCACCCCATAAATGACAGTTGAAATTTATAGTCCAAGCACTGTAATGACACCCACACACCCACCACCCCATGAATGACTTTTGATATTTTCAGTCCAAGCACTGTAATCACATCCACACACCCACCACCCCATGAATGACTGTTAATATTTACAGTATGAGCACTGTAATAACACCCACACACCCACCACCCAATGAATGATGGTTGATATTTACAGTCCAAGAACTGTAATGACACCCACACACTCACCATCCCATTAATGACTGTTGATATTTACAGTCCAAGCACTGTCATGACACCCACCACCCCATGAAAGACTGTTGATATTTACAGTCCAAGCATTCTAATGACACCCACCACCCAATAAATGACTGTTGATATTTTTAGTCAAAACACTGTAATGACACCCACACACAAACCACCCCATAAATGACTGCTATTATTTACAGTCCAAGCACTGTAATGACACCCACAGGCCCACCACCCCAAGATTGACTGTTGATATTTACAGTCCAAGCACTGTAATGACACCTACACACCCACCACCCAATAAATGATTGTTGATATTTACAGTCTAAGCACTGTAATGATACCCACACACACACCACCCCATGAATAACTCTCTATATTTATAGTCCAATCACTGTAATGACACCACACACCCACCACTCCATGAATGACTCTTGATATTTACAGTCCAAGCTCTGTAATGACACTCACACACCCACCACCCTATGAATGACTGTTGATATTTACAGTCCAAGTACTGTAATGACGCTCACACACCTTCTACCCAATAAATGACATTTGATTTTTATAGTCCAAGCACTGTAATGACACCCACACACCTACCACCCCATGAATGACTGTTTACATTTTTATTCAATGCACTGTAATGACTTCCACACACCTACCACCCCATGAATGACTGTTAATATTTACAGTCCAAGAACTGTAATGACACCCACACATCCACCACCCTATTAATGACTGTTGATATTTTTCAGTCCAAGCACTGTAATGACATCCACACACCCACCACCCCATAAATGACTGTTGATATTTATAGTCCAAGCACTGTCATATTACAGTTCAAGCACTATAATGACATCCACACACCAACCACCCCATGAATGACTGTTGATATTTACAGTCCAAGCACTGTAATGACACCCTCACCCCCACCACCCCATGAATGACTGTTGATATTTACAGTCAAAACACTGTAATTACACCCCCACACTCACCACCCAATGAATTATGGTTGATATTTACAGTCCAAGAAATGTAATGACACCTTCAAACCAACCACCCCATGAATGACTGTTGATATTTACATTCCAAGCACTCTAATGACACCCACCACCTTATGAATGACTGTTGATATTTACAATTAAAACACTGTAACGACACCCACAAACCCTCCACCCAATAATTGACTGTTGGTATTTACAGTCCAAGCACTGTAATGACAGCCACACACCCACCACCCCATAAATGACTGTTGATATTTACATTCTAAGCACTGTAATGACACCCACACACCAACCACCCCAAAAATGACTGTTGATGTTTACAGTCAAAGCACTGTAATGACACCCACACACCCACCACCCCATAAATGACTGTTGATATTTACAGTCCAAGCTCTGTAATGACACTCACACACCCACCACCCTATGAATGACTGTTGATATTTACAGTCCAAGCACTGTAATGACACCAACACATCCACCAACCCATAAATGACTGTTATTATTTATAGTCCAAGCACAGTAATGACACCCACACACCCACCACCCAATGAATGACTGTTAATATTTACAATCTGAGCACTGTAATGACACCTACACACCCACCACCCCAAGATTGACTGTTGATATTTACAGTCCAAGCCCTGTAATGACACCCACACACCCACCAACCCATGATTGACTGTTGATATTTACAGTCCAAGCAATGTAATGACACCTACACACCCACCACCTTATGAATGACTGTTGATATTTACAGTCCAAGCACTGTAATGACGCTCACACACCTTCTACCCCATAAATGACATTTGATTTTTATAGTCCAAGCACTGTAATGACACCCACACACCTACCACCCCATGAATGACTGTTTACATTTTCATTCAAAGCACTGTAATGACATCCACACACCTACCACCACATGAATGACTGTTAATATTTACAGTCCAAGAACTGTAATGACACCCACACATACACCACCCCATTTATGACTGTTGATATTTTCAGTCCAAGCACGGTAATGACATCCACACACCAACCACCCCATGAATGACTGTTGATATTTACAGTCCAAGCACTGTAATGACACCCTCACCCCCACCACCCCATGAATTATTGTTGATATTTACAGTCAAACAACTGTAATTACACCTCCACACCCACCACCCAATGAATTATGGTTGATATTTACAGTCCAAGAAATGTAATGACACCTACAAACCAACCACCCCATGAATGACTGTTGATATTTACAGTTCAAGCACTCTAATGACACCCACCACCTTATGAATGACTGTTGATATTTACAATTAAAACACTGTAACGACACCCACAAACCCTCCACCCAATAATTGACTGTTGGTATTTACAGTCCAAGCACTGTAATGACAGCCACACACCCAACACCCCATAAATGACTGTTGATATTTACATTCTAAGCACTGTAATGACACCCACACACCCACCACCCCAAGATTGACTGTTATTATTTATAGTCCAAGCACTGTAATGACACCCACACACCCACCACCCAATGAATGACTGTTAATATTTATAATCTGAGCACTGTAATGACACCTACACACCCACCATCCCATAAATGACTGTTGATATTTACAGTCTACGCACTGTAATGACACCCACACACCCACCAACCCATGATTGACTGTTGATATTTACAGTCCAAGCAATGTAATGACACCTACACACCCACCACCCAATAAATGACTGTTGATATTTACAGTCTAAGCACTGTAATGACACCCACACACCCAACACCCCAATAATGACTTTTGATATTTACTGTCCAAGCACTGTAATGATACCCACACACCCACCACCCCATAAATGACTGTTGACATTTACAGTCTAAGCTCTGTAATGACACTCACACACCCACCACCCTATGAATGATGGTTGATATTTACAGTCCAAGCACTGTAATGACACCCACACACCCACCACCCCATAAATGATGGTTGATATTTATATAGTCCAAGTACTGTAATGACACCCAAACACCCACCACCCCATGAATGACTGTTGATATTTTCAGTCCAAGCACTGTAATGACATCCACACACCCACCACCCAATGAATGACTGTTAATATTTACAGTCTGAGCAATGTTATGACACCCACACACCCACCACCCAATGAATGATGGTAGATATTTACAGTCGAAGAACTGTAATGACACCCACACACTCACCACCCCATGAATAACTGTTGATATTTTCAGTCCAAGCACTGTCATGACACCCACCACCCCATGAATGACTGTTGATATTTACAGTCCAAGCACTCTAATGACACCCACACAGCCACCACCCCATAAATGACTGTTGATATTTACAGTACAAGCTCTGTAATGACACTCACACACCTACCACCCTATGAATGACTGTTAATATTTACAGTCTGAGCACTGTAATGACACCCACACACCCACCACCCAATGAATGATGGTTGATATTTACAGTTCAAGCACTGTAATAATACCCACACACAAACCACCCCATGAATTACTGTTGATAATTACAGTTCAAACACTATAATGACACCCACACACCAACCACCCCATGAATGACTTTTGATATTTACAGTCCAAGCACTGTAATGACACCCTCACCCCCCCCACCCCATCAATGACTGTTGATATTTACAGTCAAAGCACTGTAATGACACCCCCACACCAACCACCCAGTAAATTATGGTTGATATTTACAGTCCAAGAACTGTAATGACACCTACACTCCAACCTCCCCATGAATGACTGTTGATATTTACAGTCCAAGCACTCTAATGACACACACCACCTTATGAATGACTGTTGATATTTACATTCAAAACACTGTAATGACACTCACACACCCACCACCCCATGAATGACAGTTGATATTTACAGTCCAAGCACGGTAATGAAACCCACAAACCCACCACCCAATAATTGACTGTTGATATTTACAATTCAAGCACTGTAATAACAGCCACACACCCACCACCCCATAAATGACTGTTGATATTTACATTTTAAGCACTGTAATGACACCCACACACCCACCACCCCAAGAATGACTTTTGATGTTTACTTTCCAAGCATTGTAATGACACCCACACACCCACCACCCCATAAATGACTGTTGATATTTACAGTCCAAGCTCTGTAATGACACTCACACACCCACCACCCTATAAATGACTGTTGATATTTACAGTCCAAGCACTGTAATGACACCCACACACCCACCACCCCATGAATGACTGTTAATATTTATAGTCTGAGAACTGTAATGACACCCACACACCCACCACCCAATGGATGATGGTTGATATTTACAGTCCAAAAACTGTAATGACACCCACCACCCTATGAATGACTGTTAATATTTACCGTCAAAACACTGTAATGACACCCACACACCCACCACCCCATGAATGACTGTTGATATTTACAGTCCAAGCATTGTAATGACACCAACACACCCACCACCTCATGATTGACTATTGATATTTACAGTCCAAGCACTGCATAGACACCCAAACACCCACCACCCAATGAAGAACTGTTGATATTTACAGTCCAAGCACTTTAATGACACCCACACACCCACCACCCCATGACTGTTGATATTTACAATCAAAACACTGTAATGACACTCACACACCCACCATCCAATGAATGACTGTTGATATTTACAGTCCAATCACCGTAATGAATCCCACACACCCACCACCTCATGATTGACTGTTAATATTTACAGTCCAAGCTCTGTAATGACACTCACACACCCACCACCCTATATATGACGGTTGATATTTATAGTCCAAGCACTGTAATGACACACACACACCTACCACCCCATGAATAACTGTTGATATTTACAGTCCAAGCACTGTAATGACATCCACAACCCCACCACCCCATAATTAACTGTTGATATTTACAGTCCAAGCACTGTAATGACAGCCACACACCCACCACCCAATAAATGACAGTAGATATTTACAGTCCAAGCACTGTAATTACAGCCACACACCCACCACCCCATAAATGACTATTGATATTTACAGTCCAAGCACTGTAATGACATCCACACACCCACCACACTGTCAATGACACTTAATATCTACAGTCTGATCACTGTAATGACACCCATACACCCACCACCCAATGAATGATGGTTGATATTTACAGTCCAAGCACTCTAATGACACCCACCACCTTATGAATGACTGTTGATATTTACAATTAAAACACTGTAACGACACCCACAAACCCTCCACACAATAATTGACTGTTGGTATTTACAGTCCAAGCACTGTAATGACACCCACACACCCACCACCCCAAAAATGACTGTTGATGTTTACAGTCAAAGCACTGTAATGACACCCACACACCCACCACCCCGTAAATGACTGTTGATATTTATAGTCCAAGCTCTGTAATGACACTCACACACCCACCACCCTATGAATGACTGTTATTATTTATAGTCCAAGCACTGTAATGACACCCACACACCCACCACCCAATGAATGACTGTTAATATTTACAATCTGAGCACTGTAATGACACCTACACACCCACCATCCCATAAATGACTGTTGATATTTACAGTCCACGCCCTGTAATGACACCCACACACCCACCAACCCATGATTGACTGTTGATATTTACAGTCCAAGCAATGTAATGACACCTACACACCCACCACCCAATAAATGACTGTTGATATTTACAGTCTAAGCACTGTAATGACACCCACACACCCAACACCCCAATAATGACTTTTGATATTTACTGTCCAAGCACTGTAATGATACCCACACACCCACCACCCCATAAATGACTGTTGATATTTACAGTCTAAGCTCTGTAATGACACTCACACACCCACCACCCCATAAATGACGGTTGATATTTATATAGTCCAAGTACTGTAATGACACCCAAACACCCACCACCCCATGAATGACTGTTGATATTTTCAGTCCAAGCACTGTCATGACACCCACCACCCCATGAATGACTGTTGATATTTACAGTCCAAGCACTCTAATGACACCCACACACCCACCACCCCGTAAATGACTGTTGATATTTACAGTCCAAGCTCTGTAATGACACTCACACACCTACCACCCTATGAATGACTGTTAATATTTACAGTCTGAGCACTGTAATGACACCCACACACCCACCACCCAATGAATGATGGTTGATATTTACAGTTCAAGCACTGTAATAACACCCACACACAAACCACCCCATGAATTACTGTTGATAATTACAGTTCAAACACTATAATGACACCCACACACCAACCACCCCATGAATGACTTTTGATATTTACAGTCCAAGCACTGTAATGACACCCTCACCCCCCCCACCCCATCAATGACTGTTGATATTTACAGTCAAAGCACTGTAATGACACCCCCACACCAACCACCCAGTAAATTATGGTTGATATTTACAGTCCAAGAACTGTAATGACACCTACACTCCAACCTCCCCATGAATGACTGTTGATATTTACAGTCCAAGCACTCTAATGACACACACCACCTTATGAATGACTGTTGATATTTACATTCAAAACACTGTAATGACACTCACACACCCACAACCCCATGAATGACAGTTGATATTTACAGTCCAAGCACGGTAATGAAACCCACAAACCCACCACCCAATAATTGACTGTTGATATTTACAATTCAAGCACTGTAATGACAGCCACACACCCACCACCCCATAAATGACTGTTGATATTTACATTTTAAGCACTGTAAAGACACCCACACACCCACCACCCCAAGAATGACTTTTGATATTTACTCTCCAAGCATTGTAATGACACCCACACACCCACCACCCCATAAATGACTGTTGATATTTACAGTCCTAGCTCTGTAATGACACTCACACACCCACCACCCTATAAATGACTGTTGATATTTACAGTTCAAGCACTGTAATGACACCCACACACCCACCACCCCATGAATGACTGTTAATATTTATAGTCTGAGAACTGTAATGACACCCACACACCCACCACCCAATGGATGATGGTTGATATTTACAGTCCAAAAACTGTAATGACACCCACCACCCTATGAATGACTGTTAATATTTACCGTCAAAACACTGTAATGACACCCACACACCCACCACCCCATGAATGACTGTTGATATTTACAGTCCAAGCATTGTAATGACACCAACACACCCACCACCTCATGATTGACTATTGATATTTACAGTCCAAGCACTGCATAGACACCCAAACACCCACCACCCAATGAATAACTGTTGATATTTACAGTCCAACCACTTTAATGACACCCACACACCCACCACCCCATGACTGTTGATATTTACAATCAAAACACTGTAATGACACCCACACACCCACCATCCAATGAATGACTGTTGATATTTACAGTCCAATCACCGTAATGAAACCCACACACCCACCACCTCATGATTGACTGTTAATATTTACAGTCCAAGCTCTGTAATGACACTCACACACCCACCACCCTATATATGACGGTTGATATTTATAGTCCAAGCACTGTAATGACACACACACACCCACCACCCCATGAATAACTGTTGATATTTACAGTCCAACCACTGTAATGACATCCACAACCCCACCACCCCATAATTAACTGTTGATATTTACAGTCCAAGCACTGTAATGACAGCCACACATCCACCACCCCATAAATGACAGTAGATATTTACAGTCCAAGAACTGTAATTACAGCCACACACCCACCACCCCATAAATGACTATTGATATTTATAGTCCAAGCACTGTAATGGCATCCACACACCCACCACACTGTCAATGACACTTAATATCTACAGTCTGATCACTGTAATGACACCCATACACCCACCACCCAATGAATGATGGTTGATATTTACAGTCCAAGCACTGTAATGCCACCCACCACCTCATGAATGACTGTTGATATTTACAGTCCAAGCACTAATGACACACACACACCCACCACCCCGTGATTGACTTAATATTTATAGTTCAAGCACTTTAATGACACACACACCCACCACCGAATTATTAACTGTTGATATTTACAGTCCAAGCACTGTAATAACAACCACAAACCCACCACCCCATGACTGACTGTTGATATTTACTGTCCAAACACTGTAATGACAGCCACACACCCACCACCCCATAAATGATTGTTGATATTTACAGTCCAAGCACTGTAATGACCCCCACACACCCATCACCCTATGAATGACTATTGATATTTACAGTCCAAGCAATGTAATGCCACCCACCATCCCATAAATGACTCTTGATATTTACAGTCCAAGCACTAATGACACACACATACCCACCACCATATAAATGACTTGATATTTACAGTCCAAGCCATGTAATGACACCCACACACCAACCACCCCATGAAAGACTGTTGATATTAACAGTCCAAGCACTATAATGACACCCAAACACCTACCACCCCATGAATGACTGTTGATATTTACAGTTTAAGCACTGTAATGACACCTTTATACCCACCACCCCATGAATGACTGTTGGTATTTACAGTCAAAGCACTGTAATGACACCCCCACACCCACCACCCCATGAATTATGGTTGGTATTTACAGTCCAAGCATTCTAATGACAGCCACACACCCACCACCCAATAAATGACTGTTGATATTTACAGTCCAAGCACTGTAATGACATCCACACACCAACCACCCCATGACTGACTGTTGATATTTACAGTCCAAACACTGTAATGACAGCCACAAACCCACCACCCCATTAATGACTGTTGATATTTATAGTCCAATCACTGTAATGACATCCACACACCCACCACCCCATGACTGACTGTTGATATTTACAGCCCAAGCACTGTAATGCCACCCAACATCCCATGAATGACTGATGATATTTACAGTCCAAGCACTAATGACACACACATACCCACCACCCCATAAATGACTTGATATTTACAGTCCAAGCCATGTAATGACACCCACACACCAACCACCCCATGAATGACTGTTGATATTTACAGTCCAAGCACTATAATGACACCCAAACACCTACCACCCCATGAATGACTGTTGATATTTACAGTCAAAGCACTGTAATAACACCCCCACACCAACCACCCCATGAAATATGGTTGATATTTACAGTCCAAGCATTCTAATGACAGCCACACACCCATCACCCCATAAATGACTGTTGATTATTACAGTCCAAGCACTGTAATGACATCCACACACCCACCACCCAATGAATGACTATTGATATTTACAGTCCAAGCACTGTAATGACACTCACACACCAACCACCCTATGAATGACTGTAAATATTTACAGTCCAAGCACTGTAATGCCACCCACAACCCCATAAATGACTGTTGATATTTACAGTTCGAGCACTAATTATACACACACACCCACCAACCCATGAATGACTGTTAATATTTATAGTCTGAGTACTGTAATGACACCCACACACCCACCACCCCATGGATGATGGTTGATATTTACAGTCCAAGAACTGTAATGACACCCACCACCCTATGAAAGACTGTTAATATTTACCGTCAAAACACTGTAATGACACCCACACACCCACCACCCCATGAATGACTGTTGATATTTACAGTCCAAGCATTGTAATGACACCAACACACCCACCACCTCATGATTGACTGTTGATATTTACAGTCCAAGCACTGCATAGACACCCAAACACCCACCACCCCATGACTGTTGATATTTACAATCAAAACACTGTAATGACACCCACACACCCACCATCCAATGAATGACTGTTGATATTTACAGTCCAATCACTGTAATGAAACCCACACACCTACCACCTCATGATTGACTGTTAATATTTACAGTCCAAGCTCTGTAATGACACTCACACACCCACCACCCTATATATGATGGTTGATATTTATAGTCCAAGCACTGTAATGACACACACACACCCACCACCCCATGAATAACTGTTGATATTTACAGTCCAAGCACTGTAATGACATCCACAACCCCACCACCCCATAATTAACTGTTGATATTTACAGTCCAAGCACTGTAATGACATTCACACACCCAAAAAACCATGACTGACTCTTGATATTTACAGTCCAAGCACTGTAATGCCATCCACCAACCCATGAATGACTGATGATATTTACAGTCCAAGCACTAATGACACACACATACCCACCACCCCATAAATGACTTGATATTTACCGTCCAAGCCATGAAATGACACCCACACACCCACCACCTCATGATTGACTATTAATATTTACAGTCCAAGCTCTGTAATGACACTCACACACCCACCACCCTATATATGACGGTTGATATTTATAGTCCAAGCACTGAAACGACACACACACACCCACCACCCCATGAATAACTGTTGATATTTACAGTCCAAGCACTGTAATGACATCCACAACCCCACCACCCCATAATTAAATGTTGATATTTACAGTCCAAGCACTGTAATGACACCCTCATACCCTCCATCCCATGAATGACTGTTGATATTTACAGTCAAAGCACTGTAATGACACCCCCACACCCACCACCCCATGAAATATGGTTGATATTTACAGTCAAAGCATTCTAATGACAGCCACACAATAACCACCCCATAAATGACTGTTGATTTTTACAGTCCAAGCACTGTAATGACATCCACATACCCAAAACCCCATGACTGACTGTTGATATTTATAGTCCAAACATTGTAATGAAAGCCACACACCCACCACCCCATAAATGACTGTTGATATTTACAGTCCATGCACTGTAATGACATCCACACACCCACAACCCAATGAATGACTATTGATATTTACAGTCCAAGCTCTGTAATGACGCTCACACACCAACCACCCTATGAATGACTGTAAATATTTACAGTCAAAGCACTCTAATGCCACCCACAACCTCATAAATGACTGTTGATATTTACAGTCCGAGCACTTATTATACACACACACCCACCAAAACATGAATGACTTGATATTTACAGTCCAAGAACTGTAATGACACCCACCACCCTATGAATGACTGTTAATATTTACCGTCAAAACACTGTAATGACACCCACACACCCACCACCCTATGAATGACTGTTGATATTTACAGTCCAAGCATTGTAATGATACCAACACACCCACCATCTCATGATTGACTGTTTATATTTACAGTCCAAGCACTGCATAGACACACAAACACCCACCACCCACCAAGCACTCTAATGACACCCACACATCCACCACCCCATGACTGTTGATATTTACAATCAAAACATTGTAATGAAACCCACACACCCACCATCCAATGAATGACTGTTGATATTTACAGTCCAATCACTGTAATGAAACCCACACACCCACCACCTCATGATTAACTGTTAATATTTACAGTCCAAGCTCTATAATGACACTCACACACTCACCACCCTATATATGACGGTTGATATTTATAGTCCAAGCACTCTAATGACACCCACACACCCACCACCTCATGAAAAACTGTTGATATTTACAGTCCAAGCACTGTAATGACATCCACAACCCCACAACCCCATAATTAACTTTTGATATTTACAGTCCAAGAACTGTAATGACAGCCACACACCCACCACCCTATTAATGACAGTAGATATTTACAGTCCAAGCACTGTAATGAAAGCCACACACCAACCACTTCATAAATGACTGTTGATATTTACAGTCCAAGCACTGTAATGACATCCACACACCCACCACACTGTCAATGACACTTAATATTTACAGTCTGAGCACTGTAATGACACCCACCACCTCATGAATGACTGTTGATATTTACAGTCCAAGCACTAATGACACACACACACCCACCACCCCATGAGTGACTTAATATTTATTGTTCAAGCACTGTAATGACACACACACACCCACCACCGAATTATTGACTGTTGATATTTACAGTCCAAGCACTGTAATAACACCCACAAACCCACCACCCCATGACTGACTGTTGATATTTACTGTCCGAACACTGTAATGATAGCCACACACCATCCACCCCATAAATGACTGTTGATATTTACAGTCCAAGCACTGTAATGACACCCACACCCCCATCACCCTATGAATGACTGTTGATATTTACAGTCCAAGCAATGTAATGCCACCCACCATCCCATGAATGACTGTTGATATTAACAGTCCAAGCACTAATGACACACACATACCCACCACCCCATGAATTATGGTTGATATTTACCGTCCAAGCATTCTAATGACAGCCACACACCCACCACCCCATAAATGACTGTTGATATTTACAGTCCAAGAACTGTAATGACATCCACACACCAACCACCCCATGACTGCCTGTTGATATTTACAGTCCAAACACTGTAATGACAGCCACACACCCACCACCCCATTAATGACTGTTGATATTTACAGTCCAATCACTGTAATGACATCCACACACCCACCACCCCATGACTGACTGTTGATATTTACAGTCCAAGCACTGTAATGCCACCCACCATCCCATGAATGAATGTTGATATTTACAGTCCAAGCACTAATGACACACACATACCCACCACCCCATAAATGACTTGATATTTACAGTCCAAGCCATGTAATGACACCCACACACCAACAACCCCATGAAAGACTGTTGATATTAGCAGTCCAAGCACTATAATGACTCCCAAACACCTACCACCCCATGAATGACTGTTGATATTTAGAGTTTAAGCACTGTAATGACACCCTCATACCCACCACCCCATGAATGACTGTTGATATTTACAGTCCAAGCACTGTAATGACACCCCCACACCCACCACCCCATGAATTATGGTTGATATTTACAGTCCAAGCATTCTAATGACAGCCACACACCCACCACCCCATAAATGACTGTTGATATTTACAGTCCAAGCACTGTAATGACATCCACACACCAACCACCCCATGACTGACTGATAATATTTACAGTCCAAACACTGTAATGACAGCCACACACCCACCACCCCATTAATGACTGTTGATATTTACAGTCCAATCACTGTAATGACATCCACACACCCACCATCCCATGACTGACTGTTGATATTTACAGTCCAAGCACTGTAATGCCACTCACCATCCCATGAATGAATGTTGATATTTACAGTCCAAGCACTAATGACACACACATACCCACTACCCCATAAATGACTTGATATTTACAGTCCAAGCCTTGTAATGACACCCACACACCAACCACCCCATGAATGACTGTTGATATTTACAGTCCAAGCACTATAATGACACCCAAACACCTACTACCCCTTGAATGACTGTTGATATTTACATATTAAACACTGTAATGACACCCTCATACCCACCACCCCATGAATGACTGTTGATATTTACAGTCAAAGCATTGTAATGACACCCCCACACCCACCACCCCATGAATTATGGTTGATATTTACAGTCCAAGCATTCTAATGACAGCCACACACCCACCACCCCATAAATGACTGTTGATATTTACAGTCCAAGCACTGTAATGACATCCACACACCCACCACCCCATGACTGACTGTTGATATTTACAGTCCATGCACTGTAATGCCACCCACCATCTTATGAATGAATGTTGATATTTACAGTCCAAGCACTAATGACACACACATACCCACCACCCCATAAATGACTTGATATTTACAGTCCAAGCCATGTAATGACACCCACACACCAACCACCCCATTAATGACTGTTGATATTTACAGTCCAAGCACTGTAATGACACCCTCATACCCACCACCCCATGAATGACTGTTGATATTTACAGTCCAAACACTGTAATGACACCCTCATACTCACCACCCCATGAATGACTCTTGATATTTACAGTCAAAGCACTGTAATGACACCCCCACACCCACCACCCCATGAATTATGGTTGATATTTACAGTCCAAGCATTCTAATGACAGCCACACACCCACCACCCCATAAATGACTGTTGATATTTACTGTCCAAGCACTGTAATGAAATCCACACACCCACAACCCCATGACTGACTGTTGATATTTACACTTCAAACACTGTAATGAAAGCAACACACCCACCACCCCATAAATGACTGTTGATATTTACAGTCCAAGCACTGTAATGACATCCACACATCCACCACCCAATGAATGACTATTGATATTTACAGTCCAAGCTCTGTAATGACACTCACACACCAACCACCCTATGAATGACTGTTAGTATTTACAGTCCAAGCACTGTAATGCCACCCACAACCCCATAAATGACTGTTGATATTTACAGTCCGAGCACTAATTATACACACACACCCACCAACCCATTAATGACTTGATATTTATAGTCCAAGCACTGTAATGACCCCCACCAACCTACCACCCCATGATTACCTGTTGATATTTACAGTCCAAGCACTGCATAGACACCCAAACACCCACCACCCAATGAATGAGTTGATATTTACAGTCCAAGCACTCTAATGACACCCACACACCCACCACCCCATGACTGTTGATATTTACAATCAAAACACTGTAATGACACCCACACACACACCATCCAATGAATGACTATTGATATTTACAGTCCAATCACTGTAATGAAACCCACACACCCACCACCTCATGATTGACTGTTAATATTTACAGTCCAAGCACTGTAATGACATCCACACACCAACCACACCATGAATGACTGTTGATATTTACAGTCCAAGCTCTGTAATGACACTCACCCACCAACCACCATATAAATGACTGTTGATATTTATAGTTCAAGCACTGTAATGACACCCATACACCCGCCACCTCATATATGATGGTTGATATTTATAGTCCAAGCACTGTAATGACACCCACACACCCACCACCTTATGAAAAACTGTTGATATTTACAGTCCAAGCACTGTAATGACATCCACAAACCCACAACCCTATAATTGACTGTTGATATTTACAGTCCAAGCACTGTAATGACACACACACACCCACCACCACATTATTGACTGTTAATATTTACAGTCCAAGCTCTGTAATAACACCCACAAACCCACCACCCCATGACTGACTGTTGATATTTACAGTCCAAACACTGTAATGACAGCCACACACCCACCACCCCGTAAATGACTGTTGATATTTACAGTCCAAGCACTGTAATAACACCCACACACCCATCACTCCATGAATGACTATTGATTTTTACAGTCCAAGCACTGTAATGCAACCCACCATCCCATGAATGACTGTTGATATTTACAGTCCAAGCACTAATGACACACATATACCCACCACCCCATAAATGACTTGATATTTACACTCCAAGCCATGTAATGACACCCATACACCAACCACCCCATGAATGACTGTTGATATTTACAGTCCAAGCACTATAAGGACACCCAAACACCTACCACCCCATGAATGACTGTTGATATTTACAGTCCAAGCACTGTAATGATACCCCCAAACCCACCACCCCATGAATTATGGTTTATATTTACAGTCCAAGCATTCTAATGACAGCCACACACCCACCACCCCATAAATGACTGTTGATATTTACAGTCCAAGCACTGTAATGTTATCAACACACCCACCACCCCATGACTGACTGTTGATATTTACAGTCCAAACAATGTAAAGACAGCCACACACCTACCACCCAATAAATGACTTTTTATATTTACAGTCCAAGCACTGTAATGAAATTAATCACACCCACCACCCAATGAATGTCTATTGATATTTACAGTCCAAGATCTGTAATGACACTCACACACCAACCACCCTATGAATGACTGTTGATATTTACAGTCCAAGCACTGTAATGCCACCCACAACCCCATAAATGACTGTTTATATTTACAGTCCAAGCACTAATGACACACACATACCTACCAACCAATGAATGACTTGATATTTACAGTCCAAGCTCTGTAATGACACCCACCAACCCACAACCCTATGAATGACTGTTGATATTTACAGTCCAAGCACTGTAATGACACCCACAAATCCCCCACCCTATGAATGACTGTTGATATTTACAGTCAAAGCACTGTAATGACACCCCCACAACCACCACCCCATGAATTATTGATGATATTTACAGTCCAAGCATTCTAATGACAGCCAATCACCCACCACCCCATAAATGACTAATGATATTTACAGCCCAAGCACTGTAATGACATGCACACACCCACCAACCCATGAATGACTTGATATTTACTGTCCAAGCACTGTAATAACACCCACAAACCCACCATCCCATGAATGACAGTTAATATTTACAGTCCAAGCACTGTAATGACACCCACACACTCACCACCCAATAAATTACTGTTGATATTTACTGTAAAAACACTGTAATGACACCCACACACTTACCACCCTATGAATGACTGTTGATATTTACAGTCCAAGCACTGTAATGACACCCACACACCCACCACTCCATAAATGATGGTTGATATTTATAGTAGAAGCACTGTAATGCCACTCACCACCCCATGAATAACTGTTGATATATACAGTCCAAGCACTAATGACACACACAGACCCACCACCCCATGAATAACTGTTGACATTTACAGTCCAAGCACTGTAATGACATCCACAAACCCACCACCCCATGATTTACTGTTGATATTTACAGTCCAAGCACTGTAATGACAGCCACACACCCACCCCCCCATCAATGACCATAGATATTTACAGTCCAAGCACTGTAATGACAGCCACACACCCACCCACCTCATAAATGACTGTTGATATTTA
Source organism: Petrolisthes cinctipes (assembly GCA_033782935.1). Taxonomy (NCBI): domain Eukaryota; kingdom Metazoa; phylum Arthropoda; class Malacostraca; order Decapoda; family Porcellanidae; genus Petrolisthes; species Petrolisthes cinctipes. The sequence continues at coordinate 1,366,784 of JAWQEG010001201.1, forward strand.
CAGTCCAATCACTGTAATGACATCCACACACCCACCACCCCATGAATGACACTTAATATTTACAGTCTGAGCACTGTAAAGACACCCACACACCAACCACCCTATGAATGACTGTTGATATTTACAGTCCAAGCACGGTAATGCCACCCACAACCCCATAAATGACTGTTTATATTTACAGTTCAAGCACTAATGACACACACAGACCCACCACCCCATGAATGACTTGTTATTTACAGTCCAAGCTCTGTAATGACCCCCACACACCCACCACCCCATGAATAACTGTTGATATTTAAAGTCCAAGCACTGTAATGACATCCACAAACCCACCACCCTATGATTTACTGTTGATATTTACAGTCCAAGCACTGTAATGACAGCCCCCCCCCCCACCCCCCCATCAATGACAGTAGATATTTACAGTCAAAGCACTGTAATGACAGACACACACCCACCCACCTCATAAATGACTGTTGATATTTACAGTCCAAGCACTGTAATGACATCCACACACCCACCACCCCATGAATGAAACTTAATATTTACAGTCTGAGCACTGTAAAGACACCCACACACCAACCACCCTATGAATGACTGTTGATATTTACAGTCCAAGCAGTGTAATGCGACCCACAACCCCATAAATGACTGTTTATTTTTACAGTCCAAGCACTAATGACACACACACACTCACCAACCCATGAATAACTTGATATTTACAGTCCAAGCACTGTAATGACACCCACAAACCTACCACCCCATGAATGACTGTTGATATTTACAGTCAAAGCACTGTAATGACACCCCCACACCCACCACCCCATGAATTATTGATGATATTTACAGTCCAAGCATTCTAATGACAGCCAAATGCCCACCACCCTATGACTGACTGTTGATATTTACAGTCCAAGCACTGTAATGCCACCCACCATCCCATGAATGACTGTTGATATTTACAATCCAAGCACTAATGACACACACATACCCACCACCCCATAAATGACTTGCTATTTACAGTCCAAGCCATGTAATGACACCCACACACCAACCACCCCATGAATGACTATTTATATTTACAGTCCAAGCACTATAATGACACCCAAACACCTACCACCCCATGAATGACTGTTGATATTTACAGTTTAAGCACTGTAATGACACCTTCGTACCCACCACCCCATGAATTATGGTTGATATTTACAGTCCAAGCATTTTAATGACAGCCTCACACCCACCACCCTATAAATTACTGTTGATATTTACATTCAAAGCACTAATGACACACACACACCCACCAACCCATGAATGGCTGTTAATATTTACAGTCCAAGCACTGTAATGACACCCACACACTCACCATCCAATAAATGACTGTTGATATTTACAGTCCAAGCACTGTAATGACATCCACACACCCACCACCCCATAAATGACACTTAATATTTACAGTCTGAGCACTGTAAAGACACCCACACACCCACCACCCAATGAATGATGGTTGATATTTAAAGTCCAAGCACTATAATGCCACCCACCACCCAATGAATGACTGTTGATATTTACAGTCCAAGCACTAATGACACACACACACACCCACCACCTAATGAATGACTTGATATTTACAGTCCAAGCACTGTAATGACACCCACACACCCACCACCCCATGAATGACTGTTGATATTTACAGTCCAAGCACTATAATGACACACAAACACATACCACCTAATGAATGACAGTTGATATTTACAGTCCAAGCACTGTAATGACACAATCATACCCACAACCCTATGAATGACTGTTGATATTTACTGTCAAAGCACTGTAATGACACCCCCACACCCACTACCCTATGAATGATTGTTGATATTTACAATCAAAGCTCTGTAATGACACCCACTCATTAACCATCCCATTAATGACTGTTGATATTTACAGTCCAAGCACTGTAATGACACCCACATACCCACCACCTCATAATTGACTGTTGATATTTACAGTCCAAGCTCTGTAATGACACTCACACACCAACCACACGATGAATAACTGTTAATATTTACTGTCCAAGCACTGTAATCACCCCCCCCTAAATAACGGTTGATATATATAGTCCAAGCACTGTAATAACACCCACACACCCACAACCCTATGAATGACTGTTGATATTTACAGTCCAAGCACTGTAATGCCACCCACTATTTCATAAATGACTTGATATTTTCAGTTCAAGCACCGTAATGACACCCACCCACCCACCACCCCATAAATGACTGTTGATATTTACAGTCCAAGCACTGTAATGACACCCACAAACCCACCTCCCCATGATTGACTGTTGATATTTACAGTCCAAGCACTGTAATGACAGCCACACACCCACCACCCCATATATGACTGTTGATATTTACAGTCTACGCCTTGTAATGACACCCACACACCCATCTCACCAAGAATGACTTTTTATATTGACAGTTTAAGCACTGTAATGACACCCACACACCCACCACCCCGTGAATAACTGTTGATATATACAGTTCATTCAGTATAATGACACCAACACTCCCAAAACCCCATTAATGACTGTTGATATTTATAGTCCAAGCACTGTAATGACAACCACACACCCACCACCCCACGAATGACTGTTGATATTTTCAGTCCAAGCACTGTAATGACATCCACACACCCACCACCCCATGAATGACTGTTAATATTTACAGTCTGAGCACTGTAATGACCTCCACACACCCACCACCCCAAAAATTATTGTTGATATTTACAGTCCAAGCTCTGTAATGACACCCACACACCATCCACCTCATGATTGACTGTTGATATTTACAGTCCAACCACTGTAATGACAACCACACACCCACCACCCTATAAATGACTGTTGATATCTACAGTCCAAGCACTGTAATGCCACCCACCACTTCATAAATGACTGTTGATATTTACACACCCAAGCACTAATGACACACACACCCACCACCCCATGAATGACTTGATATTTACAGTCCAAGCACTGTAATGACAACCACCTACCCACCACCCCATGAATGACTGTTGATATTTACAGTCCAAGCACTTATGACACACACCAACCCACCACCTAATAAATGACTTGATATTTACAGTCCAAGCACTGTAATGACACCCACACACCAACCACCCCATGAATGACTGTTGATATTTAAAGTCCAAACACTGTAATGACACCCACAAACCCACCACCCCATGACTGCCTGTTGATATTTACAGTCCAAGCACTGTAATGACAGCCACACACCCACCACCCCATAAATGACTGTTGATATTTACAGTTCAAGCACTGTAAAAAAACCCACACACCCATCACCCTATGCCATGAATGACTGTTGATATTTACACTCCAAGCACTGTAATGCCACAAACACCTCATGAATGACTGTTGATATTTACAGTCAAAGCACTGTAATGACACCCCCACACCCACCACCCCATGAATTATGGTTGATATTTATAGTCAAAGCACTGTAATGACACCTACACACCCACCACTCCATCAATGACTGTTGATATTTACAGTCCAAGCACTGTAATGACACACACCACCCAATGAATGACTGTTGATATTTACAATCAAAACACTGTAATGACACCCACACACCCACCACCCCATGATTGACTGTTAATATTTACATTCCTGGCACTCTAATGACACCCACCACCTTCTAAATGACACCCACACACCCACCACTCAATGAATGATATATGATATTTACAGTCCAAGCTCTATAATGATACTTACACACCCATCACCCTATGAATGACTGTTGATATTTACAGTTCAAGCACTGTAATGTCACCCACACACCCATCACCCAATGAATGTTTGTTGATTTTTACAGTTTAAGAAATGTAATGTCACCCACACACTCGACAATATATGAATGACTGTTGATATTTACAGTCCAAGCACTGTCATGACAACCACTCACCCACCACCTTATTAATAACTGTTGATATTTACAGTCCAAGCACTCTAATGACACCCACCACCTCTGAATGACTGTTGATATTTACAGTCCAAGCTCTGTAATGACACTCACACACAAACCATCCTATGAATGACTGTTGATATTTGCAGTAAAAGCACGGTAATCACACACACACACCCCTAAATGATAGTTGATATTTATAGTCAAAGCACTGTAATGACACCCACACACCCACCATCCTATTAATGACTGTTGTTATTTACAGTCCAAGCACTGTAATGCCACCCACCACCCCATAAATGACTGTTGATGTTTACAGTCCAAGCACTAATGACACACACACACCCACCACCCCATGAATGACTTGATATTTACAGTCCAAGCACTGTAATGATATCCACCCACCCACCACCCCATGAATGACTGTTGATATTTACAGTCCAAGCACTATAATGACACCCACAAACCCACCTCCCCAAGATTGACTTTTGATATTTACAGGCCAAGCACTGTAATGACAGCCACACACCCACCACCCCATAAATGACTGTTGATATTTACAGTCTAAACACTGTAATGACACCCACACACCTAACACTCCAAGAATGACTTTTGATATTGACAGTCCAACCACTGTAATGACACACACACAACCCTATGAATGACTGTTGATATTTACAGTTTGAGCACAGTAATGACACTCACACACCCACCACCCCATGAATGACTCTTGATATTTACAGTCCAAGCACTGTAATGACACCCTCACACCCACAACCCCATGAATGACTGTTGATATTTACAGTCCAAGCACTCTAATGACGCCTACCACCCTCTAAATGACTGTTGATATTTACAGTCAAAGCACTGTAATGACACCCACGCACCCACCACCCAATGAATGATGGTTGATATTTACGGTCCGAAAACTGTAATGACACTCACACACCAACTACCCCATGATTGACTGTTGCTATTTACAGTCCAAGCACTGTAATGACATCCACACACCCACCACCCCATGAATGACTGTTGATATTTACAGTCCAAGCACTGTAATGACACCCTCACACCCACCACCCCATGAATGACTATTGATATTTACAGTCAAAGCACTGTAATGACACCCCCACACCCACCACCCCTGAATTATGGTTATTATTTACAGTCCAAGAACTGTTATGACACTCACACAAATATCAACCCTTGAATGACTGTTGATATTTACAGTCCAAGCACTGTAATGACACCCACCACACTATGAATAACTGTTGATATTTACACTCCAAGCACTGTAATGTCGCCCACACACCAACTACCCCATGATTGACTTGATATTTACAGTCCAAGCAATGTGATGACACCCACACACCCATAACCCCGTGAATGACTTTTGATATATTCAATCCAAGCAATGTAATGCTACACACCACCCCATGAATGACTGTTGATATTTACAGTCCAAGCACTAATGACACACACCCACCCACCACACTATGAATGACTTGATATTTTCAGTCCAAGCACTTTAATGACACCCACACACTCACCACTCCATGAATGACTGTTGATATTTACAGTCCAAGCACTATAAAGACACACTCACAGACAACCCCATAAATGACTGTTGATATTTACAGTCAAAGCACTGTAATGACACCCACACACCCACCACCCCATTAATGACATTTGATATTTACAGTCCAAACACTGTAATAACACCCACACACCAACCACCCCATGAATGACTGTTGATCTTTTCAGTCCAAGCACTGTAATGACATCCACACACCCACTACCTCATGAATAACCCATAATATTTACAGTACAAGCACTGTAATGACACCCACAAACCAACCAACTCCATAAATAACTGTTGATATTTATAGTCCAAGCACTCTAATGACACCCACCACCCTATGAATGACTGTTGGTATTTACAATCAAAACACTGTAATGACACTCATACACCCACCACCCCATGAATGACTGTTGCTATTTTCAGTCCAAGCACTGTCATGTCACCCACAAACCCACCACTCCATAAATAACTGTTGATATTTATAGTCCAAGCACTCTAATGACACACATCACCCCATGAATGACTGTTGATATTTACAGTCCAAGCACTATAATGACACACACACCCACCACCCCATAAATGACTGTTGATATTTACAGTCAAAGTCATGAATGACTTGATATTTACAATCAAAACACTGTAATGACACCCACACACTAACCACCCCATGAATGACTATTGATATATACTGTCCAAGCACTGTAATGACACCCACACTCCCACCACCCCATAATTGACTGTTGATATTTACAGTCAAAGCAATGTAATGGCACCCACACACCCACCACCTGAAGAATGACTGTTGATATTTACAGTCCAAGCACTATAATTACTTCCACTAACCACATGAATGACTGTTGATATTTACAGTCCAAGCACTGTAATAACACCCACACACCAACCACCCCAAGAATGACTGTTGGTATTTACATTCCAATCACTATAATGACACCCACACACCCACAACCCTATTAATGACTGTTGATATTTACAGTCCGAACACTGTAATGACACCCTCACACCCACCACCCCATGAATGAATCTTGATATTTACAGTCAAAGCACTGTAATGGCACCCACACACCCACCACCTTAAGAATGACTGTTGATATTTACAGTCCAAGCACTATAATGACATCCACTAATCAAATGAATTACTGTTGATATTTACAGTCCAAGCACTGTAATGCCACCCACAACCCTATAAATGACTGTTTATATTTACAGTCCAAGCACTAATAACACACACACACACACCACCCCATGAATGACTTGATATTTACAGTCCAAGCACTGTAATGAAACCAACAAACCCACCACCCAATGAATGACTGTGGATATTTACAGTTCAAGCACCATAATGAAACACACACCCCCACCACCCCATGAATGACTGTTGATATTTACATTCAAAGCACTGTAATGACACCCCAACACCCACCACTCCATGAATTATGGTTGATATTTACAGTCCAAGAACTGTAATGACACCCACACACACACCACCCCATGAATACCTGTTGAAATTTACTGTCCAAGCACTCTAATGACACCCACCACCCTATGAATGACTGTAGATATTTACAGTCCAAGCTCTTTAATGACACTCACACACCTACCACCCTATGAATGACTGTTGATATTTACAGTACAAGCACTGTAATGTCTCCCACACACCCACCACCCCATAAATGACGGTTGGTATTTATAGTCCAAGTAATGTAATGACACCCACACACCAACCACCCCATAAATGACTGTTGATATTTACAGTCCAAGCTCTGTAATAACACTCACACACCCACCACCCTATGAATGACTGTTAATATTTACAGTCCAAGCACTGTAATGACACCCACACACCCACCACCCCAAGATTGACTGTTGATATTTACAGTCCAAGCAATGTAATGACATCCAAACACCCACCACCCTATAAATGACTGTGGATATTTACAGTCCAAGCACTGTAATGACACTCACACACCCATCACCCTATGAATGACTGTTGATATTTACAGTCCAAACACTGTAATGACACCCACCACCTTATGATTGACTGTTGATAATTACAATCAAAACACTGTAATAACACCCACACACCCACCACCCCATGATTGACTGTTGATATTTACAGTCCAAGCAATGTAATGACATCCAAACACCCACCACCCTATAAATGACTATTGATATTTACAGTCCAAGCACTGTAATGACACCCACACACCCACCACCCCATGATTGACTGTTGATATTTACAGTCCAAGCACTATAATGACATCCACACACCCATCACCCCATGAAGGACTGTTGATATATACAGTCCAAGCTCTGTAATGACACTCACACACCCACCACCCTATGAATGACAGTTGATATTTACAGTCCAAGCACTGTAATGACACCCACACAACCACAACCCCAAAAATGACTGTTGATATTTTCAGTTCAAGCACTGTAATGACATCCAAACACCCACCACCCCATGAATGACTGTTAATATTTACAGTCCAAGCACTCTAATGACACCCACCACCCTCTGAATGACTGTTGATATTTACAGTCAAAGCACTGTAATAACACCCACACAACCATCACCCCAAGAATGACTGTTGATATTTACCGTCCAATCACTGTAATGACACCCACACACCCACCACTCCATGAATGACTGTTGATATTTACAGTCCAAGCTCTGTAATAACACTCACACACCTATCACCCTATGAATGACTGTTGATATTTACAGTCCAAGCACTGTAATGCCACCCACCACCCCATGAATGACTGTTGATATTTACAGTCACAGCACTGTATTGACTCCCCAACACCCACGACCCCATGAATTATAGTTGATATTTACAGTCCAAGCACTGTAATGACACCCACACTCCCACAATCCCATAAATGACTTTTTATATTTACAGTCCAAGCACTCTAATGATACCCACCACCCAATGAATGACTGTTGATGTTTACAATCAAATCACTGTAATGACACCCATACACCCACCACCCCATGAATGACTGTTGATATTTACAGTCCAAGCACTGTAATGACACCAACACACCCACCACCCTATGAGTGACTGTTGATATTTACAGTCCAAGCACTGTAATGACACAACCACACCCACTACCCCATGAATTATGGTTGATATTTACAGTCCAAGCACTGTAATGACACCCACACAACCACCACCCAATGAATGACTGTTGATATTTACAGTACAAGCACTGTAATGACACCCACCACCCTATGAATGACTGTTGAAAATTACAAACAAACCACTGTAATGACACCCACACACCCACAACCCTATGATTGACTGTTGATATTTACATTCCAAGCACAATAATGACATCCACACTCTGACCACCCTATGAATGACTATTGATATTTACAGTCCAAGCACTGTAATAACACCCACTATCCCACCACCCCTTAAATGATGGTTGATATTTATAGTCTAAGCAGTGTAATGACACCCACACACCCACCACCCCATAAATGACTGTTGATGTTTTCAGTCCAAGCACTGTAATGACATCCACACTCCCACCACCCCATGAATGACTGTTGATATTTACAGTCCAAGCACTATAATGACACCCACCACCCTCTGAATGACTGTTGATATTTACAGTCAAAGCACTGAAATAATACCCACACACTCACAACCCTATGAATGACTGTTGATATTCACAGACCAAGCACTGTAATGACACCCACACACACACCACCCAATGAATGATGGTTGATATTTACAGTCCAAGAACTGCAATGACACCCACACACTCACCACCCCATGAATGACTGTTGATATTTACAGTCCAAGCACTATAATGACACACACACCCACCACCCCATAAATGACTGTTGATATTTACAGTCAAAGCACTGTAATGACACCCACACACCAACCACCCCATAAATGACAGTTGAAATTTTACAGTCCAAGCACTGTAATGACACCAACACACCCACCACCCCATAAATGATTCTTGATATTTACAGTCCAAGCACTCTAATGACACCCACTACCCTATGAATTACTGTTGACATTTACAATCAAAACACTGTAATGATGCCCACACACCCACCACCCCCTGGATGACTGTTGATATTTTCAGTCCAATCAATGTAATGACACCCACACACCCACTACCCCATGAATGACTGTTAATATTTACAGTACAAGCACTGTAATGACACCGACACACCTACCACCCAATAAATGATGGTTGATATTTACAGTCCAATAACTGTAATGACACCCACACATCCACCACCCCATGAATGACTGTTAATATTTACAGTCCAAGAAGTGTAATGACACCCACACATTCACCACCCCATGAATGACTGTTGATATTTGCAGTCAAAACACTGTAATGACACCCACCCCTACCACCCCATGAATGACTATTGATATTTACAATCCAAACACTGTAATGACACCCACAAACCCAACAATCAATGATTATCTGTTGATATTTACAGTCAAAACACTGTAATGACACCCACACCCACCACCCCATAAATGACTATTGATATTTACAGTCCAAGCACTGTAATGACACCCACACACCCACAACCCCATTAATGACTGTTGATATTTACAGTCCAAGCACTGTCATGACACCAACAAACCCACCACCCCATAAATAACTGTTGATATTTATAGTCCAAGCACTCTAATGACACCCACCACCCTATGAATGACTGTTGGTTTTTACAATCAAAACACTGTAATGACACCCACACACCCACCACCCCAAGAATGACTGTTGATATTTTCAGTCCAAGCACTGTCATGACACCCACAAACCCACCACCCCATAAATAACTGTTAATATTTATAGTCCAAGCACTCTAATGACACCCACCACCCAATTAATGACTGTTGATATTTACAGTCCAAGCACTATAATGACACACACACCCACCACCATATAAATGACTGTTGATATTTACAGTCAAAGTCATGAATGACTTGATATTTACAATCAAAACACTGTAATGACACCCACACACTAACCACCCCATGAATGACTATTGATATATACTGTCCAAGCACTGTAATGACACCCACACTCCCACCACCCCATAATTGACTGTTGATATTTACAGTCAAAGCAATGTAATGGCACCCACACACCCACCACCTGAAGAAAGACTGTTGATATTTACAGTCCAAGCACTATAATTACATCCACTAACCACATGAATGACTGTTGATATTTACAGTCCAAGCACTGTAATAACACCCACACACCAACCACCCCAAGAATGACTGTTGGTATTTACATTCCAATCACTATAATGACACCCACACACCCACAACCCTATTAATGACTGTTGATATTTACAGTCCGAACACTGTAATGACACCCTCACACCCACCACCCCATGAATGACTCTTGATATTTACAGTCAAAGCACTGTAATGGCACCCACACACCCACCACCTTAAGAATGACTGTTGATATTTACAGTCCAAGCACTATAATGACATCCACTAACCAAATGAATTACTGTTGATATTTACAGTCCAAGCACTGTAATGCCACCCACAACCCTATAAATGACTATTTATATTTACAGTCCAAGCACTAATAACACACACACACACACCACCCCATGAATGACTTGATATTTACAGTCCAAGCACTGTAATGACACCCCAACACCCACCACTCCATGAATTATGGTTGATATTTACAGTCCAAGAACTGTAATGACACCCACACACACACCACCCGATGAATACCTGTTGAAATTTACTGTCCAAGCACTCTAATGACACCCACCACCCTATGAATGACTGTAGATATTTACAGTCCAAGCTCTGTAATGACACTCACACACCTACCACCCTATGAATGACTGTTGATATTTACAGTCCAAGCACTGTAATGTCTCCCACACACCCACCACCCCATAAATGAAGGTTGGTATTTATAGTCCAAGTAATGTAATGACACCCACACACCAACCACCCCATAAATGGCTGTTGATATTTACTGTCCAAGCTCTGTAATAACACTCACACACCCACCACCTTATGAATGACTGTTAATATTTACAGTCCAAGCACTGTAATGACACCCACACACCCACCACCCCATGAATGACTGTTGATATTTACAGTCCAAGCACTGTCATGACACCCACAAACCTTCACCCCATAAATAACTGTTGATATTTATAGTCCAAGCACTCTAATGACACCCACCACCCTATGAATGACTGTTGATATTTACAGTCAAAGCACTGTAATGACACCCACACAACCACCATCCCATAAATGACAGTTGATATTTTACAGTCCAAGCACTGTAATGACACCAACACACCCACCACCTTATAAATGACTCTTGACATTTACAGTCCAAGCACTCTAATGACACCTACCACCCTATGAATTACTGTTGATATTTACAATCAAAACACTGTAATGATGCTCAGACACCCACCACCCCCTGGATGACTGTTGATATTTACAGACCAAGCACTTTAATGACACCAAAACACCCACCACCCAAAGAATGACTGTTGATATTTACAGTCCAAGCACTGTCATGACACCCACAAACCCACTACCCCATAAATAACTGTTGATATTTACAGTCCAAGCACTCTAATGAAACCCACCACCCTATGAATGACTGTTGATATTTACAGTCAAAACACTGTAATGCCACCCACACCCACCACCCCATAAATGACTGTTGATATTTACAGTCCAAGCACTGTAATGACACCCACACACCCACCACCCCATGAATGACTGTTGATATTTACAGTCCAAGCACTGTCATGACACCCACAAACCCACCACCCCATAAATAACTGTTGATATTTATAGTCCAAGCACTCTAATGACACCCACCACCCTATGAATGACTGTTGGTATTTACAATCAAAACACGGTAATGACACCCACACACCCACCACCCCATGAATGACTGTTGATATTTTCAGTTCAAGCACTGTCATGACACCCACAAACCCACCACCCCATAAATAACTGTTAATATTTATAGTCCAAGCACTCTAATGACACCCACCACCCAATTAATGAATGTTGATATTTACAGTCTAAGCACTATAATGACACACACACCCACCACCCCATAAATGACTGTTGATATTTACAATCCAAGCACTCTAATGAAACCCACAAACCTATAAATGACTGTTGATATTTTCAGTCAAAACACTGTAATGACACCCACACCCACCACCCCATAAATGACTGTTGATATTTACAGTAAAAGCAATGTAATGACACCCACACACCCACCACCCCATGAATGACTGTTGATATTTACAGTCAAAGCACTGTAATGACACCCACACACCCACCACCCCATAAATAACTGTTGATATTTACAATCCAAGCACTCTAATGAAACCCACAAACCTATAAATGACTGTTGATATTTACAGTCAAAACACTGTAATGACACCCACACCCACCACCCCATAAATGACTGTTGATATTTACAGTCAAAGCACTGTAATGACACCCACACACCCACCACCCCATGAATGACTGTTGATATTTACAGTCCAAGCACTGTCATGACACCCATAAACCTTCACCCCATAAATAACTGTTGATATTTATAGTCCAAGCACTCTAATGACACCCACCACCCTATGAATGACTGTTTGTATTTACAATCAAAACACTGTAATGACACCCACACACCCTCCACCCCATGAATGACTGTTTATATAATTACAGTCAAAGTTATGAATGACTTGATATTTACAATCAAAACACTGTAATGACACCCACACACTAACCACCCCATGAATGACTGTTGCTATATACTGTCCAAGCACTGTAATGAAACCCACTCCCCCACCAACCCATAATTGACTGTTGATATTTACAGTAAAAGCAATGTAATGGCACCCACACATCCACCACCCCAAGAATGACTGTTGATATTTACAGTCCAAGCACTATAATGACATCCACTAACCACATGAATGACTGTTGATAATTACAGTCCAAGCACTGTAATAACACCCACACACCAACCACCCCAAGAATGACTGTTGGTATTTACAGTCATATCACTATAATGATACCCACACACCCACCACACCATGAATGACTCTTGATATTTACAGTCAAAGCTCTGTAATGGCACCCACACACCCACCACCCCAAGAATGACTGTTGATATTTACAGTCCAAGCACTATAATGACATCCAATAACCACATGAATGACTGTTGATATTTACAGTCCAAGCACTGTTATGACACCCTCACACCCACCACCCCATGAATGACTGTTGATATTTATAGTCAAAGCACTGTAATGACACCCACACACCCAACACCCCATGAATGACTGTTGATATTTACAGTCCAAGCACTGTCATGACACCCACAAACCTTCACCCCATAAATAACTGTTGATATTTATAGTCCAAGCACTCTAATGACACCCACCACCCTTTGAATTACTGTTGATATTTACAATCAAAACACTGTAATGATGCTCAGACACCCACCACCCCCTGGATGACTGTTGATATTTACAGACCAAGCACTGTAATGACACCAAAACACCCACCACCCAATGAATGACTGTTGATATTTACAGTCCAAGCACTGTCATGACACCCACAAACCCACTACCCCATAAATAACTGTTGATATTTACAGTCCAAGCACTCTAATGAAACCCACCACCCTATGAATGACTGTTGATATTTACAGTCAAAACACTGTAATGCCACCCACACCCACCACCCCATAAATGACTGTTGATATTTACAGTCCAAGCACTGTAATGACACCCACACACCCACCACCCCATGAATGACTGTTGATATTTACAGTCCAAGCACTGTCATGACACCCACAAACCCACCACCACATAAATAACTGTTGATATTTATAGTCCAAGCACTCTAATGACACCCACCACCCTATGAATGACTGTTGGTATTTACAATCAAAACACGGTAATGACACCCACACACCCACCACCCCATGAATGACTGTTGATATTTTCAGTCCAAGCAATGTCATGACACCCACAAACCCACCACCCCATAAATAACTGTTAATATTTATAGTCCAAGCACTCTAATGACACCCACCACCCAATTAATGAATGTTGATATTTACAGTCTAAGCACTATAATGACACACACACCCACCACCCCATAAATGACTGTTGATATTTACAATCCAAGCACTCTAATGAAACCCACAAACCTATAAATGACTGTTGATATTTACAGTCAAAACACTGTAATGACACCCACACCCACCACCCCATAAATGACTGTTGATATTTACAGTAAAAGCAATGTAATGGCACCCACACATCCACCACCCCAAGAATGACTGTTGATATTTACAGTCCAAGCACTATAATGACATCCACTAACCACATGAATGACTGTTGATAATTACAGTCCAAGCACTGTAATAACACCCACACACCAACCACCCCATGAATGACTGTTGATATTTATAGTCAAAGCACTGTAATGACACCCACACACCCACCACCCTATGAATGACTGTTGATATTTACAGTCCAAGCACTGTAATGACACCAACCTCCCCATGATTGACTGTCTTATGTACAGTCCAAGCAATGTAATGACAGCCACACACCCACCACCCCATGAATGACTGTTGATATTTACAGTCCAAGCACAGTAATGACACCCACACACCCACCACCCCATGATTAACTGTTGATATTTACAGTCCAAGCACTGTAATGACATGCACACACCCACCACCCCATGAACGACTGTTGATATTTACAGTCCAAGCTCTGTAATGACACTCACACACCCACCACCCTATGAATAACTGTTGATATTCACAGTCCAAGCACTGTAATGACACCCACACATCCACCACCCAATGATTGATGGTTGATATTTACAGTTCAAGCACTTTCATGACACCCACACACCCACCACCCCATAAATGACTGTTGATATTTACAGTCCAAGCACTCTAATGACACCCACCACCCTCTGAATGGCTGTTGATATTTACAATCAAAGCACTGTAATAACACCCACACACCCACCACCCTATGAATGACTGTTGATATTTAAAGTCCAAGCACTGTAATGATACCAACCTCCCCATGATTGACTGTTGATATTTACAGGCCAAGCAATGTAATGACAGCTACACACCCATCACCCCATGAATGACTGTTGATATTTACAGTTCAAGCACTGTAATGCAACCCACCACCCCATGAATGACTGTTGATATTTACAGTTCAAGCAATAATGACAAACACACACCCACCACCCCATGAATGACTTGATATTTTCAATCCAAGCACTGTATTGATACCCACACATCCACAACCTCATGAATGACTGTTGAAATTTACAGTCCAAGCACTGTAATGACAGCCACACACCCACCACCTCATAAATAACTGTTGATATTTACAGTCTAAGCACTTTAATGACACCCACCCACCCACCAACCCATGAATGACTGTTGATATTTACAGTCTAAGCTATGTAATGACACCCTCACACACACCACCCCAAAAATGACTGTTGATATTTACAGTCAGAGCACTGTAATAACACCCCAACACCCACGACCCCATGAATTATAGTTGATATTTACAGTCCAAGCACTGTAATACACCCACACACCCACAACCCTATGAATGATTGTTGATATTTACAGTCCAAGCACTCTAATGATACCTACCACCCTATGAATGACTGTTGATATTTACAATCAAAACACTGTAATGACACCCATACACCCACCACCCCATATATGACTGTTGATATTTACAGTCCAAGCACTGTAATGACACCCACACACCCACCACCCCATGATTAACTGCTGATATTTACAGTCCAAGCATTGTAATGACACCCCCACACCAACCACCCCATGAATTATGGTTGATATATACAGTCCAAGCACTGTAATGATACCCATACAACCACCACCCCTTAAATGACTGTTGATATTTACAGTCCAAGCACTGTAATGACACCCACCACCCTATAAATGACTATTGAAAATTACACTCAAAACACTGTAATGACACCCATACACCCACCACCCCAAGAATGACTGTTGATATTTACAGTCCAAGCACTGTAATGACACCCACACACCCACCTCCCCATAAATGATGGTTGATAATTATAGTCCAAGCAATGTAATGACACCCACACACCCACCACCTCATGAATAACTGTTAATATATACAGTCCAAGCACTCTAATGACACCCACCACCCTCTGAATGACTGTTGATATATACAGTCAAAGCACTGTAATAACACCCACACACTCACCACCCCATGAATGACTGTTGATATTCACAGTCCAAGCACTGTAATGACACCCACTCACCCAACACACAATAAATGATGGTTGATATTTACAGTCCAAGAACTGTAATGACACACACACACTTACCATTCCATGAATGACTGTTGATATTTACAGTCTAAGCACTGTAATGACACACTCACACCAACCGTTCCATAAATGACTGCTGATATTTACAGTCTAAGCACTGTAATGACACCCACACAACCACCACCAAAAGAATAACTGTTGATATTTACAGTCCAAGCACTCTAATGAAACCCACCACCCTATGAATGACTGTTGATATTTACAGTCAAAACACTGTAATGACACCCACACCCACCACCCCATAAATGACTGTTGATATTTACAGTCAAAGCACTGTAATGACACTCACACACCCATCACACTATGAATGACTGTTGATATTTACAGTCCAAGCTCTGTAATGCCACCCACCACCCAATAAATGACTGTTGATATTTACAGTCAAAGTACTGTAATGACACCCCAACACCCACCACCCCATGAATTATTGTTGATATTTACAGTCCAACCACTGTAATGACACCCACACACCCACAACCCCATGAATGACTGTTGATATTTACAGTCCAAGCACTGTAATGCCACCCACCACCCAATAAATGACTGTTGATATTTACAATCAAATCACTGTAATGACACCCATACACCCACCACCCCATTAATGACTGTTGATATTTACACTCCAAGCACTGTAATGATACCCACACACCCACCACCCCATGATTGACGGTTGATATTTACAGTCCAAGCACTGTAATGACACCCCCACACCCACCACCCCATGAATTATGGTTGATATTTACAGTCCAAGCACTGTAATGACACCCACCACCATATGAATGACTGTTGATAATTACAATCAAAACACTGTAATGACACCCCCACACCCACCACCCCATGAATTATGGTTGATACTTACAGTCCAAGCACTGTAATGACATCCACACACCCACCACCCCATGAAGGACTGTTGATATTTACAGTCCAAGCTCTGTAATGACACTTACACACCCACTACCCTATGAATGACTATTGATATTTATAGTCCAAGAACTGTAATGTGACAGACACTGGGGAATGGCCAGGTTCCCCTCCTCGAGCAAGGGAACAACTGGAAAATCCCCAGGTTCCGAAGGTTCGGAGAAGTTAATTTGACCCCTCATTGATCTATCCCGAAACACCAAATCTACCCTATATATATGGAGGTTCAGTCCTTGAAAAGTCAGTCTCTACTCAACTTCCCTCGTCATTGGGTTTAACCTCTCCACAACTCAGCTTGTGCCTAGGGCTGATCTTGGTGCTTCCATAAATCTGGTGTTCTGCACATCTTTTCTTCTGAGTACAGTACAGTATTATGTGTTAATTTTAAGTCTTGTACTGAGGGTTCCCATTCTTTATACAAATTTTGGTGTTTAGGTTTAATTTAGTATTAAGTGTAGTATTAAGTCTTGGTGTGGATTATTTATGTACATTTATGTTGTTATAGTATTTCTGATGTGTTAATTATAATTTAGAAATTTCCCTAGCATTCTTATTACATTCCCAACTATCACCTATGAGGTTTTCACTCTTAAGTCTGGTATACCAGAATATAAGCACATACTGGAGACTACCAATCATCACATCAAATCTAAATACAAATATGTTTAATGCCAGTTGGTACCTTTGAACCAAAACCTCAATTACTGGCCGGATAACAAACTATCCATTCATCTTTTAATTGTTTGAGACTGGATTACTTACCATATCCCTAGAAACAGTGCCTAACAGTTTCTGAGTAATCTAGTGTTCGTAACAGTTAAGTGGGGGCCTGACCGGGATAGTTAAAATTTTTTATGAACTTTGGTGATGTTGGTGGTCCACAGTGTGATTTTAATTAAAATTTATTGGAACCCTCTTAATTTGTGGAATGCTGATATGGTTGCTCTTAGGTGAAAGTGCCCATACTGTTGGTTGGTAGTTGTATTTTCCTGTCTTTTGACTTAAATGGTGGTATAAGACTGACTATTGGTTGGACACTGTGCAAGTTGAGTGTGAGTAGGTTGAGTACTAGGGAAATCGAGACTCCGACAATTTTGTCCAATAACTCCTAGTTCCAACTGAGAACTTCATAACCCTGGTGTCGATGTAACTTTCCCATATTCCTAGCATACCTTTGCTTATCCCTAAGTTAACAGTCGACCCTAATATTCTTTACTTACTAGAAGCCTTTCAGTCGAACTTAATGTTACGACTCGTAGAACTTTTTCTGTCTGAGTATCAGATTTTAAAGGAAATCTACCCATGCTCAGTAAGTCGTGTTATTTGGGAACCAGACCGTTGTGTAAAGTAACTGTACGGCGATAGTTCTGTAAAGCAACAAACTCTTGTGCTCCTATCGGGAGACCTTTCAAGCAGGTTATTTGTAGTTTCGGATGGATAAACCTGAGTTCTGGAACCCACTTAGCACACAGTCCATTAGTGACTCCTCTGAACTCCCTCCAGGTCCGATTCTGAATTGTGTAAAACCCTCATGACTTGTGAAGTACAAGACTTGAATTAAGCACTGTTTATTGGAGTGGAATTCCTCGAGTAAAATACTCAAAAAATTCAGTAATATCATCTGGTAGAGTAGTAATTTGCATTTAACCTTGATGTCTTTCATATTAAGAAATTTCGTTGAAGAACCGACAGTGAGTAAATTGGAAGGTGACTTAAAGAAACAAGACTGGTGGCAGCTAGCTCAAAAATACAATATAGTTGCCTCTTCATCTTTAGTGAAGAAACAGTTAAAAGACGTAGTTATAAAAGGCCTTATTTCAAATCAAGTGTTGTCAGAAGAAGCCTACCGGTTACTTCCTCAGGCTATTAGGTACGAGAAAGATAGCTCGGAGGACGACTCTGAGATGTTAAAATTAGATCAAGAAAGAATAAGCCTAGAACGAGAAAAGTTAGAACTTAGGAAAAAGGAGTTAGAAGCTCGTGAACGAGAGTTAGTAGATCGTGAACGAGAAAGAAAACATCAGTTAGAATTAGCCCAGTTAAGTCAAAATATGAAAACTATAAAACCTACCTTCCAGTTACACAAGGAAGTTCACTCGGTCCCTGACTTTAATGAGGATGATCCAGAAAATTTCTTTATACAATTTGAAAGACTAGCCGAACATTTACACTGGCCTGAGGAAGAATGGATCTGGTTAATCCAAAATAAATTAGTAGGAACAGCTGCTAAAGTCTTTATTGCTCTCGAGAATAACACTACTTACGAATTTGCCAAAAGTAGCATCTTGAATGCCTATCATGTAACTCCTGAGTCATATAGAAAAAAATTTAGAAATTTACAGAAGCCTTTTAGTTCTACATATGTCGAGTTTGCTTCTGAGAAATTGAAGCACTTCAGACAGTGGCTCACTTCTACAAAAACCCAGACTTTTGATGAACTTGCTAATTTAATAGTGCTTGAAGAGTTCAAACGACGAATTCCACTCCAAGTCTTGTTGTACTTGGATGATAGGAGTGTTCATGATTTAAAGGAAGCAGCCCTATTAGCTGATCAGTATTCTGTGGTGCATAGGTTGAGTTCAAGACAGGGAAGGTTCACTGTAAAGTCATCAGCAGGTATCCTTGCGGCTCCGGATGATGATTATCGAACTAGCAAAGCCATGACTTCTGCCTCTTTGCCCCCTCTATCCGTGATTAGCTGTGGATATTGTAAAAAGTCAGGACATCATATTTCTCAGTGTCAGACAGGTTGTAGAAAATCATTCTACTCTGGGCAGGTAAAATTCCAAAGTGCTCCTCCCACAGTATCATCTGGCACACAAAGGGTCCAGAGTTCACAGAAACCAAAACCCATGTCTCATATTAAGGTAGAGTCTCTCAATTCTCATGATGTATTCAAAGATTTTAAGTCCTCAGGTGAAGTAGGTTTATCAGAAAATGGTCCATTTTATCCAGTCACTATCCTTAGAGACACTGGAGCAGCTCAGTCTATTTTAACTAAGGTTGCTTTACCAGGTGTCGAGGAAAATATCACAGGAGAGAAGGTAATTCTCAGTGATTTATCTTCGGAACAGTCAACAGAGCTAGCTAAAGTATTTTTAAAATGCAATTTGTTTAACAAAGAGGTAAAAGTTGGAATTAGAGAACAAAAAATGCCTATTTCAGGAATTCAATTAATTCTTGGTAACGATCTTGCTGGTTCCATGGTTGTTCCCACTCCCGAGATAGTGAAGACTCCTTGTGCTCACAGTCCCACTTTAGTGGAAGATCATATTCATCCTGAGATCTTTCCTTTATGTGCAGTCACACGGTCACAAACTCCTTCGGCAGAAGATACCCTGCCAGATGTCTTTGATCTCCCAAATCAGATCATGTCTAAAGAAAACCTGATAAAGGTTAGCCGCTAGCTCCAAGAAGGAAATTGATCATTTCCCAGGTTTTTATTACCAGGAAGGTGTCCTTATGAGATGCCATAAACCACCTACACATTCAGACTCTGATACTTGGGCTGAAGTCCATCAAGTAGTTATTCCACACTCTATTAGAGCACAGGTAATGGAAATAGCTCATGATGGTCCAGGAGGTCACTTAGGTGTGTGTAAAACTTATAACAAAGTATGTGAACATTTCTTTTGGCCTGGTTTGAAACAAACTGTCATAACTTTTGTCCGAACATGTCACACCTGCCAAATGTCAGGAAAACCTAACCAGAAGATCCCTAAAGCTTCTTTAAACCCTATCCCAGTTGTTGGAGAACCTTTTGAAAAGGTAATAATTGATTGTGTTGGCCCTCTGCCAAGAACAAAGAAGGGGAATCAGTACATTTTATCACTGATGTGTCCTGTAACTAGATATCCTGAGGCTTTTCCTTTAAAAAGAATCACTGCAAAAAACATAGCTAATGTCTTAATCAAATTTTTCACTCAAGTAGGCTTACCTAAAGAAATACAGTCCGACCAAGGATCTAATTTCACCAGTGACTTATTTTCCAGTGTTTTGAGAGAATTAGGTATCACCCAAACATTGTCTACGGCTTATCATCCAGAGTCTCAAGGAGTCCTCGAACGGTTCCATCAAACTTTGAAGGCCATGCTACGAAAATTTTGTACTAGTTCTGCTGCTGATTGGGATGACGGGTTGCCTCTCATGTTATTTGCAATTAGAGAAACAGTCCAGGAGTCGTTAGGACATTCTCCATTTGAGCTCTTATATGGGCGTCAAGTTAGAGGACCCCTTAAAGTATTAAAGGAAGAGTGGTATGATGAAAGTCCTCAACATCCCAAGCAGACAGTAAATCAGTATATGAATAATTTAAAGCAAAGATTAAGCAAGGTCAGAAGCATTGCCTTAGAAAACTTGCGAAAGTCACAGTCAAAGATGAAAACTAGATATGATAAGAAAAGTAAAGTAAGAGAATTTAAGGCAGGAGATGAAGTGCTTATTTATCTTCCAGTTCAAGGAACCCCTCTTTCAAATAAATTTCACGGTCCCTACATAGTATCACACCGCCTAAATAAATTAAACTATGTAGTTCTCACACCTGATCGTCGTAAGGATTCAAGAATAATACATATAAACCTCATGAAAGAATACTGTAGAAGGAACCCTGCTGATGTACGTCAGAGACCAATAGCTTGTAATCAGATAAAAAATGTTACAACTGATGATAGTGTAAATACTGAGAATTTAAAACTAAATTCATACATTTTAAATAATCTCAATGAAGAGTTGATTCATCTTACTTCTACTCAACAAGAAGACATCCACACTATTTTTCAAAAATACCCAGGAGTGTTTAGTGATAGGCCTGGTATTGTAAAGACAGTTGAACATGATATAGAACTAATGCCAAATGTTCACCCAATTCACCAGGCACCATACAGGCTCAACCCTCACAAGTCCGACATCATGAGGAAGGAAGTAGACTACTTACTACAGAACGGTCTAGCCGAGCCCAGTTCATCGCCATGGTCATCTCCCTCTCTACTAGTACCGAAGGAAGGTGGCGACTGGAGGTTCTGCACAGACTACAGGAAGCTTAATTCTGTTACCATCAAAGACTCATATCCCTTACCACGTATAGACTCTCTGATAGACCAGGTCGGGAAGGCAGTATATCTTTCTAAAGTCGACTTAATGAAGGGATATTATCAAATCAAGCTAACTGAGAGAGCACAATACATTTCTTCTTTCATTACCCCATTTGGTTTGTTTAACTATTTAGTACTCCCTTTTGGACTTTGTAATGTCCCAGCCACGTTTCAGCGTGCTGTAAATCACACCATCTCAGGCTTGAATATAATACTTATGCTTATCTCGATGATCTTCTTCTTGTAGCTAACACATGGGAAGAACACATCGGTGACCTAGACATCTTCTTTAATCGCTTAGCCGCCACAGGGTTCGTCGCCAATCTCTCCAAGTCCTCTTTTGGGAAGGCTACGGTGACCTACCTAGGACATGTTGTGGGTCAAGGGAAGTGTCGTCCTAAGACAGCAAATGTGGAGGCCATTCTCAACTTCCCTGCTCCTCATAACCGCAAGTCTTTACAACGGTTCTTGGGGATGGCAGGGTACTATAGGCGATTCTGCAGAAACTTCGCCTCTATAGCCGCCCCCCTAACAGCCCTCACTAGTCTAAAGAAAAAGTTCAACTGGACTCCTAACTGTCAAGTTTCCTTCGATGCTTTGAAGCAGCTTCTCTCGAATGATCCTGTTCTCCAGTCCCCGGACTATTCACAACCTTTTATTCTCCAAGTGGACGCATCAGGAGAAGGGGTAGGAGCTGTATTACTTCAACACAATGACATCTCAAAGGCTCTTCATCCCGTATGTTACTATTCTACCAAACTCCTACCATATCAACGTGCATACTCAACAGTGGAGAAGGAAGCTTTGGCCCTGGTTTCCTCCTTCAAACAGTTCGGGTGCTATCTGGGTTACCCTGGTCATCAAACTCTGGTCTACAGCGATCACAACCCTCTTATCTTTATCGAGAGGGCGAAGCTCACCAATCAACGTATCCTCAGGTGGGCCCTTGCTCTTCAGTCTTTCAACTTCAAGATGGTCCATATAAAAGGAGAAGACAACATCATAGCTGACACCTTGTCCAGAGGATGGGACACCAACCTTCCTCCAGTGCCTGCGATATCCTGTCCAGCTTCTTCCGACGCTGGACTTCCGAGGGGAGTTGTGACAGCCACTGGGGAATGGCCAGGTTCCCCTCCTCGAACAAGGGAACAACTGGAAAATCTCCAGGTTCCGAAGGTTCGGAGAAGTTAATTTGACCCCTCATTGAGCTATCCCGAAACACCAAATCTACCCTATATATATGGAGGTTCAGTCCTTGAAAAGTCAGTCTCTACTCAACTTCCCTCGTCATTGGGTTTAACCTCTCCACAACTCAGCTTGTGCCTAGGGCTGATCTTGGTGCTTCCATAAATCTGGTGTTCTGCACATCTTTTCTTCTGAGTACAGTACAGTATTATGTGTTAATTTTAAGTCTTGTACTGAGGGTTCCCATTCTTTATACAAATTTTGGTGTTTAGGTTTAATTTAGTATTAAGTGTAGTATTAAGTCTTGGTGTGGATTATTTATGTACATTTATGTTGTTATAGTATTTCTGATGTGTTAATTATAATTTAGAAATTTCCCTAGCATTCTTATTACATTCCCAACTATCACCTATGAGGTTTTCATTCTTAAGTCTGGTATACCAGAATATAAGCACATACTGGAGACTACCAATCATCACATCAAATCTAAATACAAATATGTTTAATGCCAGTTGGTACCTTTGAACCAAAACCTCAATTACTGGCCGGTTAACAAACTATCCATTCATTTTTTAATTGTTTGAGACTGGATTACTAACCATATCCCTAGAAACAGTGCCTAACAGTTTCTGAGTAATCTAGTGTTCGTAACAGTAATGACACTTACACACCCACCACCCCATAAATGATGGTTGATATTTATAGTCCAAGCACTGTAATGACACTGACACACCCACCAACCCATAAATGACTGTTGATATTTTCAGTCCAAGCATTGTAATGACATCCACACACCAACCATCACATGAATGACTGTTAATATTTACAGTCCAAGCACTCTAATGAAACCCAACACCCTCTGAATGACTGTTGATATTTACAGTCAAAGCACTGTATTAACACCCACACACTCACCAAACCATAAATGACTGTTGATATTCACAGTCCAAGCACTGTAATGACAACCACACACCCACCACCCAATGAATGATGGTTGATATTTACAGTTTAAGAACTGCAATGACACCAACACACTCACCACCCCATGAATGACTGTTGATATTTACAGTCCAAACACTTTCATGATACCCACACACCCACCACCCCATGAATAACTGTTGATATTTACAGTCCAAGCTCTGTAATGACACCCCGACCCCCACCATCCCATGATTGATTGTTGATATTTATAGTCCAAGCACTGTAATGACACCCACACACCCATCAACCCATGAATGACTGTTGATATTTATAGTCCATGCACTAATAACATACACACACACCACCCCATGAATGACTTGATATTTACAGTCCAAGCACTGTAATGACACCCCCACACCCACCACTCCATGAATTATGGTTGATATTTACAGTCCAAGAACTGTAAGGACACCCACACACCTACCACCCCATGAATAACTGTTGAAATTTACTGTCCAAGCACTCTAATGACACCCACCACCCTATGAATGACTGTAGATATTTACAGTCCAAGCTCTGTAATGACACTCACACACCCACCACCCTATGAATGTCTGTTGATATTTACAGTCCAAGCACTGTAATGACTCCCACACACCCACCACCCCTTAAATGACAGTTGATATTTACAGTCCAAGCTCTGTAATAACACTCACACACCCACCACCCTATGAATGACTGTTGATATTTACAGTCCAAGCACTGTAATGACACCCACACAAACACCACCCCATGATTGACTGTTGATATTTACAGTCCAAGCAATGTAATGACATTTAAACACCCACCACCCTATAAATGACTGTTGATATTTACAGTCCAAGCACTGTAATGACACCCACACACCCATCACCCTATGAATGACTCTTGATATATACAGTCCAAGCACTGTAATGCCACCCACACACCCACCAACCCATGAATGACTGTTGATATTTACAGTCAAAGCAATAATGACACACATACACCCACCACCACATAAATGACTTGATATTTACAGTCCAAGCACTGCAATGACACCCACAAACCCACCACCACATGAATGACTATTGATATTTACAGTCCAAGCAATATAATGACACCCACACACCCATCACCTCATGAATGACTGTTGATATTTACAGTCCAAGCACTGTAATGACACCCTCACACCCACCACCACATAAATGACTGTGGGTATTTACAGTCAAAGCACTGTAATGACACCCCAACACCCACGATCCCATGAATTATAGTTGATATTTACAGTCCAAGCTCTGTAATGATACCCACACACCCATAACCCCATGAATGACTATTGATATTTACAGTCCAAGCACTCTAATGATACCCACCACCCTATGAATGACTGTTGATAATTACAATCAAAACTCGGTAATGACACCCACACACCCACCACCCCATGAATGACTATTGATATTTACAGTTCAAGCAATGTAATGACACCCACACACCCACCACCCCATAAATGATGGTTGATAATTATAGTCCGAGCACTGTAATGACACCCACACACCCACCACCCCATAAATGACTGTTGATATTTTCAGTCCAAGCACTGTAATGACATCCAAAAACCCACAACCCAATGAATGACTGTTAATATTTACAGTCCAAGCACTCTAATGACACCCACCACCCTCTATATGACTGTTGATATTTACAGTCAAAGCACTGTAATAACACTCACACAACCATCACCTCAAGAATGACTGTTGATATTTACAGTCCAAGCACTGTAATGACACCCACACATCTACCACTCCATGAATGACTGTTGATTATTACAGTCCATGCTCTGTAATAACACACACACCTACAACCCTATGAATGACTCTTGATATTTACAGTCCAAGCACTGTAATGACACCCACACACCCATCACCCCATAATTGACTGTTGATATTTACAGTCCAAGCAATGTAATGACACCCGAACACCCAACACCCTATAAATGACTGTTGATATTTACAGTCCAAGCACTGTAATGACACCCACACACCCATCACCCTATGAATGACTCTTGATATATACAGTCCAAGCACTGTAATGCCACCCACCACCTCATGAATGACTGTTGATATTTACAGTAAAAGCACTGTAATGACACTCCAACACCCACGACCCCATGAATTATAGTTGATATTTACAGTACAAGCACTGTAATGACACCCAAACACCCACAACCCCATGAATGACTGTTAATATTTACAGTCCAAGCACTGTAATGACACCCACACAAACACCACCCTATGATTGACTGTTGATATTTACAGTCCTAGCAATGTAATGACATTCAAACACCCACCACCCTATAAATGACTGTTGATATTTACAGTCCAAGCACTGTAATGACACCCACACACCCATCACCCTATGAATGACTGTTGATATTTACATTCCCAGCACTGTAATGACACCCACACACCCACCACCCCATGATTGACTGTTGATATTTACAGTCCAAGCAATGTAATGACACCCAAACACCCACCACCCTATAAATGACTGTTGATATTTACAGTACAAGCACTGTAATGACACCCACACACCCATCACCCTATTAATGACTCTTGATATATACAGTCCAAGCACTGTAATGCCACCCACACACCCACCACCCCATGAATGACTGTTGATATTTACAGTCAAAGCAATAATGACACACATACACCCACGACCACATAAATGACTTTATATTTACAGTCCAAGCACTGCAATGACACCCACAAACCCACCACCACATGAATGACTGTTGATATTTACAGTCCAAGCACTATAATGACACCCACACACCCATCACCTCATGAATGACTGTTGATATTTACAGTCCAAGCACTGTAATGACACCCTCACACCCACCACCACATAAATGACTGTTAATATTTACAGTCAAAGCACTGTAATGACACCCCAACACCCACGATCCCATGAATTATAGTTGATATTTACAGTCCAAGCTCTGTAATGATACCCACACACCCATAACCCCATGAATGACTATTGATATTTACAGTCCAAGCACTCTAATGATACCCACCACCCTATGAATGACTGTTGATAATTACAATCAAAACTCGGTAATGACACCCACACACCCACCACCCCATGAATGACTATTGATATTTACAGTTCAATCAATGTAATGACACCCACACACCCACCACCCCATAAATGACGGTTGATAATTATAGTCCGAGCACTGTAATGACACCCGCACACCCACCACCCCATAAATGACTGTTGATATTTTCAGTCCAAGCACTGTAATGACATCCACACACCCACAACCCAATGAATGACTGTTAATATTTACAGTTCAAGCACTCTAATGACACCCACCACCCTCTATATGACTGTTGATATTTACAGTCAAAGCACTGTAATAACACTCACACAACCATCACCTCAAGAATGACTGTCGATATTTACAGTCCAAGCACTGTAATGACACCCACACATCTACCACTCCATGAATGACTGTTGATTATTACAGTCCATGCTCTGTAATAACACACACACCTACAACCCTATAAATGACTCTTGATATTTACAGTCCAAGCACTGTAATGACACCCACAAACCCATCACCCCATAATTGACTGTTGATATTTACAGTCCAAGCAATGTAATGACACCCGAACACCCAACACCCTATAAATGACTGTTGATATTTACAGTCCAAGCACTGTAATGACACCCACACACCCATCACCCTATGAATGACTCTTGATATATACAGTCCAAGCACTGTAATGCCACCCACCACCCCATGAATGACTGTTGATATTTACAGTAAAAGCACTGTAATGACACTCCAACACCCACGACCCCATGAATTATAGTTGATATTTACAGTCCAAGCACTGTAATGACACCCAAACACCAACAACCCCATGAATGACTGTTAATATTTACAGTCCAAGCACTGTAATGACACCCACACAAACACCACCCTATGATTGACTGTTGATATTTACAGTCCAAGCAATGTAATGACATTCAAACACCCACTACCCTATAAATGACTGTTGATATTTACAGTCCAAGCACTGTAATGACACCCACACACCCATCACCCTATGAATGACTGTTGATATTTACATTCCCAGCACTGTAATGACACCCATACACCCACCACCCCATGATTGACTGTTGATATTTACAGTCCAAGCAATGTAATGACACCCAAACACCCACCACCCTATAAATGACTGTTGATATTTACAGTACAAGCACTGTAATGACACCCACACACCCATCACCCTATGAATGACTCTTGATATATACAGTCCAAGCACTGTAATGCCACCCACACACCCACCACCCCATGAATGACTGTTGATATTTACAGTCAAAGCAATAATGACACACATACACCCACCACCACATAAATGACTTGATATTTACAGTCCAAGCACTGCAATGACACCCACAAACCCACCACCACATGAATGACTGTTGATATTTACAGTCCAAGCACTATAATGACACCCACACACCCATCACCTCATGAATGACTGTTGATATTTACAGTCCAAGCACTGTAATGACACCCTCACACCCACCACCACATAAATGACTGTTAATATTTACAGTCAAAGCACTGTAATGACACCCCAACACCCACGATCCCATGAATTATAGTTGATATTTACAGTCCAAGCTCTGTAATGATACCCACACACCCATAACCCCATGAATGACTATTGATATTTACAGTCCAAGCACTCTAATGATACCCACCACCCTATGAAAGACTGTTGATAATTACAATCAAAACTCGGTAATGACACCCACACACCCACCACCCCATGAATGACTATTGATATTTACAGTTCAAGCAATGTAATGACACCCACACACCCACCACCCCATAAATGACGGTCGATAATTATAGTCCGAGCACTGTAATGACACCCACACACCCACCACCCCATAAATGACAGTTGATATTTTCAGTCCAAGCACTGTAATGACATCCACACACCCACAACCCAATGAATGACTGTTAATATTTACAGTCCAAGCACTCTAATGACACCCACCACCCTCTATATGACTGTTGATATTTACAGTCAAAGCACTGTAATAACACTCACACAACCATCACCTCAAGAATGACTGTTGATATTTACAGTATAAGCACTGTAATGACACCCACACATCTACCACTCCATGAATGACTGTTGATTATTACAGTCCATGCTCTGTAATAACACACACACCTACAACCCTATGAATGACTCTTGATATTTACAGTCCAAGCACTGTAATGACACCCACACACCCATCACCCCATAATTGACTGTTGATATTTACAGTCCAAGCAATGTAATGACACCCGAACACCCAACACCCTATAAATGACTGTTGATATTTACAGTCCAAGCACTGTAATGACACCCACACACCCATCACCCTATGAATGACTCTTGATATATACAGTCCAAGCACTGTAATGCCACCCACCACCCCATGAATGACTGTTGATATTTACAGTAAAAGCACTGTAATGACACTCCAACACCCACGACCCCATGAATTATAGTTGATATTTACAGTCCAAGCACTGTAATGACACCCAAACACCCACAACCCCATGAATGACTGTTGATATTTACATTCCAAGCACTGTAATGATACCCACCACCCTATGAATGACTGTTGATATTTACAATCAAATCACTGTAATGACACCCATACACCCACCACCATATACATGACTTGATATTTAAAGGTCCAAGCACTGTAATGACCCCCACGCACCCACCACCCCATGATTGACAGTTGATATTTACAGTCCAAGCACTGTAATGACACCCACCACCCCATGAATGACTGTTGATAATTACAATCAAAACACTGTAATGACACCCACACACCCACCACCCCATAAATGACTGTTGATATTTTCAGTCCAAGCACTGTAATGACATCCACACACCCACAACCCAATGAATGACTGTTAATATTTACAGTCCAAGCACTCTAATGACACCCACCACCCTCTATATGACTGTTGATATTTACAGTCAAAGCACTGTAATAACACTCACACAACCATCACCTCAAGAATGACTGTTGATATTTACAGTATAAGCACTGTAATGACACCCACACATCTACCACTCCATGAATGACTGTTGATTATTACAGTCCATGCTCTGTAATAACACACACACCTACAACCCTATGAATGACTCTTGATATTTACAGTCCAAGCACTGTAATGACACCCACACACCCATCACCCCATAATTGACTGTTGATATTTACAGTCCAAGCAATGTAATGACACCCGAACACCCAACACCCTATAAATGACTGTTGATATTTACAGTCCAAGCACTGTAATGACACCCACACACCCATCACCCTATGAATGACTCTTGATATATACAGTCCAAGCACTGTAATGCCACCCACCACCCCATGAATGACTGTTGATATTTACAGTAAAAGCACTGTAATGACACTCCAACACCCACGACCCCATGAATTATAGTTGATATTTACAGTCCAAGCACTGTAATGACACCCAAACACCCACAACCCCATGAATGACTGTTGATATTTACATTCCAAGCACTGTAATGATACCCACCACCCTATGAATGACTGTTGATATTTACAATCAAATCACTGTAATGACACCCATACACCCACCACCATATACATGACTTGATATTTAAAGGTCCAAGCACTGTAATGACCCCCACGCACCCACCACCCCATGATTGACAGTTGATATTTACAGTCCAAGCACTGTAATGACACCCACCACCCCATGAATGACTGTTGATAATTACAATCAAAACACTGTAATGACACCCACACACCCACCACCCCATAAATGACTGTTGATATTTTCAGTCCAAGCACTGTAATGACATCCACACACCCACAACCCAATGAATGACTGTTAATATTTACAGTCCAAGCACTCTAATGACACCCACCACCCTCTATATGACTGTTGATATTTACAGTCAAAGCACTGTAATAACACTCACACAACCATCACCTCAAGAATGACTGTTGATATTTACAGTATAAGCACTGTAATGACACCCACACATCTACCACTCCATGAATGACTGTTGATTATTACAGTCCATGCTCTGTAATAACACACACACCTACAACCCTATGAATGACTCTTGATATTTACAGTCCAAGCACTGTAATGACACCCACACACCCATCACCCCATAATTGACTGTTGATATTTACAGTCCAAGCAATGTAATGACACCCGAACACCCAACACCCTATAAATGATTGTTGATATTTACAGTCCAAGCACTGTAATGACACCCACACACCCATCACCCTATGAATGACTCTTGATATATACAGTCCAAGCACTGTAATGCCACCCACCACCCCATGAATGACTGTTGATATTTACAGTAAAAGCACTGTAATGACACTCCAACACCCACGACCCCATGAATTATAGTTGATATTTACAGTCCAAGCACTGTAATGACACCCAAACACCCACAACCCCATGAATGACTGTTGATATTTACAGTCCAAGCACTGTAATGATACCCACCACCCTATGAATGACTGTTGATATTTACAATCAAATCACTGTAATGACACCCATACACCCACCACCATATACATGACTTGATATTTAAAGGTCCAAGCACTGTAATGACCCCCACACACCCACCACCCCATGATTGACAGTTGATATTTACAGTCCAAGCACAGCAATGACACCCTCACACCCACCACCCCATGAATTATGGTTGATATTTACAGTCCAAGCACTGTAATGACATCCACACACCCACCACCCTATAAATGACTGTTGATATTTACAGTCCAAGCACTGTAATGACACCCACCACCCCATGAATGACTGTTGATAATTACAATCAAAACACTGTAATGACACCCACACACCCACCACACCATGAATGACTGTTGATATTTACAGTCCAAGCACTGTAATGATGCCCACACACCTACCACCCTATGATTGACTGTTGATATTTACAGTACAAGCACTGTAATGACATCCACAAACCCACCACCCCATGAATGACTATTAATATTTACAGTCCAAGCTCTGTAATGACACTCACACATCCACCACCCTATGAATGACTGTTGATATTTATAGTCCAAGCACTGTAATGAAAACCCACTCACCCACTACCCCATAAATGATGGTTGATATTTATAGTCCAAGCACTGTAATGACTCCCACACACCCACCACCCCATAAATGACGGTTGATATTTATAGTCCAAGTAATGTAATGACACCCACACACCAACCACCCCATAAATGACTGTTGATATTTACAGTCCAAGCTCTGTAATAACACACACACCCACCACCCTATGAATGAACGTTAATATTTACAGTCCAAGCACTGTAATGACACCCACACACCCACCACCCCATGATTGACTGTTGATATTTACATATTTACAGTCCAAGCAATGTAATGACATCCAAACACCCACCACCCTATAAATGACTGTTGATATTATTAGTTCAAGCACTGTAATGACATCCACACACCCAACACCTCATGAATGACTGTTAATATTTACAGTCAAAGCACTGTAATGACACCCCAACACCCACGATCCCATGAATTATAGTTGATATTTACAGTCCAAGCTCTGTAATGATACCCACACACCCATAACCCCATGAATGACTATTGATATTTACAGTCCAAGCACTCTAATGATACCCACCACCCTATGAATGACTGTTGATAATTACAATCAAAACTCGGTAATGACACCCACACACCCACCACCCCATGAATGACTATTGATATTTACAGTTCAAGCAATGTAATGACACCCACACACCCACCACCCCATAAATGACGGTTGATAATTATAGTCCGAGCACTGTAATGACACCCACACACCCACCACCCCATAAATGACTGTTGATATTTTCAGTCCAAACATTGTAATGACATCCACACACCCACAACCCAATGAATGACTGTTAATATTTACAGTCCAAGCACTCTAATGACACCCACCACCCTCTATATGACTGTTGATATTTACAGTCAAAGCACTGTAATAACACTCACACAACCATCACCTCAAGAATGACTGTTGATATTTACAGTATAAGCACTGTAATGACACCCACACATCTACCACTCCATGAATGACTGTTGATTATTACAGTCCATGCTCTGTAATAACACACACACCTACAACCCTATGAATGACTCTTGATATTTACAGTCCAAGCACTGTAATGACACCCACACACCCATCACCCCATAATTGACTGTTAATATTTACAGTCCAAGCAATGTAATGACACCCGAACACCCAACACCCTATAAATGACTGTTGATATTTACAGTCCAAGCACTGTAATGACACCCACACACCCATCACCCTATGAATGACTCTTGATATATACAGTCCAAGCACTGTAATGCCACCCACCACCCCATGAATGACTGTTGATATTTACAGTAAAAGCACTGTAATGACACTCCAACACCCACGACCCCATGAATTATAGTTGATATTTACAGTCCAAGCACTGTAATGACACCCAAACACCCACAACCCCATGAATGACTGTTGATATTTACAGTCCAAGCACTGTAATGATACCCACCACCCTATGAATGACTGTTGATATTTACAATCAAATCACTGTAATGACACCCATACACCCACCACCATATACATGACTTGATATTTAAAGGTCCAAGCACTGTAATGACCCCCACGCACCCACCACCCCATGATTGACAGTTGATATTTACAGTCCAAGCACTGTAATGACATCCACACACCCACCACCCCATAAATGACTGTTGATATTTACAGTCCAAGCACTGTAATGACACCCACCACCCCATGAATGACTGTTGATAATTACAATCAAAACACTGTAATGACACCCACACACCCACCACCCCATAAATGACTGTTGATATTTTCAGTCCTAGCACTGTAATGACATCCACACACCCACAACCCAATGAATGACTGTTAATATTTACAGTCCAAGCACTCTAATGACACCCACCACCCTCTATATGACTGTTGATATTTACAGTCAAAGCACTGTAATAACACTCACACAACCATCACCTCAAGAATGACTGTTGATATTTACAGTATAAGCACTGTAATGACACCCACACATCTACCACTCCATGAATGACTGTTGATTATTACAGTCCATGCTCTGTAACAACACACACACCTACAACCCTATGAATGACTCTTGATATTTACAGTCCAAGCAATGTAATGACACCCGAACACCCAACACCCTATAAATGATTGTTGATATTTACAGTCCAAGCACTGTAATGACACCCACACACCCATCACCCTATGAATGACTCTTGATATATACAGTCCAAGCACTGTAATGCCACCCACCACCCCATGAATGACTGTTGATATTTACAGTTAAAGCACTGTAATGACACTCCAACACCCACGACCCCATGAATTATAGTTGATATTTAGAGTCCAAGCACTGTAATGACACCCAAACACCCACAACCCCATGAATGACTGTTGATATTTACAGTCCAAGCACTGTAATGATACCCACCACCCTATGAATGACTGTTGATATTTACAATCAAATCACTGTAATGACACCCATACACCCACCACCATATACATGACTTGATATTTAAAGGTCCAAGCACTGTAATGACCCCCACACACCCACCACCCCATGATTGACAGTTGATATTTACAGTCCAAGCACAGCAATGACACTCCCACACCCACCACCCCATGAATTATGGTTGATATTTACAGTCCAAGCACTGTAATGACATCCACACACCCACCACCCTATAAATGACTGTTGATATTTACAGTCCAAGCACTGTAATGACACCCACCACCCCATGAATGACTGTTGATAATTACAATCAAAACACTGTAATGACACCCACACACCCACCACACCATGAATGACTGTTGATATTTACAGTCCAAGCACTGTAATGATGCCCACACACCTACCACCCTATGATTGACTGTTGATATTTACAGTACAAGCACTGTAATGACATCCACAAACCCACCACCCCATGAATGACTATTAATATTTACAGTCCAAGCTCTGTAATGACACTCACACATCCACCACCCTATGAATGACTGTTGATATTTATAGTCCAAGCACTGTAATGAAAACCCACTCACCCACTACCCCATAAATGATGGTTGATATTTATAGTCCAAGCACTGTAATGACTCCCACACACCCACCACCCCATAAATGACGGTTGATATTTATAGTCCAAGTAATGTAATGACACCCACACACCAACCACCCCATAAATGACTGTTGATATTTACAGTCCAAGCTCTGTAATAACACACACACCCACCACCCTATGAATGACTGTTAATATTTACAGTCCAAGCACTGTAATGACACCCACACACCCACCACCCCATGATTGACTGTTGATATTTACAGTCCAAGCAATGTAATGACATCCAAACACCCACCACCCTATAAATGACTGTTGATATTATTAGTTCAAGCACTGTAATGACATCCACACACCCAACACCTCATGAATGACTGTTAATATTTACAGTCCAAGCACTCTAATGACACCCATCACCCTTTGAATGACTGTTGATATTTACAGTCAAAGCACTGTAATAATACCCACACACTCACCACCCCATGAATGACTGTTGATATTTACTGTCCAAGCACTGTAATGATGCCCACACACCTACCACCCTATGATTGACTGTTGATATTTACAGTACAAGCACTGTAATGACATCCACACACCCACCACCCCATGAATGACTATTAATATTTACAGTCCAAGCTCTGTAATGACACTCACACATCCACCACCCTATGAATGACTGTTGATATTTATAGTCCAAACACTGTAATGGAAACCCACTCACCCACTTCCCCATAAATGATGGTTGATATTTATAGTCCAAGCACTGTAATGACTCCCACACACCCACCACCCCATAAATGACGGTTGATATTTATAGTCCAAGTAATGTAATGACACCCACACACCAACCACCCCATAAATGACTGTTGATATTTACAGTCCAAGCTCTGTAATAACACACACACCCACCACCCTATGAATGACTGTTAATATTTACAGTCCAAGCACTGTAATGACACCCACACACCCACCACCCCATGATTGACTGTTGATATTTACAGTCCAAGCAATGTAATGACATCCAAACACCCACCACCCTATAAATGACTGTTGATATTATTAGTTCAAGCACTGTAATGACATCCACACACCCAACACCCCATGAATGACTTAATATTTACAGTCCAAGCACTCTAATGACAACCATCACCCTCTGAATGACTGTTGATATTTACAGTCAAAGCACTGTAATAATACCCACACACTCACCACCCCATGAATGACTGTTGATATTCACAGTCCAAGCACTGTAATGACACCCACACACACACCACCAAATGAATGATGGTTGATATTTACAGTCCAAGAACTGCAATGACTCCCACACATCACCACCCCATGAATGACTGTTGATATTTACGGTTCAAGCACTTTTATGATACCCACATACCCATCACGCCATGAATAGCTGTTAATATTTACAGTCCAAGCACTTTAATATCACCCACCACCCTCTGAATGACTGTTGATATTTACAGTCAAAGCATTGTAATAACACCCACACACCCACCACCATATGGATGACTGTTGATATTTACAGTCCAAGCACTGTAATGACACCCACCACCCCATGATTAAATGTTGATATTTACAGTCCAAGCAATGTAATGACACCCAAACACCCACCACCCCATAAATGACTGTTGATATTTACAGTCCAAGCACTGTAATGACACCCACACACCCATCACCTCATGAATGACTGTTATATTTACAGTCTAAGCACTGTAATGCCACCCCCCCCCCATGAATGACTGTTGATATTTACAGTCCAAGCAATAATGACACACACACACCCACCACCCCATTAATGACTTGATATTTACAGTCCAAGCACTGTATTGACACCCACACACCAACCACCCCATGAATGACTGTTGGTATTTACAGTCCAAGCACTATAATGACACCTACACACCCACCACCCCATGAATGACTGTTGATATTTACAGTCCGAACACTGTAATGACACCCTCACACCCACCACCCCCATGAATGACTCTTGATATTTACAGACAAAGCACTGTAATGACACCCACAACCCCATGAAATATGGTTGATATTTACAGTCCATGCACTATAATGACACCCATACACTCACCAACTTATTAATGACTGTTGATATTTACAATCCAAGCACTCAAATGACACCCACCAATCTATGAATGGCTGTTGATATTTACAGTCTAAGCACTCTAATGACACCCACACACCCACTACCTCATGATTGACTGTTAATATTTACAGTCCAAGCAATGTAATGACATTTAAACACCCACCACTCTATAAATGACTGTTGATATTTACAGTCCAAACATTGTAATGATACCCACACACCTATCACCCTATGAATGACTGTTGATATTTACAGTCCAATCACTGTAATGCCACCCACCACCCTATAATTGACTGTTGATATTTACAGTCTAAGCACTCTAATGACACCAACACACCCACTACCTCATGATTGACTGTTGATATTTACAGTCCAAGCACTGTAATGACACCCACACACCCACAACCCCATGAATGACTGTTGATATTTACAGTCCAAGCACTCTAATGATACCCACCACCCTATGAATGACTGTTGATATTTACAATCAAAACACTGTAATGACACCCACACACCCACCACCCCATGATTGACTGTTGATATCTACAGTCCAAGCACTGTAATGACACCCCCTA
Organism: Petrolisthes cinctipes; assembly: GCA_033782935.1. Taxonomy (NCBI): domain Eukaryota; kingdom Metazoa; phylum Arthropoda; class Malacostraca; order Decapoda; family Porcellanidae; genus Petrolisthes; species Petrolisthes cinctipes. The sequence continues at coordinate 1,405,906 of JAWQEG010001201.1, forward strand.
ACCCACCATCCCATGAATTATGTTTGATATTTACAGTCCAAGCACTGTAAAGACACCCACACAACCACCACCCTATAAATGACTGTTGATATTGTTACGGTGTGACATATCTTCACTACCCATACAGGGGAAAGCTTAAGCTTATGTCACATCGTCATTATGTTTTAGTAGTGTAAACATCTTCACTATTATGTGAAGATGTGAATATTGTATGTTGTTATATTCCTAGGGTAGTTCCAGGTTACCCCTATATTATGGTATATAGTTTAGGAATATGTTGTAGGGGGGGAAGCTCAATAATAGAACAAGACATAAAGAAGAGATAATAAAGCTTTATGATCTTAAAGCTTTGTGTTTGATTGGCCACTCTTCCTAACGAAAGGTATGGAGTACGAGCAGGAAATGAAGCTCCTGCGGGGCCTCCTGATGAAAGAGAAGGAGGAGACAGCTCAATTGGAGCTTGAGTTAAAAAAGCTGGAGGCCAGAAATAGAGGCCCAGCTGAAAATAAAGTGAACCTCCTTGTGTCAGAGGAAAAAGAAGCAGAGGAAGAAACTGCTGAAAACACTGAAGAAGAAATTGCTGAAAACATTGATGAAGAAACTGCTGAAAACAACACTGAGGAAGAAACCACTGAAAACAATGTGGAAGAAATAAGTGAAGAAGAATTAGAAGAATACGATGTGGAGGAAGAGTGTGAGGAAGACATCGATAACGAGGAAGATGCTAAATCCAAAGAGAAGAAGAAGGCTAAGGAAACTTCAACCAAGGAAGAAACATCACCCAGGGAAGAAACATCACCAACAGAAGCAATTGAAGAGACTGCAAAGGTTGAGTCATCCGAGGACAAGACTGATGGAGCTACAGAAAGTGTTAAAAAGGAAAAGGAAAGAAAGAAGGTTGAAAAGGTTGAAGAGGAGGAGAAGGAGGAGAAGAGCAATGAAAAGGAGGAAGAAGGCCACCAGGACAGTGAAGGGAATGACGACGGCAAGAAGAAGAAAAAGAACTCCAAGAAACCAGTTCACAAGAAGACAAGGAAATCAGCTCATCACGTGTCAAGGAGTGCCAACAAAGCCATAGACAAAAACATTGAGCCCGAAATCGAAGAACAGCTAGGCAAACTAAACCACCAGATGGTTGTGCTTCACCACAAGTTATGGAAAACTGAACCCAAAACAATGAGCAACCCCCAATACAAGGAAACATTCCAGCTCATCAGTAAACTATTGAGGGACTGCAGCAGGCTCGAGGAGCGCTTGTTGGATGAAAATAGAAATGATGAAGTAGAAGAAAATGATGATGAAGTAGAAGAAAATGATAAAGTAGAAGAAGAAAATGAAGAAGTTGAAGAAGGAAATAAAGTTGAAGAAGAAGATGGTGAAGTTGAAGAAGAAAGTGATGATGAAGATGATGAAGATTATGAATATTATGATGATGATGATGATGATGATGGCGATTATGAAGGTGATGGGGAATTGTGGGAAAAGGATATACAATAGAAAGTGATAAAATATCCACCCTGCATTATAAAGATGTAGATGAGAGTCCTCCTAAGGGAGAACTCACATCTAAAATTGCAAAGGGGGTGTTACGGTGTGACATATCTTCACTACCCATACAGGGGAAAGCTTAAGCTTATGTCACATCGTCATTATGTTTTAGTAGTGTAAACATCTTCACTATTATGTGAAGATGTGAATATTGTATATTGTTACATTCCTAGGGTAGTTCCAGGTTACCCCTACATCTGCTCTATTATGTAAAGATGTGAATATTGTATGTTGTTATATTCCTAGGGTAGTTCCAGGTTACCCCTATATTATGGTATATAGTTTAGGAATATATTGTAGGGGGAGAAGCTCAATAATAGAACAAGACATAAAGAAGAGATAATAAAGCTTTATGATCTTAAAGCTTTGTGTTTGATTGGCCACTCTTCCTCCCAATTATATATCTGATTACGTGCCTCAGTCTACCCGGGGCTGAGGACGTAACAATATTTACAGTCCAAACACTGTAATGACACCCACCACCCTATGATTGACTGTTGATAATTACAATCAAAACACTGTAATGACACCCACACACCCACCACCCCATGAAAGACTGTTGATATTTACAGTCCAAGCACTGTAATGACACCCACACACCCACCACCCCATGATTGACTGTTGATATTTACCGTCAAAGCACTATAATGACATCCACACACACACCACCCCATTAAGGACTGTTGATATATACAGTCCAAGCTCTGTAATGACACTCACACACCCACCACCCTATGAATGACTGTTGATATTTACAGTCCAAGCACTGTAATGACACCCACACAACCACAACCCCATAAATGACTGTTGATATTTTCAATCCAAGCACTGTAATGACATCCAAACACCCACCACCCCATGAATGACTGTTAATATTTACAGTCTAAGCACTCTAATGACACCCACCACCCTTTGAATGACTGTTGATATTTACAGTCAAAGCACTGTAGTAACACCCACACAACCATCACCCGAAGAATGACTGTTGATATTTACAGTCCAATCACTGTAATGACACCCACACACTCACCACTCCATGAATGACTGTTGATGTTTACAGTCCAAGCTCTGTAATAACACTCACACATCTATCACCCTATAAATGACTGTTGATATTTACAGTCCAAGCACTGTAATGACACCCACACACCCACCACTCCATGATTGACTGTTGATATTTACAGTCCAAGCAATGTAATTATACCAAACACCCACCACCCTATAAATGACTGTTGATATTTACAGTCCAAGCACTGTAATGACACCCACACACTCATCACCCTATAAATGACTGTTGATATTTACAGTCCAAGAACTGTAATGTCACCCACCACCCCATGAATGACTGTTGATATTTACAGTCAAAGCAATGTATTGACTCCCCAACACCCACGACCCCATGAATTATAGTTGATATTTACAGTCCAAGCACTGTAATGACACCCACAAACCCACAAACCCATAAATGACTGCTTATATTTACAGTCCAAGCACTCTAATGATACCCACCACCCTACGAATGACTGTTGATATTTCCAATCAAATCACTGTAATGACACCCATACACCGACCACCCCATAAATGACTGTTGATATTTGCAGTCCAAGCACTGTAATGACACCAACACACCCACCACCCTATGACTGACTGTTGATATTTACGGTCCAAGCACTGTAATGACACAACCACACACACTACCCCATGAATTATGGTTGATATTTACAGTCCAAGCACTGTAATGACACCCACACAACCACCACCCAATGAATGACTGTTGATATTTACAGTACAAGCACTGTAATGACACCCACCACCCTATGAATGACTGTTGAAAATTACAATCAAACCACTGTAATGACACCCACACACCCACCACCCTATGATTGACTATTGATATTTACAGTCCAAGCACTATAATGACATCCACAATCTGACCACCCTATGAATGACTGTTGATATTTACAGTCCAAGCACTGTAATGACACCCACTCATCCACCACCCCTTAAATGATGGTTGATATTTATAGTCCATGCACTGTAATGACACCCACACACCCACCGCCCCATAAATTACTGTTGATGTTTTCAGTCCAAGCACTGTAATGACATCCACACACCCACCACCCCATTAATGACTGTTGATATTTACAGTCCAAGCACTCTAATGACACACACCACCCTCTGAATGACTGTTGATATTTACAGTCAAAGCACTGAAATAATACCCACACACTCACAACCCTATGAATGACTGTTGATATTCACAGACCAAGCAATGTAATGACACCCACACACACACCACCCAATGAATGATGGTTGATATTTACAGTCCGAGAACTGCAATGACACCCACACACTCACCACCCCATGAATGACTGTTGATATTTACAGTCCAAGCACTTTCATGATACCCACACACCCACAACCCCATGAATAACTGTTGATATTTACAGTCGAAGCACTCTAATGACACCCACCACCCACTGAATGACTGTTGATATTTACAGTCAAAGCACTGTAATAATACCCACACACTCACATACCCATGAATGACTGTTGATATTCACAGTTTAAGCACTGTAATGACACCCACACACCCACCACCCCATAAATAACTGTTGATATTTACAGTCCAAGCACTCTAATGACACCCACCACCCTCTGAATGACTGTTGATATTTACAGTCAAAGCACTGTAATAACACCCACAAACCCACCACCCTATGAATGACTGTTGATATTTACATTCCAAGCACTGTTATGACACCTACCACCCCATGATTGACTGTTGATATTTACAGTCCAAGCAATGTAATGACACCCAAACTCCCACCATCCCATATATGACTGTTGATATTTACAGTCCAAGCACTGTAATGACACCCACACACCCATCACCTCATGAATGACTGTTGATATTTACAGTCCAAGCAATAATGACACACAAACACCCACCACCCCAATAATGACTTGATATTTACAGTCCAAGCACTGTAATGACACCCACACACCAACTACCCCATGAATGACTGTTGGTATTTACAGTCCAAGCACTATAATGACAACTACACACCCACCACCCCATGAATGACTCTTGATATTTACAGAAAAAAGCACTGTAATGACACCCACACACCGACAACCCCTTGAAATATGGTTGATATTTATAGTCCATGAACTATAATAACACCCATACTCTCACCACCCCATTAATGACTGTTGATATTTACAGTCCAAGAACTCAAATGACACCCACCAATCTATGAATGACTGTTGATATTTACAGTCTATGCACTCTAATGACACCCACACACCCACTACCTTATGATTGACTGTTGATATTTACAGTCCAAGCACTGTAATGACACCCACACACCCACAACCCCATGAATGACTGTTGATATTTATAGTCCAAGCACTCTAATGATACCCACCCCCCTATGAATGACTGTTGATATTTACAATCAAAACACTGTAATGACACCCATACACCCACGATCCCATGAATGACTGTTGATATTTACAGTCCAAGCACTGTAATGACACCCACACACCCACCACCCCATGATTGACTGTTGATATTTACAGTCCAAGCATTGTAATGACACCCCCACACCCACCATCCCATGAATTATGTTTGATATTTACAGTCCAAGCACTGTATAGACACCCACACAACCACCACCCTATAAAAGACTGTTGATATTTACAGTTCAAGCACTGTAATGACACCCACCACCCTATGATTGACTGTTGATAATTACAATCAAAACACTGTAATGACACCCACACACCCACCATCCCATGAAAGACTGTTGATATTTACAGTCCAAGCACTGTAATGACACCCACACACCCACCACCGCATGAGTGACTGTTGATATTTACAGTACAAGCACTATAATGACATCCACACACCCACCACTCCATGAATGACTGTTGATATTTACAGTCCAAGCTCAGTAATGACACTCACACACCCACCTCCCTATGAATGACTGTTGATATTTACAGTCCAAGCACTGTAATGACACCCACACACCCATAACCCCATAAATGATGGTAGATATTTAAAGTCCAAGCACTGTAATGACACCCACACACCCACCACCCCATAAATGACTGTTGATATTTTCAGTCAAAGCACTGTAATGACATCCAAACACCCATCACCTCATGAATGACTGTTAATATTTACAGTCCAAGCACTCTAATGACACCCACCACCCTCTGAATGACTGTTGATATTTACAGTCAAAGCACTGTAATAACACCCACACAACCATCACCCCAAGGATGACTGTTGATATTTACAGTCCAAGCACTGTAATGAGACCCACACACCCAACACTCCATGAATGACTGTTGATATTTACAGTCCACTCTCTGTAATAACACTCACACACCTACCACCCTATGAATGTCTGTTGATATTTACAGTCCAAGCACTGTAATGACACCCACACACCCACCACTCCATGATTGACTGTTGATATTTACAGTCCAAGCAATGTAATGACACCAAACACCCACCACCCTATAAATGACTGTTGATATTTACATTCCAAGCACTGTAATGACACCCACACACTCATCACCCTATGAATGACTGTTGATATTTACAGTCCAAGCACGGTAATGCCACCCACCACCCCATAAATGACTGATAATATTTACAGTCAAAGCACTGTAATGACACCCCAACACCCACGACCCCATGAATTATAGTTGATATTTACAGTCCAAGCACTGTAATGACACCAACCCACCCACAAACCTTTGAATGACTGTTGATATTTACAGTCCAAGCACTCTAATGATACCCACAACCTGATGAATGACTGTTGATATTTACAATCCAAGCACTGTAATGACACCAACACACCCACCACCCCATGATTGACTGTTGATATTTACAGTCCAAGCACTGTAATGACACCCCCAGACCCACCACCCCATGAATTATGGTTGATATTTACAGTCCAAGCACTGTAATGACACCCACACAACCACCACCCAATGAATGACTGTTGATATTTAAAGTCCAAGCACTGTAATGACACCCACCACCCTATGAATGACTGTTGATAATTACAATCAAACCACTGTAATGACAAATCACACACCCACCACCCTATAATTGACTGTTGATATTTACAGTCCAAGCACTATAATGACATCCACACACTGACCACCCTATGAATGACTGTTGATATTTACAGTCCAAGCACTGTAATGACACCCACTCACCCACCACCCCTTAAATGATGGTTGATATTTATAGTCCAAGCACTGTAATGACACCCACACACCCACCACCCCATAAATTACTGTTGATGTTTTCAGTCCAAGCACTGTAATGACATCCACACACCCACCACCCCATTAATGACTGTTGATATTTACAGTCTAAGCACTCTAATGACACACACCACCCTCTGAATGACTGTTGATATTTACAGTCAAAGCACTGAAATAATACCCACACACTCACAACCCTATGAATGACTGTTGATATTCACAGACCAAGCACTGTAATGACACCCACACACACACCACCCAATGAATGATGGTTGATATTTACAGTCCAAGAACTGCAATGACACCCACACACTCACCACCCCATGAATGACTGTTGATATTTACAGTCCAAGCACTTTCATGATACCCACACACCCACAACCCCATGAATAACTGTTGATATTTACAGTCGAAGCACTCTAATGACACCCACCACCCACTGAATGACTGTTGATATTTACAGTCAAAGCACTGTAATAATACCCTCACACTCACATACCCATGACTGACTGTTGATATTCACAGTTTAAGCACTGTAATGACACCCACACACCCACCACCCCATAAATAACTGTTGATATTTACAGTCCAAGCACTCTAATGACACCCACCACCCTCTGAATGACTGTTGATATTTACAGTCAAAGCACTGTAATAACACCCACACACCCACCACCCTATGAATGACTGTTGATATTTACAGTCCAAGCACTGTTATGACACCTACCACCCCATGATTGACTGTTGATATTTACAGTCCAAGCACTGTAATGACACCCACACACCCATCACCTTATGAATGACTGTTGATATTTACAGTCCAAGCAATAATGACACACAAACACCCACCACCCCAATAATGACTTGATATTTACAGTCCAAGCACTGTAATGACACCCACACACCAACTACCCCATGAATGACTGTTGGTATTTACAGTCCAAGCACTATAATGACAACCACACACCCACCACCCCATGAATGACTCTTGATATTTACAGAAAAAAGCACTGTAATGACACCCACACACCGACAACCCCTTGAAATATGGTTGATATTTATAGTCCATGAACTATAATAACACCCATTCTCTCACCACCCCATTAATGACTGTTGATATTTACAGTCCAAGAACTCAAATGACACCCACCAATCTATGAATGACTGTTGATATTTACAGTCTATGCACTCTAATGACACCCACACACCCACTACCTTATGATTGACTGTTGATATTTACAGTCCAAGCACTGTAATGACACCCACACACCCACAACCCCATGAATGACTGTTGATATTTATAGTCCAAGCACTCTAATGATACCCACCCCCCTATGAATGACTGTTGATATTTACAATCAAAACACTGTAATGACACCCATACACCCACGATCCCATGAATGGATGTTGATATTTACAGTCCAAGCACTGTAATGACACCCACACACCCACCACCCCATGATTGACTGTTGATATTTACAGTCCAAGCATTGTAATGACACCCCCACACCCACCATCCCATGAATTATGTTTGATATTTACAGTCCAAGCACTGTATAGACACCCACACAACCACCACCCTATAAAAGACTGTTGATATTTACAGTCCAAGCACTGTAATGACACCCACCACCCTATGATTGACTCTTGATAATTACAATCAAAACACTGTAATGACACCCACACACCCACCACCCCATGAAAGACTGTTGATATTTACAGTCCAAGCACTGTAATGACACCCACACACCCACCACCGCAAGATTGACTGTCGATATTTACAGTACAAGCACTATAATGACATCCACACACCCACCACTCCATGAATGACTGTTGATATTTACAGTCCAAGCTCAGTAATGACACTCACACACCTACCACCCTATGAATGTCTATTGATATTTAAAGTCCAAGCACTGTAATGACACCCACACACCCACCACCCCATAAATGACTGTTGATATTTTCAGTCAAAGCACTGTAATGACATCCAAACACCCATCACCTCATGAATGACTGTTAATATTTACAGTCCAAGCACTCTAATGACACCCACCACCCTCTGAATGACTGTTGATATTTACAGTCAAAGCACTGTAATAACACCCATACAATCATCACCCCAAGGATGACTGTTGATATTTACAGTCCAAGCACTGTAATGAGACCCACACACCCAACACTCCATGAATGACTGTTGATATTTACAGTCCACGCTCTGTAATAACACTCACACACCTACCACCCTATGAATGTCTGTTGATATTTACAGTCCAAGCACTGTAATGACACCCACACACCCACCACTCCATGATTGACTGTTGATATTTACAGTCCATGCAATGTAATGACACCAAACACCCACCACCCTATAAATGACTGTTGATATTTACATTCCAAGCACTGTAATGACACCCACACACTCATCACCCTATGAATGACTGTTGATATTTACAGTCCAAGCACGGTAATGCCACCCACCACCCCATAAATGACTGATAATATTTACAGTCTAAGCACTGTAATGACACCCCAACACCCACGACCCCATGAATTATAGTTGATATTTACAGTCCAAGCACTGTAATGACACCAACCCACCCACAAACCTTTGAATGACTGTTGATATTTACAGTCCAAGCACTCTAATGATACCCACAACCTGATGAATGACTGTTGATAATTACAATCAAACCACTGTAATGACAAATCACACACCCACCACCTTATAATTGACTGTTAATATTTACAGTCCAAGCACTATAATGACATCCACACACTGACCACCCTATGAATGACTGTTGATATTTACAGTCCAAGCACTGTAATGACACCCACTCAACCACCACCCCTTAAATGATGGTTGATATTTATAGTCCAAGCACTGTAATGACACCCACACACCCACCACCCCATAAATGACTGTTGATGTTTTCAGTCCAAGCACTGTAATGACATCCACACACACACCACCCTATGAATGACTGTTGATATTTACAGTCCAAGCACTTTCATGATACCAACACACCCACCACCTCATGAATAACTGTTGATATTTACAGTCCAAGTACTCTAATGACACCCACCACCCTCTGAATGACTGTTGATATTTACAGTCAAAGCACTGTAAAAACACCCACACACCCACCACCCTATGAATAACTGTTGATATTTACAGTCCAAGCACTGTTACGACACCCCTCCACCCCATGATTGACTGTTGATATTTACAGTCCAAGCAATGTAATGACACACAAACACCCACTATCCCATAAATGACTGATGATATTTACAGTCCAAGCACTGTAATGACACCCACACACCCATCACCTTATGAATGACTGTTGATATTTACAGTCCAAGCAATAATGACACACAAACACCCACCACCCCAATAATGACTTGATATTTACAGTCCAAGCACTGTAATGACACCCACACACCAACTACCCCATGAATGACTGTTGGTATTTACAGTCCAAGCACTATAATGACAACCACACACCCACCACCCCATGAATGACTCTTGATATTTACAGAAAAAAGCACTGTAATGACACCCACACACCGACAACCCCTTGAAATATGGTTGATATTTATAGTCCATGAACTATAATAACACCCATTCTCTCACCACCCCATTAATGACTGTTGATATTTACAGTCCAAGAACTCAAATGACACCCACCAATCTATGAATGACTGTTGATATTTACAGTCTATGCACTCTAATGACACCCACACACCCACTACCTTATGATTGACTGTTGATATTTACAGTCCAAGCACTGTAATGACACCCACACACCCACAACCCCATGAATGACTGTTGATATTTATAGTCCAAGCACTCTAATGATACCCACCCCCCTATGAATGACTGTTGATATTTACAATCAAAACACTGTAATGACACCCATACACCCACGATCCCATGAATGGATGTTGATATTTACAGTCCAAGCACTGTAATGACACCCACACACCCACCACCCCATGATTGACTGTTGATATTTACAGTCCAAGCATTGTAATGACACCCCCACACCCACCATCCCATGAATTATGTTTGATATTTACAGTCCAAGCACTGTATAGACACCCACACAACCACCACCCTATAAAAGACTGTTGATATTTACAGTCCAAGCACTGTAATGACACCCACCACCCTATGATTGACTCTTGATAATTACAATCAAAACACTGTAATGACACCCACACACCCACCACCCCATGAAAGACTGTTGATATTTACAGTCCAAGCACTGTAATGACACCCACACACCCACCACCGCAAGATTGACTGTCGATATTTACAGTACAAGCACTATAATGACATCCACACACCCACCACTCCATGAATGACTGTTGATATTTACAGTCCAAGCTCAGTAATGACACTCACACACCTACCACCCTATGAATGTCTATTGATATTTAAAGTCCAAGCACTGTAATGACACCCACACACCCACCACCCCATAAATGACTGTTGATATTTTCAGTCAAAGCACTGTAATGACATCCAAACACCCATCACCTCATGAATGACTGTTAATATTTACAGTCCAAGCACTCTAATGACACCCACCACCCTCTGAATGACTGTTGATATTTACAGTCAAAGCACTGTAATAACACCCATACAATCATCACCCCAAGGATGACTGTTGATATTTACAGTCCAAGCACTGTAATGAGACCCACACACCCAACACTCCATGAATGACTGTTGATATTTACAGTCCACGCTCTGTAATAACACTCACACACCTACCACCCTATGAATGTCTGTTGATATTTACAGTCCAAGCACTGTAATGACACCCACACACCCACCACTCCATGATTGACTGTTGATATTTACAGTCCATGCAATGTAATGACACCAAACACCCACCACCCTATAAATGACTGTTGATATTTACATTCCAAGCACTGTAATGACACCCACACACTCATCACCCTATGAATGACTGTTGATATTTACAGTCCAAGCACGGTAATGCCACCCACCACCCCATAAATGACTGATAATATTTACAGTCTAAGCACTGTAATGACACCCCAACACCCACGACCCCATGAATTATAGTTGATATTTACAGTCCAAGCACTGTAATGACACCAACCCACCCACAAACCTTTGAATGACTGTTGATATTTACAGTCCAAGCACTCTAATGATACCCACAACCTGATGAATGACTGTTGATAATTACAATCAAACCACTGTAATGACAAATCACACACCCACCACCTTATAATTGACTGTTAATATTTACAGTCCAAGCACTATAATGACATCCACACACTGACCACCCTATGAATGACTGTTGATATTTACAGTCCAAGCACTGTAATGACACCCACTCAACCACCACCCCTTAAATGATGGTTGATATTTATAGTCCAAGCACTGTAATGACACCCACACACCCACCACCCCATAAATGACTGTTGATGTTTTCAGTCCAAGCACTGTAATGACATCCACACACACACCACCCTATGAATGACTGTTGATATTTACAGTCCAAGCACTTTCATGATACCAACACACCCACCACCTCATGAATAACTGTTGATATTTACAGTCCAAGTACTCTAATGACACCCACCACCCTCTGAATGACTGTTGATATTTACAGTCAAAGCACTGTAAAAACACCCACACACCCACCACCCTATGAATAACTGTTGATATTTACAGTCCAAGCACTGTTACGACACCCCTCCACCCCATGATTGACTGTTGATATTTACAGTCCAAGCAATGTAATGACACACAAACACCCACTATCCCATAAATGACTGATGATATTTACAGTCCAAGCACTGTAATGACATCCACACACACATCACCTCATGAATGACTGTTGATATTTACAGTCCAAGCACTGTAATGCCACCCACCACCCCATGAAGGACTGTTTATATTTACAGTCCAAGCAATAATGACACACACACACCCACCACCCCATTAATGACTTGATATTTACAGTCCAAGCACTGTAATGACACCAACACACCAACCACCCGATTAATGACTGTTGATATTTACAGTCCAAGCACTATAATGACACGTACACACCCACCACCGCATAAATGACTGTTGATATTTACAGTCCGAACACTGTAGTGACACCCTCACACCCACCACCCCATGCACGACTCTTGATATTTACAGACAAAACACTGTAATGACACCCACACACCGACAACCCCATGAAATATAGTTGATATTTACAGTCCATGCACTATAATAATACCCATACACCCACCACCCCATTAATGACTGTTGATATTTACAGTCCAAGCAATGTAATGACACTCAAACACCCACCACCCTATAAATGACTGTTGATATTTACAGTCCAAACACAGTAATGACACCCGCACACCCATCACCCTATAAATGACTGTTAATATTTACAGTCCAATCACTGTAATGCCACCCACCACCCTATGATTGACTGTTGATATTTACAGTCTAAGCACTTTATTGACACCCACACACCACTACCTCATGATTGACTGTTGATATTTACAGTCCAAGAACTCTAATGATACCTACCACAGTATAAATAACTGTTAATATTTACAATCAAAACCCTGTAATGGCACCCATACACCCACGATCCCATGAATGACTGTTGATATTTACAGTCCAAGCACTGTAATGACACCCCCACACCCACCATCCCATGAATTATGTTTGATATTTACAGTCCAAGCACTGTAAAGACACCCACACAACAACCACACCATAAATGACTGTTGATATTTACAGTCCAAGCACTGTAATGACACCCACACACCCACCACCCAATAAAAGACTGTTGATATTTACAGTCCAAGCACTGTCATGACACCCACACACCCAAAACCCCATAAATGATGGTTGATAATTAAAGTCCAAGCACTGTAATGACACCCACACACCCACCACCCCATAAATGATGGTTGATATTTTCAGTCCAAGCACTGTAATGACATCCAAACACCCACCACCCCATAAATGACTGTTAATATTTACAGTCCAAGCACTCTAATGACACTCACCACCCTCTGAATAACTGTTGATATTTACAGTCAAAGCACTCTAATAACACCCACACAACCATCACCCTAAGAATGACTGTTGATATTTACAGTCCAAGCAATGTATTGACACCAAACACCCACCACCCTATAAATGACTGTTGATATTTACAGTCCAAGCACTGTAATGACACCCACACACTCATCACCCTATAAATGACTGTTGATATTTACAGTCCAAGCACTGTAATGCCACCCACCACCCCATGAATGACTGTTAATATTTACAGTCAAAGCACTGTAATGACACCCCAACACCCACGACCCCATGAATTATAGTTGATATATACAGTCCAAGCACTGTAATGACACCCACACACCCAAAAACCCATGAATAACTGTTGATATTTACAGTCCAAGCACTCTAATGATACCCACCACCCTATGAATGACTGTTGATATTTACAATCAAATCACTGTAATGCCACCCATACACCCATCACCCCATGAATGACTGTTGATATTTATAGTCCAAGCACTGTAATGACACCAACACACCCACCACCCCATGATTGACAGTTGATATTTACAGTCCAAGCACTGTAATGACACCCCCACACGCACCACCCCATGAATTATGGTTGATATTTACAGTCCAAGCACTCTAATGACACCCACACAACCACCACCCAATGAATGACTGTTCATGTTTACAGTCCAAGCACTGTAAGGACACCTACCACCCTATAAATGACTGTTGATAATTACAATCAAACCACTGTAATGACACCCACACACCCACCACCCTATGATTGACTGTTGATATTTACAGTCCAAGCACTGTAATGACATCCACACACCGACCACCCTATGAATGACTGTTGATATTTACAGTCCAAGCACTGTAATGACACCCACTCACCCACCACCCTTTAAATGATGGTTGATATTTATAGTCCAAGCACTGTAATGACACCCAAACACCAACCACCCCATAAATGACTGTTGATGTTTTCAGTCCAAGCACTGTAATGACATCCACACACCCACCACCCCATGAATGACTGTTGATATTTACAGTCCAAGCACTCTAATGACACCCACCACCCTCTGAATGACTGTTGATATTTACAATCAAAGCACTGTAATAATACCCACACACTCACCACTCCATTAATGACTGTTGATATTCACACTTTAAGCACTATAATGACACCCACACACACACCACCCAATGAATGATGGTTGATATTTACAGTCCAAGATCTGCAATGACACCCACACACTCACCACCCCATGAATGACTGTTGATATTTACAGTACAAGCACTGTTATGACACCCACACACCCATCACCCTATGAATGACTGTTAATATTTACAGTCCAATCACTGTAATGCCACCCACCACCCTATGATCGACTGTTGATATTTACAGTCTAAGCACTCTATTGACACCCACACAACCACTACCGTATGATTGACTGTTGATATTTACAGTCCAAGCACTCTAATGATACCCACCACCCTATGAATGACTGTTGATATTTACAATCAAAACACTGTAATGAAAACCATACACCCATGATCCTATGAATGACAGTTGATATTTACAGTCCAAGCACTGTAAAGACACCCAAACACCCACAACCCGATAAATGACTGTGATATTTACAGTCCAAGCACTGTAATGACACCCACCACCCTATGATTGACTGTTGATAATTACAATCAAAACACTGTAATGACGCCCACACACCCACCACCCCTTGAAAGACTGTTGATATTTACAGTCCAAGCACTGTAATGACACTCACACACCCACTATCCCATGATTAACTGTTGATATTTACAGTCCAAGCATTATAATGACATCCACACACCCACCACCCCAAGAATGACTGTTGATATTTACAGTCCAAACTCTGTAATGACACTCACACACCCACCACCCTATAATGACTGTTGATATTTACAGTCCAAGCACTGTCATGACACCAACACACCCACAACCCCATAATGATGGTTGATAATTAAAGTCCAAGCACTGTAATGGCACCCACACACCTACCACCACATAAATGACTGTTGATATTTTCAGTCCAAGCACTGTAATGACATCCAAACACCCACCACCCAATGAATGACTGTTAATATTTACAGTCCAAGCACTCTAATGACACCCACCACCCTTTAAATAACTGTTGATATTTACAGTCAAAGCACTGTAATAACACCCACACAACCATCACCCCAAGAAAGACTGTTGATATTTACAGTCCATGCTCTGTAATGACACCCACCCACCCACCACTCCATGAATGACTGTTGATATTTACAGTCCAAGCTCTGTAATAACACTCACACACCTACCACCCTATGAATGACTGTTGATATTTAGAGTCCAAGCACTGTAATGATACCCACACACCAACCATCCCATGATTGACTGTTGAAATTTACTGTCCAAGCAATCTAATGACACCTAACACCCACCACCCTATAAATGACTGTTGATATTTACAGTCCAAGCACTGTAATGACACCCACACACTCATCACCCTATGAGTGACTGTTGATATTTACAGTCAAAGCACTGTAATGCCACCCCCACCCCATGAATGACTGTTGATATTTACAGTCAAAGCACTGTAATAACACCCCAACACCAACGACCCCATGAATTATAGATGATATTTACAGTCCAAGCACTGTAATGCCACCCACCACACCATTATTGACTGTTAAAATTTACAGTCAAAGCACTGCAATGACACCCCAACACCCACGACCCCATGAATTATAGTTGATATTTACAGTCCAAGCTCTGTTATGACACCCACACACCCACAAACCCATAAATGACTGTTGATATTTACAGTACAAGCACGCTAATGATACCCACCACCCTATGAATGACTGTTGATATTTACAGTCCAAGCACTGTAATGACACCAACACACCCACCACCCCATGATTGACTGTTGATATTTACAGTCCAAGCACTGTAATGACACCCACACACCCACCACCCTATGATTAACTGTTGATATTTACAGTCCAAGCAAAGTAATGACGTCCACACACCGACCACCCTATGAATGACTGTTGTTATTTACAGTCCAAGCACTGTAATGACACCCACTCACGCACCACCCTTTAAATGATTTTTGATATTTATAGTCCAAGTACTGTAATGACACCCACACACCCACCACCCCATAATTGACTGTTGATGTTTTCAGTCCAAGCACTGTAATGACATCCACACACCCACCACCCCATATATGACTGTTGATACTTACAGTCCAAGCACTCTAATGACACCCACCACCCTCTGAATGACTGTTGATGTTTACAGTCAAAGCACTGTAATAACACCCACATAACCATCACCCCAAGAATGACTGTTGATATTTACAATCCAAGCACTGTAATGACACCCACACACCCACCACTCCATGAATGACTGTTCATATTTACAGTCCAAGCTCTGTAATAACACTCACACACCTACCACCCTATGAATGACTGTTGATATTTACAGTCCAAGCACTGTAATGACACCCACACACCCAAAACTCCATGATTGACTGTTGATATTTACAGTCCAAGCAATGTAATGACACCAAACACCCACCACCCTATAAATGACTGTTGTTATTTACAGTCCAAACACTGTAATGACACCCACACACTCATCACCCTTTGAATGACTGTTGATATTTACAGTCCAAGCACTGTAATGACACCCACACACCCATCACCCTATGAATGACTGTTAATATTTACAGTCCAATCACTGTAATGCCACCCACCACCCTATGATCGACTGTTGATATTTACAGTCTAAGCACTCTATTGACACCCACACACCCACTACCGTATGATTGACTGTTGATATTTACAGTCCAAGCACTCTAATGATACCCACCACCCTATGAATGACTGTTGATATTTACAATCAAAACACTGTAATGAAACCCATACACCCATGATCCTATGAATGACAGTTGATATTTACAGTCCAAGCACTGTAAAGACACCCAAACACCCACAACCCGATAAATGACTGTGATATTTACAGTCCAAGCACTGTAATGACACCCACCACCCTATGATTGACTGTTGATAATTACAATCAAAACACTGTAATGACGCCCACACACCCACCACCCCATGAAAGACTGTTGATATTTACAGTCCAAGCACTGTAATGACACTCACACACCCACTATCCCATGATTAACTGTTGATATTTACAGTCCAAGCATTATAATGACATCCACACACCCACCACCCCAAGAATGACTGTTGATATTTACAGTCCAAACTCTGTAATGACACTCACACACCCACCACCCTATAATGACTGTTGATATTTACAGTCCATGCACTGTCATGACACCAACACACCCACAACCCCATAATGATGGTTGATAATTAAAGTCCAAGCACTGTAATGACACCCACACACCTACCACCACATAAATGACTGTTGATATTTTCAGTCCAAGCACTGTAATGACATCCAAACACCCACCACCCAATGAATGACTGTTAATATTTACAGTCCAAGCACTCTAATGACACCCACCACCCTTTAAATAACTGTTGATATTTACAGTCAAAGCACTGTAATAACACCCACACAACCATCACCCCAAGTAAGACTGTTGATATTTACAGTCCAAGCTCTGTAATGACACCCACCCACCCACCACTCCATGAATGACTGTTGATATTTACAGTCCAAGCTCTGTAATAACACTCACACACCTACCACCCTATGAATGACTGTTGATATTTAGAGTCCAAGCACTGTAATGATACCCACACACCAACCATCCCATGATTGACTGTTGAAATTTACTGTCCAAGCAATCTAATGACACCAAACACCCACCACCCTATAAATGACTGTTGATATTTACAGTCCAAGCACTGTAATGACACCCACACACTCATCTCCCTATGAGTGACTGTTGATATTTACAGTCAAAGCACTGTAGTGCCACCCCCACCCCATGAATGACTGTTGATATTTACAGTCAAAGCACTGTAATAACACCCCAACACCAACGACCCCATGAATTATAGATGATATTTACAGTCCAAGCACTGTAATGCCACCCACCACACCATTATTGACTGTTAAAATTTACAGTCAAAGCACTGCAATGACACCCCAACACCCACGACCCCATGAATTATAGTTGATATTTACAGTCCAAGCTCTGTTATGACACCCACACACCCACAAACCCATGAATGACTGTTGATATTTACAGTACAAGCACGCTAATGATACCCACCACCCTATGAATGACTGTTGATATTTACAGTCCAAGCACTGTAATGACACCAACACACCCACCACCCCATGATTAACTGTTGATATTTACAGTCCAAGCACTGTAATGACACCCACACACCCACCACCCTATGATTGACTGTTGATATTTACAGTCCAAGCACTGTAATGACATCCACACACCGACCACCCTATGAATGACTGTTGTTATTTACAGTCCAAGCACTGTAATGACACCCACTCACGCACCACCCTTTAAATGATGGTTGATATTTATAGTCCAAGCACTGTAATGACACCCACACACCCACCACCCCATAATTGACTGTTGATGTTTTCAGTCCAAGCACTGTAATGACATCCACACACCCACCACCCCATATATGACTGTTGATACTTACAGTCCAAGCACTCTAATGACACCCACCACCCTCTGAATGACTGTTGATATTTACAGTCAAAGCACTGTAATAACACCCACATAACCATCACCCCAAGAATGACTGTTGATATTTACAATCCAAGCACTGTAATGACACCCACACACCCACCACTCCATGAATGACTGTTCATATTTACAGTCCAAGCTCTGTAATAACACTCACACACCTACCACCCTATGAATGACTGTTGATATTTACAGTCCAAGCACTGTAATGACACCCACACACCCAAAACTCCATGATTGACAGTTGATATTTACAGTCCAAGCAATGTAATGACACCAAACACCCACCACCCTATAAATGACTGTTGTTATTTACAGTCCAAACATTGTAATGACACCCACACACTCATCACCCTATGAATAACTGTTGATATTTACAGTCCAAGCACTGTAATGCCACCCACCACCCCATTATTGACTGTTAAAATTTACAGTCAAAGCACTGCAATGACATCCCAACACCCACGACCCCATGAATTATAGTTGATATTTACAGTCCAAGCTCTGTTATAACACCCACACACCCACAAACCCATGAATGACTGTTGATATTTACAGTACAAGCACGCTAATGATACCCACCACCCTATGAATGACTGTTGATATTTACAGTCCAAGCACTGTAATGACACCAACACACCCACAACCCCATGATTGACTGTTGATATTTACAGTCCAAGCAATGTAATGACACCAAACACCCACTACCCTATAAATGACTGTTGATATTTACAGTCCAAGCACTGTAATGACACCCACACACTCATCACCCTTTGAATGACTGTTGATATTTACAGTCCAAGCACTGTAATGCCACCCACCACCCCATGAATAACTGTTAAAATTTACAGTCAAAGCACTGTAATGACACCCCAACACCCACGACCCCATGAATTATAGTTGATATGTACAGTCTAAGCACTGTAATGACACCCACACACCCACAAACCCATGAATGACTGTTGATATTTACAGTCCAAGCACTCTAATGATACCCACCACCCTATGAATGACTGTTGATATTTACAGTCCAAGCACTGTAATGACACCAACACACCCACCACCCAATGATTGACTGTTGATATTTACAGTCCAAGCACTGTAATGACACCCACTCACCCACCACCCCTTAAATGATTGTTGATATTTATAGTCCAAGCACTGTAATGACACCCCAACACATACCAACACATGAATTATGGTTGATATTTACAGTCCAAGCACTGTAATGACACCCACACAACCACCACCCAATGAATGACTGTTAATATTTACAGTCCAACCACTGTAATGACACCCACCACCCTATGGATGACTGTTGATAATTACAAACAAACCACTGTAATGACACCCACACACTGACCACCCTATGAATGACTGTTGATATTTACAGTCCAAGCACTGTAATGACACCCAATCACCCACCACCCCTTAAATGATGGTTGATATTTATAGTCCAAGCACTGTAATGACACTCTAACACCCACCACCCCATAAATGACTGTTGATGTTTTCAGTCCAAGTACTGTAATGACATCCACACACCCACCACCCCATGAATGACTGTTGATATTTACAGTCTAAGCACTCTAATGACACCCACCACCCTCTGAATGACTGTTGATATTTACAGTCAAAGCACTGTAATAATGCCCACACACTCACCACCCCATGAATGACTGTTGATATTCACAGTCCAAACACTGTAATGACACCCAGACACACACCACCCAATGAATAGTGGTTGATATTTACAGTCCAAGCACTGTAATGATACCCACACACCCACCACCCCATAAATAACTGTTGATATTTACAGTCCAAGCACTCTAATGACACCCACCACCCTCTGAATAACTGTTGATATTTACAGTCAAAGCACTGTAATAATACCCACACACTCACCAACCCATGAATGACTGTTGATATTCACAGTTTAAGCAATGTAATGACACCCACACACACACCACCCAATGAATGATAGTTGATATTTACAGTCCAAGCACTGTTACGACACCCACCACCCCATGATTGACTGTTGATATTTACAGTCCAAGCAATGTAATGACAATTAAACAACCACCATCCCATAAATGACTGTTGATATTTACAGTCAAAGCACTGTAATGACACCCACACACCCATCACCTTATGAATTATTTCTTGATATTTACAGTCCAAACACTGTAATGACACCCACACACTCACCACCCCATGAATGACTGTTGATATTTACAGTCCAAGCACTTTCATGATACCCACACCCCAACCACCCCATGAATAACTGTTGATATTTACTGTCCAAGCACTCTAATGACACCCACCTCCCTCTGAATGACAGTTGATATTTACAGTCAAAGCACTGTAATAACACCCACACACCCACCTCCCTATGAATGACTGTTGATATTTACAGTCCAAGCACTGTTACGACACCCACACACCCACCACCCCATAAATGACTGTTGATGCTTTCAGTCCAAGCACTGTAATGACATCCACACACCCACCACCCCATGAATGACTGTTGATATTTACAGTCCAAGCACTCTAATGACACGCACCACCATCTAAATGACTGTTGATATTTACAGTCAAAACACTGTAATAACACCCACATAACCATCACCCCAAGAATGACTGTTGATATTTACAGTCCAAGGACTGTAATGACACCCACACACTCACCACCCCATGAATGACTGTTGATATTTTCAGTCGAAACACTGTAATGACACCCACACACCCACCACCCTATGAATGACTGTTGATATTTACAGTCCAAGCACTCTAATGAGACCCACCACCCTTTTGAATGACGGTTGATATTTACGGTCAAAGCACTGTAATAACACCCACACACCCACCACCCCATGAATGACTGTTGATATTTACAGTCCAAGCAATAATGACACCCACACACCCACCACCCCATGAATGACTTGATATTTACAGTCCAAGCACTGTAATGACACACACACACCCACCACCCCATAAATGACGGTTGATATTTACAGTCCAAGCACTATAATGACACCCACACACCCACCACCCCATGAATGACTATTGATATTTACAGTCCAAGCAATGTAATGACACCCTCATACCGACCAACCCATAAATGACCGTTGATATTTACAGTCAAAGAACTGTAATGACACTAACACACCGACCACCCCAGGAATTATGGATGATATTTACAGTCCAAGCACTGTATTGACACCAACACACACTCACGACCCCATTAATGACTGTTGATATTTACAGTCCAAGCACTCTAATGACACACACCACCCTATGAATGACTGTTGATATTTACAATCAAAGAACTGTATTAACACAAACACACCCACCACCCCATAAATGTCTGTTGATATTTACAGTCCAAGTGCTGTAATGACAGCCACACACCCACCACCCCATGAATGACTGTTGATATTTAAAGTCCAAGCTCTGTAATGACACCCATACACCCACCACCCCATGAATGACTGTTGATATTTAAAGTCCAAGCTCTGTAATGACACCCATACACCCACCACACCATGGATGACTGTTAATATTTGCAGTCCAAACACTGTAATGACACCTCCACACACACCACCCAATGAATGATGGTTGAAATTTACAGACCAAGAACTGTAATGACACAGACACACTCACCACCCCATAAAATGACTGTTGATATTCCTAGTCCAAGCACTGTAATGACACCCACACACCAACCACCCCATGAATGACTGTTTATATTTTCAGTCCAAGCACTGTAATGACATCCACACACCCACCACCCCATGAATGACTGTTAATATTTACAGTAAAAGCACTGTAATGACAACCACACACCCACCACCCCATGAATGACTGTTGATATTATTAGATCAAGCCATGTAATGACATCCACACATCCACCACCCCAAAAATGACTGTTAATATTTACAGTCCAAGAACTGTAATGACTCCCACACACTTACCACCCCATGAATGACTGTTGATATTTACAGTTAAAACACTGTAATGACCCCCACACACCCACCATCCCATGAATGACTGTTGATAATTACAGTCCAAGCACTGTAATGACACCCCAACACCCACAACCCCTTAATTGACTGTTGATATTTATAGTCCAAGCAGTGTAATGACACCCAAACACCTACCACCCCATGAATGACTGTTGATATTTACAGTCCAAGCTCTGTAATGACAACCACACACCCATCACCCTATGAATGACTGTTGATATTTATATTCAAAGCACTGTAATGACACCCCCACACCCACCACCCCATGAATTATGGTTGATATATACAGTTCAAGCTTTGTAATGACACCCACACACCCACCACCTCATGAATGACTGTTGATATTTACAGTCCAAGCACTCTAATGATACCCTCCACACTATGAATGACTGTTGATATTTACAATCAAAATACTGTAATGACAACCACACACCCACCACCCCATGAATGACTGTTGATATTTACAGTCCAAACACTGTAATGACACCCACACACCCACCACCCCATGATTGACTGTTGATATTTACAGTCCAAGCACTGTAATGATAGCCACACACCCACCACTCCATAAATGACTGTTGATATTTACAGTCTAAGCACTGTAATGACACCCACACAACCACCACCCCATAAATGACTGTTAATATTTACAGTCCAAGCAATAATGACACACACACACACCACCTCATTAATGACTTGATATTTACAGTCCAAGCACTGTAATGACACCCACACACCAACCACCCCAAGAATGACTGTTAGTATTTACAGTCCAATCACTATAATGACACCCACACACCAACCACCCCAAGAATGACTGTTGGTATTTACAGTCCAATCACTATAATGACACCCACACAAACACAACCCCATGAATGACTGTTGATATTTACAGTCCGAACACTGTAATGACACCCTCACACCCACCACCCCATGAAAGACTCTTGATATTTACAGTCAAAGAACTGTAATGAAACCCACACACCGACCACCCCATGAATTATGGTTGATATTTACAGTCCATGCACTATAATGACACCCATACAGTCACCACCCCATTAATGACTGTTGATATTTAAAGTCCAAGCACTCTAATGACACCCACCACTCTATAAATGACTGTTGATATTTACAGTCTAAGCACTCTAATGACACCCACACACCCACTACCTCATGATTGACTGTTGATATTTAAGTCCAAGCAATATAATGACACCCAAACACCCACCACTCTATAAATGACTGTTTATATTTACAGTCCAAACACTGAAATGACACCCACACACCCATCACCCTATGAAAGACTGTTGATATTTAAAGTCCAAGCACTATAATGCCAACAACCACCCCATGAATGACTGTTGATATTTACAGTCAAAGCACTAATGACAGCCACACACACACCACCCCATAAATGACTGTTGATATTTATAGTCCTAGCACTATAATGACACCCACACACCCATCATTTTATGAATGACTGTTGTTATTTACAGTCCAAGCAATGTAATGACACCCTCATACCCACCACCCTATGAATGACTGTTGATATTTACAGTCAAAGCACTGTAATAACACCCCCACACCAACCACCCCATGAGTTATGGTTAATATTTACAGTCCAAGCATTGTAATGACACCCACACAACCACCATTCCATAAATGACTGTTGATATTTACAGTCCAAGTTCTGTAATGACACTCACACACCCACCACCCTATGAATGACTGTTGATATTTACAGGCCAAGAACTGTAATGACACCCCCACACACACCACCCCATAAATGACGGTTTATATTTATAGTCCAAGCACTATAATGACACCCAAACACCCACCACCCCATAAATGACTGTTGATATTTTCAGTCCAAGCACTGTAATGACATTCACACACCCACCACCCCATGAATGACTGTTAATATTTACAGTCCATGCACTCTAATGACACCCACCACCCTCTGAATGACTGTTGATATTTACAGTCCAAGCACTGTAATGACACCCAAACACTCACCACCCCATAAATGACTGTTGATATTTACAGTCGAAACACTGTAATGACACCCACACACCCACCACCCCATGAATAACTGTTGATATTTACAGTCCAAGCACTCTAATGACACCCACCACCCTCTGAATGACTGTTGATATTTACAGTCAATGCACTGTAATAACACCCACACACCCACCACCCCATGAATGACTGTTGATATTTACAGTCCAAGCAATAATGACACCCACACACTCACCACCCCATGAATGACTTAATATTTACAGTCCAAGCACTGTAATGACACCCACACACCCACCACACCATAAATGACTGTTGATATTTACAGTCCAAACTCTATAATGACACCCACACACCCACCATCCCATAAATGACCATTGATATTTACAGTCCAAACACTGTAATGACATTCACACACCCACCACCCCATAAATGAATTTTAATATTTACAGTCCAAGCACTGTAATGACACCCACCACCCTCTGAATGACTGTTGATATTTACAGTCAAAGCACTGTAATAACACCCACACACCAACCACCCCATGAATGACTGTTGATATTCACAGTCCAAGCACTGTAATGACACCCAAACATTCACCACCCCATGAATGACTGTTGATATTTACAGTCCAAACACTGTAATGACACCCACACACCAACCACCCCATGAATAACTGTTGATATTTACAGTCCAAGCACTCTAATGACACCCACCACCTTCTGAATGACTTTTGATATTTACAGTCCAAGCATTGTAATGACACCCACACACCCACCACACCATGAATGACTGTTGATATTTACAGTCCAAACTCTATAATGACACCCACACACCCACCACCCCATAAATGACTGTTGATATTTAGAGTCCATGCACTGTAATGACACCCTAACACCCACCACCCAATGAACGACTGTTGATATTTACAGTCAAAGCACTGTAATGACACCAACACACCGAACACCTTTTGAATTATGGTTGATATTTACAGTCCAAGCACTGTAATGACACCAACACACACTCACGACCCCATTAATGACTCTTGATATTTACAGTCCAAACATCCTAATGACACCCACCACCCTATGAATGACTGATGATATTTACAATCAAAGAACTGTAATAACACCAACACACCCAACACCCCATGAATGACTGTTGATATTTACAGCCCAAGCACTCTCATGACACCCACCACCCCAATAATGACTGTTGATATTTACAGTCCAAGCACTGTAATGACACCCACACACCCACCACCCCATGATTGACTGTTGATATTTACTGTCCAAGCTCTTTAATGACACTCACACACCCACCACCCTTTGAATGACTGTTGATATTTACAGTCCGAGAACTTTAATGACACCCACACACCCACCACCTCATGAATGACTGTTGATATTTTTAGTCCAAGCACTGTAATGACATCCACACACTCACCAACCTATGAATGACAGTTTATATCTACAGTCCAAGCACTCTAATGACACCCACAACCCCATGGATGACTGTTAATATTTGCAGTCCAAACACTGTAATGACACCCAAACACCCACCACCCCATGAATGACTGTTGATATTTTCAGTCCAAGCTCTGTAATGACACCCACAAACCTACCACACCATTAATGACTGTTGATATTTACAGTCCAAGCTCTGTAATGACACCCACACACCCATTACCCCATGAATGACTGTTGATATTTACATTGAAAGCACTGTAATGACACCCCCACACCCACCACCCCATGAATTATGGTTTATATTTACAGTCCAAACACTGTAATAACACCCACACACCCACCACCATATAAATGACTGTTGATATTTACAGTCCAAGCACTCTAATGACACCCTCTACCCTATGAATGACTGTTGATATTTACAATCAAAACAGTGTAATGAAACCAGCACACCCACCACCCCATGATTGACTGTTGATATTTACAGTCCAAGCACTGTAATGACACCCACACACCCACCACCCCATAATTGACTGTTGATATTTACAGTCTAAACACTGTAATGACACCCACACAACCACCACCCGAAGAATGACTGTTGATATTTACAGTCCAAGCTATGTAATGACAATCACACACCCACCACCCTATGAATGACTGTTGAGATTTACAGTTCAAGCACTGTAATGACACCCACACACCCACCACCCCATGAAAGACTGTTGATATTTAAAGTCCAACCACTGTAATGACAACCCAACACCAACCACTAAATGAATGACCGTTAATATTTACAGTCTGATCACTGTAATGACACCCACACACCCACCACCCCATGAATGACTGTTAATATTTACAGTCCAAGAACTGTAATGACACCCACACACTCACTACCCCATGAATGACTGTTGATATTTACAGTCAAAAAACTGTAATGACACCCACACACCCACCACCTAATGAATGACTGATGATATTTACAGTCCAAGCACTGTAATGAAACCCACACACCCACCACCCTATTAATGATGGTTGATATTTATAGCCCAAGCACTGTAATGACACCCACACACCCACCACCCCATGAAAGACTGTTGATATTTTTAGTCCAAGCACTCTAATGACATCCACACTCTCATCAACCTAAGAATGACTGTTAATATTTACAGTTCAAGCACTCTATGACACCCACCACCAAATGGATGACTGTTTATATTTGCAGTCCAAACACGGTAATGACTCCCACACACCCACCACCCAATGAATGATGGTTGAAATTTACAGACCAAGAACTGTAATGACACAGACACACTCACCACCCCATGAATGACTGTTGATATTAACAGTCCAAGCACTGTTATGACACCCAGACACCATCCACCCCATGAATGACTGTTGATATTTTCAGTCCAAGCATTGTAATGACATCCACACACCCACCACCCCATTAATGACTGTTAATATTTACAGTCCAAGCAATTTAATGACACCCACACATCCACCACCCCATGAAAGACTGTTGATATTATTAGTCCTAGCACTGTAATGACATCCACACATCCACCATGCCATGAATGACTGTTAATATTTACAGTCCAAGAATTGTAATGACTCCCACACACTCACCACCCCATGAATGACAGTTGATATTTACAGTCAAAACCCTGTAATGACCCCCACACACCCACCACCCCATGACTGACTGTTGATAATTACAGTCCAAGCACTGTAATGACACCTTGACACCCACCACCCCTTGATTTACTGTTGATATTTATAGTCCAAGCACTGTAATGACACCCAAACATATACCACCCCATGAATGACTGTTGATATTTACAGTCCAAGCTCTGTAATGACAACCACACACAGATCACCCCATTAATGACTGTAGATATTTACATTCAAAGCACTGTAATGACCCCCACACACCCACCACCCCATGAATGACTGTTAATAATTACAGTCCAAGCACTGTAATGACACCATGACACCCACCACCCCTTGATTGACTGTTAATATTTATAGTCCAAGCACTGTAATGACACCCAAACACATACCACCCCATGAATGACTGTTGATATTTACAGTCCAAGCTCTGTAATGACAACCACACACCCACCACCCAATGAATGACTGTTGATATTTACAGTCCAAGCTCTGTAATGACACTCACACACCCACCACCCTATGAATGACTGTTGATATTTACAGTCCAAGCACTGTAATGAAATCCACACACCCACCACCCTATTAATGATGGTTGATATTTATTGTCCGAGCACTTTAATGACACCCACACACCCACCACCTCATGTATGACTGTTGATATTTTTAGTCCAAGCACTGTAATGACATCCACACACTCACCAACCTATGAATTACAGTATATATTTACAGTCCAAGCATTCTAATGACACCCACAACCCCATGGATGACTGTTAATATTTGCAGTCCAAACACTGCAATGACACCCACACACCCACCACCCAATAAATGATGGTTGAAATTTACAGACCAAGAACTGTAATGACACAGACACACTCACCACCCCATGAATGAGTTTTGATATTAACAGTCCAAGCTCTGTAATGACACCCACACATCCACCACCCCATGAATGACTGTTAATATTTACAGTCCAAGAACCGTAATGACTCCCACACACTCACCACCCCATGAATGACTGTTGATATTTACAGTCAAAACCATGTAATGACCCCCACACACCCACCACCCCATGACTGACTGTTGATAATTACAGTCCAAGCACTGTAATGACACCTTGACACCCACCACCCCTTGATTGACTGTTGATATTTATAGTCCAAGCACTGTAATGACACCCAAACATATACCACCCCATGAATGACTGTTGATATTTACAGTCCAAGCTCTGTAATGACAACCACACACAGATCACCCCATTAATGACTGTAGATATTTACATTCAAAGCACTGTAATGACACCCCCACACCCACCACCCCATGAATTATGGTTGATATTTACAGTCCAAGCACTGTAATGACACCCACACACCCACCACCCAATGAATGACTGTTGATATTTACAGTCCAAAGACTCTAATGACACCCTCCACCCTATGAATGACTGTTGATATTTACAATAAAAAAACTGTAATGACACTCACACACCCACCACCCCATGAATGACTGTTGATATTTACAGTCCAGGCACTGTAATGACACCCACACACCCACCACCCCAGGATTGACTGTTGATATTTACAGTCCAAGCTCTGTAATGACAGCCACACACCCACCACTCCATAAATGATTGTTGATATTTACAGTCTAGGCACTGTATTGACACCCACACAACCACCACCCTATAAATGACTGTTGATATTTACAGTCCAAGCAATAATGACACACACACCCACCACCCCTTTAATGACTTAATATTTACAGTCCAAGCACTGTAAAGACACCAACACACCAACTGTACCCATAAATGACGGTTGGTATTTACAGTCCAAGCACTATAATGACACCCACACACCCACAACCCCATAAATGACTGTTGATATTTACAGTCCGAACACTGTAATGACATCCTCACACTCACCACCCCATGAATGACTCTTGATATTTACAGTCAAAGCACTGTAATGACACCCACACACCAACCACCCCATGAATGACTGTTGGTATTTACAGTCCAAACACTATAATGACACCCACACACCAATCACCCTATGAATGACTGTTGATATTTACAGTCCAAGCACTGTAATGCCACCCACCACCCCATGAATGACTGTTGATATTTACATTCAAAGCACTAATTACAGCCACACACCCACCACCCCATTAATGACTGTTGATATTTACAGTCCAAGCACTATAATGACACCCACACACCCACTATTTCATGAATGACTGTTGATATTTACAGTCAAAGCACTGTATTGACACCCCCACACCCACCACCCCATGAGTTATGGTTGATATTTACAGTCCAAGCACTGTAATGACACCCACACAACCACCATACCATAAATGACTGTTGATATTTACAGTCCAAGCAATGTAATGACATCCACCACCCTATAAATGACTGTTGATATTTACAATCAAAACACTGTAATGACACCCACACACCCACCACCCCATGATTGACTGTTGATATTTACAGTCCAAGCACTGTAATAACATCCACACACCCACCACCCCATGAATGACTGTTGTTATTAACAGTCCAAGCTCTGTAATGACACTCACACACCCACCACCCTATGAATGACTGTTTATATTTACAGGCCAAGCACTGTAATGACACCCACACACCCACCACCCCATAAATGACGTTTGATATTTATAGTCCAAGCTCTATAACGATACCCACACACCCACCACCCCATAAATGACTGTTGATATTTTCAGTCCAAGCACTGTAATGACATTCACACACCCACCACCCCATGAATGACTGTTAATATTTACAGTCCAAGAACTCTAATGACACCCACAACCCTCTGAATGACTGTTGATATTTACAGTCAAACCACTGTAATAACACCCACACTCCAACCACCCCATGAATGACTGTTGATATTTACAATCCGAGCAGTGTAATGACACCCGCACACTAACCACCCCATGAATGACTGTTGATATATACAGTCCAAACACTGTAATGACACCCACACACCCACCACTCCATGAATAACTGTTGATATTTAAAGTCCAAGCACTCTAATGACACCAACCACCCTCTGAATGACTGTTGATATTTACATTCAAAGCACTGTAATAACACTCACACACCCACCACCCCATGAATGACTGTTGATATTTACAGTCCAAGCAAAAATGACACCCACACACCCACCACCCCATGAATGACTTGATATTAACAGTCCAAGCACTATAATGATACCCACACACCCACCACCCCATGAATGACTGTTGATATTTACAGTTCAAGTACTGTAATGGCACCCACACACTCACCACCCCATGAATGACTGTTAATATTTACATTCCAAGCACTCTAATGACACCCACCACCTTCTGAATGACTGTTGATATTTACAGTCAAAGCACTGTAATAACACCCACACACCAACCACCCCATGAATGACTGTTGATATTCACAATCCAAACACTGTAATGGCACCCACACACTAACCACCCCATGAATGATTGTTGATATTTACAGTCCAAATACTGTAATGACACTAACACACCCACCACCCCATGAATAACTGTTGATATTTTACAGTCCAAGCACTCTAATGACACCCACCACCCTCTGAATGACTGTTGATATTTACATTCAAAACACTGTAAGAACACTCACACACCCACCTGCCCATGAATGACTTTTAATATTTACAGTCCAAGCAATAATGACACCCACACACCAACCACCCCATGAATGACTTGATATTTACAGTCCAAGCACTGTAATGACCCCCACACACCCACCACCCCATGAATGACTGTTGATATTTACAGTCCAAGCACTGTAATGACACCCACCACCCCATAAATTACTGTTGATATTTACAGTCCAAGCACTGAAATGACACCCTCACACCCACCGCCCCATGAACGACTGTTGATATTTACAGTCAAAGCACTGTAATGACACCAACACACCGACCATCCAATAAATTATGGTTGATATTTACAGTCCAAGCACTGTATTGACTCCCACACAACCACTATTCCATAAATGACTGTTGATATTTACAGTCTAAGCACTCTCATGACACCCACCACCACAATAATGACTGTTGATATTTACAGTCCAAGCACTCCAATGACCCCCACACATCCACCACCCCATGAATGACTGTTGATATTTACAGTCCAAGCTCTGTAATGACACTCACACACCCACCACCCTATAAATGACTGTTGATATTTACAGTCCAAGCACTGTAATGAAACCCACACACCCACCAACCTATTAATGATGGTTGATATTCATAGTCCAAGCACTGTAATGACACCCACACATCCACCACCCCATGAAAGACTGTTGATATTTTTAGTCCAAGCACTGTAATGACATCCACACACTCACCAACCTATTAATGACTGTTAATATTTACAGTCCAAGCACTCTAATGACACCCACCACCCCATGGATGACTGTTAATATTTGCAGTCCAAACACTGTAATGACACCCACACACCCACCACCCAATGAATGATGGTTGAAATTTACAGACCAAGAAATGTAATGACACAGACACACTCACCATTCCATGAAAGACTATTGATATTAACAGTCCAAGCACTGTAATGACACCCACACACCCACCACCCCATGAATGACTGTTAATATTTACAGTCCAAGCACTCTAATGAAACCCACCGCCCCATGGATGACTGTTAATATTTGCAGTCCAAACACTGTAATGACACCCACACACCCACCACCCAATGAGTGATGGTTGAAATTTACAGACCAAGAACTGTAATGACACAGACACACTCACCACCCCATGAATGACTATTGATATTAACAGTCCAAGCACTGTAATGACACCCAAACACCTACCATCCCATGAACGACTGTTGATATTTACAGTCCAAGCTCTGTAATGACACCCCCACACCCACCACCCCATGAATTATGGTTGATATTTACAGTCCAAGCACTGTAATGACACCCACCACCCCATGAATGACTGTTGATATTTACAGTTCAAGCACTCTAATGTCTCCTTCCACCCTATAAATGACTGTTGATATTTACAGTCTAAGCACTGTAATGACTTCCACACACCCACCACCCCAAGAATGACTATTGATATTTACAGTCCATGCTCTGTAATGACACTCACACACCCACCACCCTATGAATGACTGTTGAGATTTACAGTTCAAGCACTGTAATGATACCCACACTCCCACCATCCCATGAAAGACTGTTGATATTTAAAGTCCAAGCACTGTAATGACAACCCAACACCAACCACTATTTGAATGACTTAATATTTACAGTCTGAGCACGGTAATGACACCCACACACCCACTACCTAATGAATAATGGTTGATATTTACAGTCCAAGCACTGTAATGACATCCACACACCCACCACCCTATGAATGACTGTTAATATTTACAGTCCAAGAACTGTAATGACACCCAAACACTCACTACCCCATGAATGACTGTTGATATTTACAGTCAAAACACTATAATGACACCCACACACCCACCGCCCCATGAATGACTGTTGATATTTACTGTCCAAGCACTGTAATGACACCCCGACACCCACAACCCCATGCTTGACTGTTGATATTTGTAGTCCAAGCACTGTAATGCAACCTAAACACCCACCACCCCATGAATGACTGTTGATATTTACAGTCCAAGCTCTGTAATGACACTGTCAAGGCTCGAATCGAAGAGTGGCATGTCGGCAACTTCTTCGAACATTTAAGGATTCTAGCACCACCAAAATCAGAGGGATTGTAACAAACACAGTTTGAAGAAGACAAATATATTAAACACTTCACAACCCCAATATATAATACAGCACCACTCAAGGAGACTATCCCTTTCCCCACAACAATTAAGAGACAGCAGAGTCTCAAGAGTAGAGTAAACGGTTACACAATTAAAAGTTACCCAATGGTAGGAGTAACAATTATGAGACAGCAGTGTCTCAGGAATACACAATTGTAGGAGGCAGACCAGTCGCTGCCCAGGCGATAGATATGCTCCACAAGAGAAGGAGGCAGAGGAGGCTCAGAGCTCCTAACTGTTCAAAGTGCAGCTCCATTCTGCCACCAGTCAGTCGTCCATCCTAGACAAAACCTCGGTTAGATCACGCTGCCAGCATTGAGTAGTGTAGATGGCGCTGCCATCGATATCCTAAGGAAGGGGGGGGGGGGGGGAGACGAAGAAACTGCTGATCAAGCGGTTAAATTCTTCTCGTCCTCCACTAATGCATCACATTACTATCTAGGAAACAGGAAAAGATTACTTAACTGGTACATGGGAATAAATGTGTATGAACAGGGTACACAGACAAGGAAACATAAGTTGATGTGAGAGACAGGAGTATTAATCCAGCTGTTGAGAATTTCGGCCCTAACAGACACCCACACACCCACCACCCCATGAATTATGGTTGATATTTACAGTCCTAGCACTGTAATGCCACCCACACACCCACCACCCCATGAATGACTGTTGATATTTTCAGTCCAAGCACTCTAATGACACCCACCACACTATAAATGACTGTTGATATTTACAATCAAAACACTGTAATGACCACCACACACCTATCATTCCATGAATGACTGTTGATATTTACTGTCCAAGCACTGTAATGACACCCACACACCCACCACCCCATGAATGACTTGATATTTACAGTCCAAGCACTGTAATGACAGCAACACACCCACCACCCAATAAATGACTGTTGATATTTACAGTCTAAGCACTGTAATGACACCCACACACCAACCACCCCATAAATGACTGTTAATATTTACAGTCTAAGCACTGTAAAATCACCCATACACCCACCACTCTATGAAAGACTGTTGATATTTACAGTCCAAGCTCTGTAATGACACACACACCCACCACCTTAAGAATGACTGTTGATATTTACAGTCCAAACACTGTAATGACACCCACACATCCACCACCCCATAAATGATGGTTGATATTTATAGTCCAAACACTGTAATGACACCCACAAACCCACCACCTCATGAATATCTGTTGATATTTTCAGTCCAAGCACTGTAATGACATCCACACACCCACCAACACATGAATGACTGTTAATATTTACAGTCTGAGCAATGTAATGACACCAACACACCCACCACACAATGAATGATGGTTGATATTTACAGTCCAAGAACAGTAATGAAACCCACACACCCACCACCCATTGAATGACTGTTGATATTTACAGTCCAAGCACTGTAATGACACCCTCACACCCACATCCCCATAAATGACTGTTA
Source organism: Petrolisthes cinctipes (assembly GCA_033782935.1). Taxonomy (NCBI): domain Eukaryota; kingdom Metazoa; phylum Arthropoda; class Malacostraca; order Decapoda; family Porcellanidae; genus Petrolisthes; species Petrolisthes cinctipes. The sequence goes on from JAWQEG010001201.1 coordinate 1,442,053, forward strand.
ATATTTACCGTCTAAGCACTGTAATGACACCCACACAACCACAACTCCAAGAATGACTGTTGATATTTACAATCCAAGCAATGTAATGACACACAAACAAAAACCACCCCATAAATAACTGTTGATATTAACAGTCCAAGCTCTGTAATGACACCCACACACCCATCTACCCATGAATTACTGTTGATATATACAGTCTAAGCACTGTAATGCCACCCACAACCATATAAATGACTGTTGAAATTTACAGTCCAAGCACTAATGACACACACACAACCACCACCCCATAAATGACTTGATATTTACAGTCCAAGCACTGTAATGACACCCACACACCCACAACCCCATGAATGACTGTTGATATTTACAGTCCAAGCATTGTAATGACACCCCCACACCCACCACCCCATAAATTATGGTTGATATCTACAGTCCAAGTACAGTAATGACACCCACACACCCAACACCCAATGAATGACTGTTGATATTTACAGTCCAAGAACGATAATGAAACCCACCACCCTATGAATGACTGTTGATATTTACAATCAAAACACTGTAATAACACCCACACACCCACCACCCCATAAATGACTGTTGATATTTACAGTCCAAGCACTGTAATGACACATACACACCCACCACCCCATGAAAGACTGTTGATATTTTCAGTCAAAGCACTGTAATGGCATCCACACACCCACCACCTTATGAATAACTGTTAATATTTTCAGTCCAAGTACTCTAATGACACCCACCACCCCATAATTGACTGTTAATATTTACAATCTGAGCACGGTAATGACAGTCACACACCCACCATCCTATGAATGACTGTTGATATTTACAGTCCAAACACTGTAATGAAACACACACACCCACCACCACATAAATGACTGTTGATATTTATAGTCCAAGCACTGTAATGACTCCCACACACCAACCACCCCATGAATGACTTTTGATATTTTCAGTTCAAGCGCTGTAATGACACCCACACACCCACCACCCCATGAATTACTTTTGATATTTACTATCCAAGCCCTGTAATGACACCAACTGACCCATCACCCTATAAATGACTGTTTATATTTACTGTCCAAGCACAGTACTGACACACATACATCTACTACCCCATAAATGACTTGATATTTACGGTCTAAGATCTGTACTTACACCTACACACCCACCACCCCATAAATGACTGTTGATATTTAGAGTCCAAGCTATGTAATAGCACCCGCACACACCATGAATGACAGTTGGTATTTACAGTCCAAACATTTTATTAACACCCACACACTGACAACCCCATGAATAACTGTTGATATTTACAATCCCAACAGTGTAATGACACTCACACACCATCCATCCCATACATGACTATTAATATTTACAGTCCAAGCACTGTAATGACACCCACACACCCAACACCACATTAATGATTATTGATATTTATAGTACAAGCATTGTAATGACTCCCACACACCTACCACTTAATGAATGACTGTTGATATTTACAGTCCAAGTACTGTAATGACACCCACACACCCCCAACCCCATGAATGACAGTTGATATTTACCGTCCAAGCATTGTAATGACACCCACACACCCACCACCCCATGAATGATGGTTGATATTCACAGTCCAAGCACTGTAATGACACCCCTACACCCACCACTAAATGAATAACTGTTGATATTTACAGATTAAGCACTGTAATGACACCCATACACCCACCACCCCATTAATGTCTGTTGATATTTACAGTCTAATTACTGTAATGACACCCACACACCCACCACCCCATAAATGACTGTTGATATTTACAATCCAAGCAGTGTAATGACACCAACAACCCACCACCCCATGAATGACTGTTGATATTTACAGTCCAAGCATTGTAATGACACCCACACACCAACAAACCCATGAATGATTAATAATATTTACATTCCAAGCACTGTAATGACACCCACACAACCATAACCCCATTAATGATGGTTAATATATACAGTCCAAGCACTGTAATATCACCCTTACACTCACCACCCCATGAATGACTGTTGATATTTACAGTCCAAGCACTGTATTGACACCCACAAACTGACCACCCCATGATTGACTGTTGATATTTACAGTCTACGCACTGTAATGACACCGACACACCCACCAACCCATAAATGACTGTTGATATTTACATTCCATGCATGGTAATGAGAACCACACAACAACCACACCATTAATGACTGTTGATATTTACAGTCCAAACACTGTAATGACACCCACCACCCCATTAATGACCATTGATAATCATAGTCTATGCACTGTAATGACACCCACACACCCACCACTCAATGAATAACTGTTGATATTTCAGTCCAAGCACTGTAATGACACCCACACACGTACCATCCCATGAATGACTGTTTGTATTTAAAGTCCAAGCACTGTAATGACACCCACACACCAAAAACCCAATGAATGACTGTTGATAATTACAATCCAAGCAGTGTAATGACACCAACAACCCATCACACCATGAATGACTATTGATATTTACAGTCAAAGCACTGTAATGACACCCACACAACCACAACCCCATGAATGATGGTTAATATTTATAATCCAAGCACTGTAATATCACCCACACACCCACCACCCAATGAATGACTGTTGATATTTATAGTCCAATCACTGTAATGATACCCAAACACCCACCTTCCCATGAATAACTCTTTATATTTCCAGTCCAAGCACTGTAATGACACCCACCACCCCTTTAATGACTGTTGATATTTACAGTCCAAGCACTGAAATGACACCCACACATCCGTCACCCCATAAATGACTGTTGATATTTACAGTCAAAGCACTGTAATGACACCCACCACCTCATAAATGACTATATATTTACACTCCAAGCACTGTCATTACACCTACACACCCACCACCCCCTGAATGACTGTTGATATTTACAGTCCAAGCACTGTAATGACACACACTCCCACCAACCTATGAATGACTTGATATTTACAATCCAAACTCTGTAATAGCACCCACACACCCCATGAATGACAGTTGATATTTACAGTCCAAGTACTGTAATGACACCCAGACACCCACCACTCCATGAATGACTGTTGATATTTACAATCCAAGAACTGTAATGACACCCACACACCCACCACCCCATGAATGACTGTTGATATTTACATTTCAAGCACTGTAATGAGACCCACACACAAACCACCCCATGAATGACTGTTGATATTTACAGTCCAAGCACTGTAATAAGACTAACACACCATCTACCCCATGAATGACTGTTGATATTTACAGTCCAAGCACTGTAATGACACCCACACACCCTCCACCCCAATAATGACCATTGTTATTTATAGTCCAAGCACTGTAATGACACCCACAAACCCAACACCCAATAAATAACTGTTGATATTTACAGTTCAAGCACTGTAATGACACCCACACACCACCCACCCCATAAATGAATGTTGATATTTACATTCCAAGCATTGTAATGATACCCACACACCCACCACCCCATTAATGTCTGTTGATATTAACAGTCCAAGCACTGTAATGACACCCACACACTTACCATCCCATGATTGACTGTTGATATTTGCAGTCCAAGCGCTGTAATGACACCCACACACCCAACATCCTTTAAATGACTGTTGATATTTACAGTACAAGCACTGTAATGACACCAACCACCCGTTGAATGACGGTTGATATTTACACTCCAAGCACTGTAATGACACCGACACACCAATGACCCCATGAATGACTGTTGATATTTACAGTCCAAGCACTGTAATGACACCCACCACCCCATGAATGACTGTTGGTATTTTCAGTTCAAGCATTGTAATAACACTCACAGACTAACCACCCGATGACTGATTGTTGATATTTACAGTCCGAGCACTGCAATGAAACTAAGACACCCACCATCCCATCAAAAACTGTTGATATTTACAGTCCAAGCACTGTAATGACACCCACACACCCACCACCCCATTAATGACTGTTTATATATATAGTCCAAGCACTTTAATGACACCCACACACCCACCACCTCATGAATGACTGTTTATATTTACAGTCCAAGCACTATAATGACACTAACCACACCATGAATGACTGTTGATATTTACAATACAATCACTATAATGACACCCACACACCCCATGATTGACTGTTGATATTTACTATCCACGCACTGTACTGACACACACACACCCACCACACCTTGAATGACTGTTGATATTTACAGTCCAGGCAATGTAATGGAACCCACACACACACCACCCCATGAATGACAGTTTATACTTACAGTCCAAGCACTGTAATGACACCCACACACTCACCATGCCATGAATGACTGTTGATATTTACAGTTCAAGCAATATAATGACACCCTCACACCCACCACTCCATGAATGATGGTTGATATTTATAGTCTTAGCACTGTAATGACACCCACACACCCACCATCACTTGAATGACTGTTGATATTTACAGTCCAAGCACTGTAATGACAGCAACACACCCATCACCCAATAAATGACTGTTGATATTTACAGTCTAAGCACTCTAATGACACCCACACACCAACCACCCCATAAATGACTGTTAATATTTACAGTCTAAGCACTGTAAAAACACCCATACACCCACCACCCTATGAAAGACTGTTGATATTTACAGTCCAAGCTCTGTAATGACACACACACCCACCACCTTAAGAATGACTGTTGATATTTACAGTCCAAGCACTGTAATGACACCCACACATCCACCACCCCATAAATGATGGTTGATATTTATAGTCCAAACACTGTAATGACACCCACAAACCCACCACCTCATGAATATCTGTTGATATTTTCAGTCCAAGCACTGTAATGACATCCACACACCCACAAACACATGAATGACTGTTAATATTTACAGTCTGAGCACTGTAATGACACCAACACACCCACCACACAATGAATGATGGTTGATATTTACAGTCCAAGAACAGTAATGAAACCCACACACCCACCACCCACTGAAGGACTGTTGATATTTACAGTCCAAGCACTGTAATGACACCCTCACACCCACCTCCCCATAAATGACTGTTAATATTTACCGTCTAAGCACTGTAATAACACCCACACAACCACAACTCCAAGAATGACTGTTGATATTTACAGTCCAAGCAATGTAATGACACCCAAACAAAAACCACCCCATAAATAACTGTTGATATTAACAGTCCAAGCTCTGTAATGACACCCACACACTTATCTCCCCATGAATTACTGTTGATATATACAGTCTAAGCACTGTAATGCCACCCACAACCATATAAATGACTGTTGAAATTTACAGTCCAAGCTCTAATGACACACACACACCCACCACCCCATAAATGACTTGATATTTACAGTCCAAGCACTGTAATGACACACACACACCCACAACACCATGAATGACTGTTGATATTTACAGTCCAAGCATTGTAATGACACCCCCACACCCACCACCCCATAAATTATGGTTGATATCTACAGTCCAAGTACAGTAATGACACCCACACACCCAACACCCCATGAATAACTGTTGATATTTACAGTCCAAGAACGATAATGAAACCCACCACCCTATGAATGACTGTTGATATTTACAATCAAAACACTGTAATAACACCCACACACCCACCACCCCATAAATGACTGTTGATATTTACAGTCCAAGCACTGTAATGACACATACACACCCACCACCCCATGAAAGACTGTTGATATTTTCAGTCAAAGCACTGTAATGGCATCCACACACCCACCACCTTATGAATAACTGTTAATATTTTCAATCCAAGTACTCTAATGACACCCACCACCCCATAATTTACTGTTAATATTTACAATCTGAGCACTGTAATGACAGTCACACACCCACCATCCTATAAATGACTGTTGATATTTACAGTCCAAACACTGTAATGAAACACACACACCCACCACCCCATAAATGACTGTTGATATTTATAGTCCAAGCACTGTAATGACTCCCACACACCCACCACCCCATGAATGACTTTTGATATTTTCAGTCCAAGCACTGTAATGACACCCACACACCCACCACCCCATGAATTACTATCCAAGCCCTGTAATGACACCAACTGACCCATCACCCTATAAATGACTGTTTATATTTACTGTCCAAGCACAGTACTGACACACATACATCCACTACCCCATAAATGACTTGATATTTATGGTCTAAGATCTGTACTTAAACCTACACACCCACCACCCCATAAATGACTGTTGATATTTAGAGTCCAAGCTATGTAATAGCACCCGCACAAACCATGAATGACAGTTGGTATTTACAGTCCAAACATTTTATTAACACCCACACACTGACAACCCCATGAATAACTGTTGATATTTACAATCCCAACAGTGTAATGACACTCACACACCATCCACCCCATGAATGACTGTTAATATTTACAGTCCAAGCACTGTAATGACACCCACACACCCAACACCTCATTAATGATTATTGATATTTATAGTACAAGCATTGTAATGACTCCCACACACCCACCACTTAATGAATGACTGTTGATATTTACAGTCCAAGCACTGTAATGACACCCACACACCACCAACCCCATGATTGACAGTTGATATTTACCGTCCAAGCATTGTAATGACACCCACACACCCACCACCCCATGAATGATGGTTGATATTCACAGTCCAAGCACTGTAATGACACCCCTACACCCACCACTAAATGAATAACTGTTGATATTTACAGATTAAGCACTGTAATGACACCCACACACAAACCACCCCATTAATGTCTGTTGATATTTACAGTCTAATTACTGTAATGAGACCCACACACCCACCACCCCATGAATGGCTGTTGATATTTACAGTACAAGCACTGTAATGTCACCAACACACCCCATGAATAACAGTTGAAATTTACAGTCCAACCACTGTAATGACACACACACACCAACCCATAAATGACTGTTGATATTTACAGTACAAGCACTGTAATGTCACTGACACACCCCATGAATGACAGTTGATATTTACAGTCCAAGCACTGTAATGTCACCGACACACCCCATGAATGACAGTTGATATTTACAGTCCAAGAACTGTAATGACACCCACACACCCACCACCCAATGAATGACTGTTGATATTTACAATCCAAGCACTGTAATGACACCAACAACCCACCACCCCTTGAAAGACTGTTGATATTTACAGTCCAAGCATTGTAATGACACCCACACACCCACCAACCCATGAATGACTGTTGATATTTACAGTCCAAGCAATGTAATGACACCCACACACCCACTACCCCATGAATGACTGGGGATATTCATAGTCCAAGCACAGGAATGACACCCACACACCCACTACCCCATAAATGACTGTTGATATTTACAGTCCAACCACTGTAATGACACACAAACACCCACCACTCCATAAGAGACAGTTGATATTTACAGACCAAGCGCTGTAATGACACCCCAACACCCACCACCCCATGAATGGCTCTTGATATTTACAGTCCAAACACTGTAATGACACACACAACCACTGCCATATGAATGACTGCTGATATTTACAGTCCAAGCACTGTAATGACACCCACCAACCCATAAATTACTGTTGATATTTAAAGTCCAAGCACTGTAATGACACCTATGCACCCAACACTCCATGAATGACTATTGATATTTACTGTCCAAGCACTGTAATGACATCCACACACCCACCACCCCATGAATGACTTGATATTTACAGTCAAAACACTGAAATGACACCCATACACACACCACCCCATAAATGACTGTTGATACATACAGTTAATTAAAGCGCTGTAATGACACCCACTCACCAATCATGCCATGAATAACTTTTGATATTTACAGTCCTAGCACTGTAATGAAACCCACACACCCAAAACCCCATGAATGATTGTTGATATTTACAGTCCAAGCACTGTCATGACACCCATACACCCTCTGCCCCATGAATGACTGTTGATATTAACAGTCCAAGCATAGTGCTGACACGCATACATCCACTACCCCATGAATGACTTGATATTTATGGTCCAAGATCTGTACTTACACCTACACACCCACCACCCCATGAATGATTGTTGATATTTACAGTCCAGGCAATGTAATGACATCCCCCCCCCCACCAACCTAAGAATGACTGTTGATATTTAGAGTCCAAGCTCTATAATAACACACACACACACCATGAATGACAGTTGATATTTACAGTCCAAGAATTGTATTAACACCCACACACTAGCCACCTCATGAATGACTGGTGATATTTACAGTCTAAGCTCTGTAATGACACTCACACACCGTCCACACGGTGAATGACTGTTGATATTTATATTCCATGCACTGTAATGAGACCTACACACCAACCACCCCATGAATAACTATCGATATTTACAGTCCAAGCACTGTAATGACACCCACATACCCAACACCCCATTAATGACTATTGATATTTATAGTACAATCATTGTAATGACTCCTACACACCCACCACTTAATGAATGACTGTTGATATTTACAGTCCAAGCACTGTAATGACACCCACACACCTCCAACCCCATGAATGACAGTTGATATTTACAGTCCAAGCATTGTAATGACACCCACACACCCACCACCCCATGAATGACGGTTGATATTCACAGTCCAAGCACTGTAATGACACCCCTACATCCACCACTAAATGAATAACTGTTGATATTTACATATTAAGCACTGTAATGACACCCACACACCCACCACCCTTTAAATGTCTGTTGATACTTACAGTCCAATTACTGTAATGACACCCACACACCAACCACCCCATGAATTGCCGTTGATATTTACAGTACAAGCACTGTAATGTCACCGACACACCCCATGAATGACAGTTGAAATTTACAGTTCAAGCACGTAATGACACACACACACCAACCCATGAATGACTGTTGTTATTTACAGTACAAGCACTGTAATGTCACCGACACACCCCATGAATAACAGTTGATATTTACAGTCCAAGCACTGTAATGTCACCGACACACCCCATGAATGACAGTTGATATTTACAGTCCAAGCACTGTAATGACACCCACACACCCACCACCCAAATGAATGACTGTTGATATTTACAATCCAAGCACTGTAATGACACCAACAACCCACCACCCTTTGAATGACTGTTGATATTTACAGTCCAAGCATTGTAATGACACCCACACACCCACCAACCCATGAATGACTGTTGATATTTACAGTCCAAGCCCTGTAATGACACCCACAAAACAACAACCCCATGAATGATGGTTAGTATTTACAGTCCAAGCACTGTAATATGATCCACACACCCACCACCCCATGAAAAACTGTTAATATTTACAGTACAAGCACTGTATGACACCCACACACCCACTTTTCCATGAATGACTGATGATATTTACAGTCAAAGCACTGTAATGACACCCACACACCCACCACCCCATGAATGTCTGTTGATATTTACAGTCCAATCACTGTAATGACACCCACACACCCACAACCCCATAAATGGTTGTTGATATTTACAGCCCAAGCACTGTAATGACAACCACAATCCATGAATGACTGTTGATATTTACACACCAAGCACTGGTATGAGACCCACCATCCGCATGTATGACTGTTGATATTTAGTCCAAGCACTGGAATCACACCCACACATCCCATGAATGACTGTTGATATTTACAGTCCAAGCACTCTAATGACACCCACACATCCACCACCCCATAAATGATGGTTGTTATTTATAGTCCAAGCACTGTAATGACACCCACACAAGCACCACCCCATGAATGACTGTAGATATTTTACAGTCCAAACAAAGAAATGACACCCACACAACCACAACCCCATAAATGACTGTTGATATTTACATTCCAAGCACTGTAATATCCCCCCAAAACCAACCACCCCATGAATGACTGTTGATATTTACAGTCCAAGCACAGAAATGATACCTATACATCCACCACCCATGAATGACTGTTGATATTTACAGTCCAAGCACTGTAATGACACCCACACACACACCACCTTATGATTAACTGTTGATGTTTACAGTCCAAGCACTGTAATGACACCCACACACCCAACACCCCATCAATGATTGTTGATATTTACAGTCCAAGCAATGTAATGACACCCACACACCCACTACCCCTTGAATGACTGGGGATATTCATAGTCCAAGCACAGGAATGACACCCACACACCCACCACCCCATGAATGACTATTGATATTTACAGTTCAAGCACTGTCATGACACCCACACACCCACCACCCCATGAATGACTGTTGATTTTAACAGTCTAAGCACAGTACTGACACCCATACATCCACTACACCATGAATAACTTAATATTTACAGTCCAAGATCTGTAATTACACCTACACACCCACCACCCCATGAATGATTGTTGATATTTACAGTCCAGGCACTGTAATGACACACACCCATCAACCAATAAATGACTGTTGATATTTACAGTCCAAGCCCTGTAATAGCACCAACACACACCATAAATGACAGTTGATATTTGCAGTCAAAACAGCACTGCAATGACACCCACACACCCACCACCCCATGAATGACTGTTGATATCTACAATCCAAGTACTGTAATGACACCCACACACCCACCACCCCATGAATGACTGTTGATATATACAATCCAAGCACTGTATTAACACCCACACACTGACAACCGTATGCATAACTGTTGATATTTACAATCCAAGCACTGTATTGACACGCACACACTGACCTCCTCATGAATGACTGGTGATATTTACAGTCTAAGCACTGTAATGACACTCACACACCATCCACTCCATGACTGACTCTTGATATTTACATTCCAAGCAATGTAATGAGACCTACACACCAACCACCCCATGAATGACTGTTGATATTTACATTCAAAACACGGTAATGACACTCACACACCATCCACCCTATGAATAACTGTTAATATTTACAGTCAAAGCACTGTAATGACACCCAAACACCATCCACCCCATGAATGACTGTTGATATTTACAGTCCTAGCACTGTAATGACACCCACACATCCAGCACCCCATTAATGACCATTGATATTTATAGTCCAAGCACTGTAATGACACACACAGACACCCACTACCCCATAAATGTCTGTTGATATTAACAGTCCAAGCACTGTAATAATACCAACACACTTACTATACCATGAATGACTGTTGATATTTACAGTCCAAGCACTGTAATAATACCCACTATCCCATGAATGACTGTTGATATTTAAAGTCCAAGCACTGTAATGACACACACACCCACCATCCCATAAATGACGGTTGATATTTACACTCCAAGCACTGTAATGCAACACACACACCCACCACCCCATGAATGACGGTTGATATTCACAGTCCGAGAACTGTAATGACACCCCTACACCCACCACTAAATGAATATCTGTTGATATTTACAGACCAAGCACTGTAATGACACCCACACACCTACCACCCCATGAATATCTGTTGATATTTACAGTCCAATCACTGTAATGACACCGACACACCCACCACCCCATGAATGACTGTTGATATTTACACTCCAAGCACTGTAATGACACCCACACACCCACCTCTCCTTGAATGACTATTGATATTTACTGTCCAAGTACTCTAATGACTCCCATACACCCATCACCCCATGAATGACTTGATATTTACAGCCCAAGCACTGCAATGACACTCCCCTCCCCATGAATGACTGTTGATATTAACAGTTAAAGCACTGAAATGAAACCCACACACACACCACCCCATAAATGACTGTTGATACATACAGTTAAAACACTGTAATGACACCCACACACCAATCATGCCATGAATGACTTATGATATTTACAGTCCTAGCACTGTAATGAAACCCACACACTCACCACCCCATGAATGACTGTTGATATTTACGGTCAATGCACTGTAATGACACTCAAGCACCATCCAATCCATGACTGACTGTTGATATTTACATTCCAAGCACTGTAATGAGACCTAGACACCCCCAACCCCATAAATGACAGTTGATATTTACAGTCTAAGCTTTGTAATGACACCCACACACCCACCATCTTATGAATGTCTGTTGATATTAAATGTCCAAGCAATGTAATGACACTCACACACTTTCCATCCCATGAATGACTGATGATATTTACAGCCCAAACACTGTAATGACACCCACACACCCACCACCCTTTGAATGACTGTTGATATTGACAGTCCAAGCCCTGTAATAACACCCACCATCCCAAAAATGACTGTTGATAATTACAGTCCAAGCATGGTAATGACACCCACACACCCACCATCCCATGAATGACTGTTAATATTTACAGCCCAAGCACTGTAATGACACCCACACACCCACCATCCCATAAATGACTGTTGATATTTACAGCCCAAGCACTGTAATGACACCCACACACCAACCACCCCATGAATGATGGTTAATATTCACAGTCCAAGCACTGTAATGACACCCCCACACCCACCACTAAATGAATGACTCTTGATATATACAGGCCCAGCACTGTAATAGCACCCACACACCCCATGAATGATTGTTGATATCTACAATTCAAGTACTGTAATGACACCCACCACCACATGAATGACTGTTTATATTTACAGTCCAAACACTGTAATGACACTCACACACCATCCAACCCATGAATGACTGTTGACTTTTACAGTCCAATCACTGTAATGACACCAACACATCCACCACCCCATTAATGACCATTGATATTTATAGTCCAAGCACTGTACTGACACCCACACACCCACCACCCAATGAATAATTGTTGATATATACAGTCCATGCACTGTAATGACACACACACCCACCAACCCATGAATGACTGTTGATATTTACAATACAAGCACTATAATGTCACCGACACACCCCATTAATGACAGTTGATATTTACAGTCCAAGCACTGTAATGACACACACACATACACCAACCCATAAATGACTGTTGATATTTACTGTACAAGCACTGTAATGTCACCGACACACCCCATGAATGACAGTTGATATTTACAGTCCAAGCACTGTAATGACACCCACACACCCACCAACCAATGAATGACTGTTGATATTTACAATCCAAGCAGTGTAATGACACCAACAGCCCACCACCCCATGAATGACTGTTGATATTTACAGTCCAAGCATTGTAATGACACCCACACACCAACAAATCCATGAATGATTAATAATATTTACAGTCCAAGCACTGTAATGACACCCACACAACCATAACCCCATTAATGATGGTTAATATATACAGTCCAAGCACTGTAATATCACCCTTACACCCACCACCCCATGAATGACTGTTGATATTTACAGTCCAAGCACTGTATTGACACCCACAAACTGACCACCCCATGATTGACTGTTGATATTTACAGTCTACGCACTGTAATGACACCGACACACCCACCAACCCATAAATGACTGTTGATATTTACATTCCATGCACTGTAATGAGAACCACACAACAACCACCCCATTAATGACTGTTGATATAAACAGTCCAAACACTGTAATGACACCCACCACCCCATTAATGACCATTGATAATCATAGTCTATGCACTGTAATGACACCCACACACCCACCACTCAATGAATAACTGTTGATATTTCAGTCCAAGCACTGTAATGACACCCACACACATACCATCCCATGAATGACTGTTTGTATTTAAAGTCCAAGCACTGTAATGACACCCACACACCAAAAACCCAATGAATGACTGTCGATAATTACAATCCAAGCACTGTAATGACACCAACAACCCATCACACCATGAATGACTATTGATATTTACAGTCAAAGCACTGTAATGACACCCACACAACCACAACCCCATGAATGATGGTTAATATTTATAATCCAAGCACTGTAATATCACCCACACACCCACCACCCCATGAATGACTGTTGATATTTATAGTCCAATCACTGTAATGATACCCAAACACCCACCTTCCCATGAATAACTCTTTATATTTCCAGTCCAAGTACTGTAATGACACCTACCACCCCTTTAATGACTGTTGATATTTACAGTCCAAGCAGTGAAATGACACCCACACATCCGTCACCCCATAAATGACTGTTGATATTTACAGTCAAAGCACTGTAATGACACCCACCACCCCATGAATGACTATATATTTACACTCCAAGCACTGTCATTACACCTACACACCCACCACCCCCTGAATGACTGTTGATATTTACAGTCCAAGCACTGTAATGACACACACTCCCACCAACCTATGAATGACTTGATATTTACAATCCAAACTCTGTAATAGCACCCACACACCCCATGAATGACAGTTGATATTTACAGTCCAAGTACTGTAATGACACACAGACACCCACCACACCATGAATGACTGTTGATATTTACAATCCAAGCACTGTAATGACACCCACACACCCACCACTCCATAAATGACTGTTTATATTTATAATCCAAGCACTGTATTGACACCCACACACTGACCACCCCATGATTGACTGTTAATATTTACACTCTAAGCACTGTAATGACACCCACACACCCACCAACCCATAAATGACTCTTGATATTTACATTTCAAGCACTGTAATGAGACCCACACACCAACCACCCCGTGAATGACTGTTGATATTTACAGTCCAAGCATTGTAATGACACCCACACACCCATCACTCAATGAATAACTGTTGATATTTCAGTCCAAGCACTGTAATGACACCCACACACCCACCACCCCATGAATGACAGTTAATATTTACAGTCCAAACACTGTAATGACACCCACACACCCACCACCCCATGAATGACTGTTGATATATACAGTCCAAGCACTGTAATGACACTCACCACACCATAAATGACGGTTGATATTTACAGTCAAAGCACAGTAATGACAGCTACACACCCACCACCCCATGAATGACTGTTGATATATATTAACAGTCGAAGCACTATAATGACACACAAAAACCCACCACCCAATGAATGACTGTTGATATTTACAGTTCAAGCACTGTAATGACATACACACCCACCAACCCTTTAATGACTATTGATATTTACAGTACAAGCACTGTATTGTCACTGACACACCCCATAAATGACAGTTGATATTTACAGTAAAAGCACTGTAATGACACACACACACCAACCCATGAATGACTGTTGATATTTACAGTACAAGCACTGTAATGTCACTGACACACTTAATGAATTACAGTTGATATTTACAGTCCAAGCATTGTAATGACACGCACACATCCAACAACCCATGAATGACTGTTGATATTTACAGTCCAAGCACTGTAATGACACCCACACAACCAAAACCCCATGAATGTTGGTTAATATTTACAGTCCAAGAACTGTAATATCCTTTACACACCCACCACCCCATGAATGACTGTTGATATTTACAGTCCAAGCACTGTGTTGACACCCACAAACCCACCTTCCCATGAATAACTGTTGATATTTACAGTCCAAGCACTGTAATGACATTTACCATCCCATTTATGACTGTTGATATTTACAGTCCAAGCACTGTAATGACACCCACACATCCACCACCCCATTCATGACTGTTGATATTTACAGTCCAACCACTGTAATGACACCCACACATCCATCACCCCATGAATGACTGTTGATATTTACAGTCAAAGCTCTGAAATGACACTAACCACCCCATTAATGACTTAATATTTACACACCTAGCACTGTAATTACACCTACACACCAACCACCCCTTAAATGACTTTTGATATTTACAGTCCAAGCACTGTCATGACACACATTCCCACCAACCTATAAATGACTGATGATATTTACACTCCAAACTCTGTAATAGCACCCACACACACCAAGAATGACAATTAATATTTACAGTCCAAGCACTGTAAATACACCCACACACCCACCACCCCATGAATGACTGTTGATATTTACAATCCAATCACTGTAATGACACCCACACACCCACCACCCCATAAATGACTGTTGATATTTACAATCCAAGCAATGTATTGACACCCCCACAGTGACCACCTCATGATTGACTGTTAATATTTACAGTCCAAACACTGTAATGACACCCACACACCCACCATCCCATGAATGACTGTTGATAGTTACAGTCCAAGCAATGTAATGACACCCACTACTACATGAATGACTGTTGATATATACAGTCGATGAACTATAATGACACTCACCACCCCATGAATTACTATTGATATTTACAGTCAAAGCACTGTAATGACACCCACCACCCTATGAATGACGGTTGATATTTACAGTCCAAGCACTGTAATGACACCTACATACCCACCACACCATGAATGACTGTTGATATATATTAACAGTCGAAGCACTATAATGACACACAAAAACCCACCACCCAATGAATGACTGTTGATATTTACAGTTCAAGCACTGTAATGACATACCCACCCACCAACCCTTTAATGACTATTGATATTTACAGTACAAGCACTGTATTGTCACTGACACACCCCATAAATGATAGTTGATATTTACAGTAAAAGCACTGTAATGACACACACACACCAACCCATGAATGACTGTTGATATTTACAGTACAAGCACTGTAATGTCACTGACACACTTAATGAATGACAGTTGATATTTACAGTCCAAGCATTGTAATGACACGCACACATCCAACAACCCATGAATGACTGTTGATATTTACAGTCCAAGCACTGTAATGACACCCACACAACCAAAACCCCATGAATGTTGGTTAATATTTACAGTCCAAGAACTGTAATATCCTTTACACACCCACCACCCCATGAATGACTGTTGATATTTACAGTCCAAGCACTGTGTTGACACCCACAAACCCACCTTCCCATGAATAACTGTTGATATTTACAGTCCAAGCACTGTAATGACATTTACCATCCCATTTATGACTGTTGATATTTACAGTCCAAGCACTGTAATGACACCCACACATCCACCACCCCATTCATGACTGTTGATATTTACAGTCCAACCACTGTAATGACACCCACACATCCATCACCCCATGAATGACTGTTGATATTTACAGTCAAAGCTCTGAAATGACACTAACCACCCCATTAATGACTTAATATTTACACACCTAGCACTGTAATTACACCTACACACCAACCACCCCTTAAATGACTTTTGATATTTACAGTCCAAGCACTGTCATGACACACATTCCCACCAACCTATAAATGACTGATGATATTTACACTCCAAACTCTGTAATAGCACCCACACACACCAAGAATGACAATTAATATTTACAGTCCAAGCACTGTAAATACACCCACACACCCACCACCCCATGAATGACTGTTGATATTTACAATCCAATCACTGTAATGACACCCACACACCCACCACCCCATAAATGACTGTTGATATTTACAATCCAAGCAATGTATTGACACCCCCACAGTGACCACCTCATGATTGACTGTTAATATTTACAGTCCAAACACTGTAATGACACCCACACACCCACCATCCCATGAATGACTGTTGATAGTTACAGTCCAAGCAATGTAATGACACCCACTACTACATGAATGACTGTTGATATATACAGTCGATGAACTATAATGACACTCACCACCCCATGAATTACTATTGATATTTACAGTCAAAGCACTGTAATGACACCCACCACCCTATGAATGACGGTTGATATTTACAGTCCAAGCACTGTAATGACACCTACATACCCACCACACCATGAATGACTGTTGATATTTACAGTACAAGCACTGTAATGTCACCGACACACCCCATGAATGACAGTTGATATTTACAGTCCAAGCACTGTAATGACACACACACACATCAACCCATGAATGACTGTTGATATTTACAGTACAAGCACTGTAATGTCACCTACCATCCCATGAATGACTGTTAGTATTAAAAGTCCAAGCACTGTAATGACACACACACATCCATTTATAGTCCAATCACTGTAATAATACCCAAACACCCACCTTCCCATGAATAACTGTTGATATTTACAGTCCAAGCACTGTAATGACACCCACCATCCCATGAATGACTTGATATTTACACTCCAAGCACTGTAATTACACCTACACACCCACCACCCCCTGAATAACTGTTGATATTTACAGTCCAAGCACTGTAATGACACACACTCCCACCAACCTATGAATGACTTGATATTTACAATCTAACCTCTGTAATAGCACCTACACACCCCATGAATGACAGTTGATATTTACAGTCCAAGTACTGTAATGACACCCAGACACCCACCACCCCATGAATGACTGTTGATATTTACAATCCAAGCACTGTAATGACACCCACACACCCACCACCCCATGAATGACTGTTGATATTTACAATCCAAGCACTGTATTGACACCCACACACTGACCACCTCATGATTGACTGTTAATATTTACACTCTAAGCACTGTAATGACACCCACACACCCACCAACCCATAAATGACTGTTGATATATACATTTCAAGCACTGTAATGAGACCCACACACCAACCACCCCGTGAATGACTGTTGATATTTACAGTCCAAGCACTGTAATGAGACTCACACACCATCCACCCCATGAATGACTGTTGATATTTACAGCCCAAGCACTGTAATGACACCCACACACCCTCCACCCCAAAAATGGCCATTGATATTTATAGTCCAATAACTGTAATGACACCCACAAACCCACCACCCAATGAATAACTGTTGATATTTAAAGTCCAAGCACAGTAATGAAACCCACACACCACCCACCCCATAAATGACTGTTGATATTTATAGTCCAAGCATTGTAATGATACCCACACACCTACCACCCTATGAATGTCTGTTGATATTAACAGTCCAAGCACTGTAATGACACCCACACACCCACCACCCCATGAATGCATGCTGATATTTACAGTCTAAGCACTCTAATGACACCCACACACCTACCACCCCATGAATGATAGTTG
The DNA here is from genome assembly GCA_033782935.1 of Petrolisthes cinctipes. Lineage (NCBI taxonomy): Eukaryota > Metazoa > Arthropoda > Malacostraca > Decapoda > Porcellanidae > Petrolisthes > Petrolisthes cinctipes. Next base: position 1,461,326 of record JAWQEG010001201.1, read on the forward strand.
ATATTTATAGTCCAAGCACTGCAATGACACCCACACACCCACCACCACATTAACCCCTAAGAACCGCAATCCTTCTAGCGCTACTGGAGCGTGAACCGCAAAAATATGGTGATTTTTAAAGTTTTGTTTAGGTAAATTTTGTTATTAGAGATTTGTAGAGCTTGATTTTATACATCAAAATCTGTTAACTAAAGTTTCCTATGTCCACTGGTTTGTGTACAGCAGCGCCATGAGTAATAAAGTAGTTACCCCTAAAAAAAACTAAAAATTAGAAAACGTGTGCGAGCGTATTTTCATTGCGTATATATGACGAGTAAACCATTTCCCTCTCACACCACTCATTAAAGGCCCAACCTAACCAGTGTTACCAATGAAGTGGCTAGATATAGCCTAAGCAGTTTTTTTTCTACCGGCTTTATATTACGTCAATCATCTTTAAGGCCTAAATTCACAGTGACGTGATATTTGGTCAATAGGCAGATAAGGGTTAATGACTGTTGATATTTAAAGTCCAAGCACTGTAATAACACCAACCACCCCATGCATGACTGTTGATATTTACTGTCCAAGCTCTGTAATGACACCCACACACCCACCACCCCTTGAATGACTGATGATATTTACAGTCCAAGCACTGTAATGAAACCCACACACCGAGCACCGCATTAATGACTGTTGATATTTACAGTACAAGCACTGTAATGACACCCACCACCCCATGAATGACGGTTGATATTTACATTCCAAGCACTGTAATGACACACCCACGACCCCATGAATGACTGTTGATATTTACAGTCCAAGCACTGTAATGACACCCACCACCCCATGAATGACTGTTGATATTTTCAGTCCAAGCATTGTAATACCACTCACAGACTAACCACCCCATGAATGACTGTTGATATTTACAGTCCAAGCACTGTAATGACACCCACCACCCCATGAATGACTGTTGATATTTACAGTCCGAGCACTGTAATGAAACTAACACACCCACCATCCCATGAATAACTGTTAATATTTACAGTCCAAGCACTGTAATGACACCTACACACCCACCACCCCATTAATGACTGTTGATATATACAGTCCAAGCACTTTATGACACCCACACACCCACCACCTCATGAATGACTGTTTATATTTACAGTCCAAGCACTGTAATGACACTAACCACCCCATGAATGACTGTTGATATTTACAATACAATCACTATAACGACACCCACACACCCCATGATTGACTGTTGATATTTACTATCCACACACTGTACTGACACACACACCCACCACGCCTTGAATGACTGTTGATATTTAAAGTCCAGGCAATGTAATGGAACCCACACACAAACCACCCCATGAATGACAGTTTAAACTTACAGTCCAAGCACTGTAATGACACCCACACACTCACCATGCCATGAATGACTGTTGATATTTACATTCCGAGATTGTCATAACACCCACACACCAACCACCCCATGAATGACTGTTGATATTTACAGTTCAAGCACTATAATGACACCCTCACATACACCACTCCATGAATGATGGTTGATATTTACAGTCCAAGTATTGTAATGATACCCACAGACCCACCTTCCCATTAATGACTGTTGATAACTACAGTCCAAGAACTGTAATGACACCCACCACCCAATGAAAAACGGTTGATATTTACAACCCAAGCACTGTAATGACACGCACACACCCAACACCCCATAAATGACTATTGATATTTACAGTCCAAGCACTGTAATGTTACCCACAGTACCACCAACCCATGAATGACTGTTGATATTTACAGTCCAAGTATTGTAATGATACCCACAGACCCACCATCCCATTAATGACTGTTGATAACTACAGTCCAAGAACTGTAATGACACCCACACACCCAACACCCCATGAATGACAATTGATATTTACAGTCCAAGCTCTGTAATGACACCAACACACCCACCACCCCATAAATGACTGTTGATATATACAGTCCGAGCACTGTATTGACACCCACCACCCCATGAATGACTGTTGATATTTACACACGAAGCACTGTAATGACCCCCACACACCCACCACCCCATGAATGACTGTTGATATTTACAGTCCGAGCACTGTAATGACACCCACACACCCACCAACCCATTAGGGACTGTTGATATTTACAGTCCGAGCACTGTAATTAAGCCAACCAACCCATGTATGACTGTTGATATTTACAGTCCAAGCGCTGTAATGACGCCCACCACCCCATAAATGACTGTTGATATTTACTGTCCAAGCTCTGTAATGACACCCACACACCCACCACCCCTTAAATGACTGTTGATATTTACAGTCCAGGCATTGTATTGAAACCCACACAACCACCACCGCATTAATGACTGTTGATATTTACAGTACAAGCACTGTAATGACACCCACCACCCCATGAATGACTGTTGATATTTACATTCCAAGCACTGTAATAATACCCACACACCCACCACCCCATTAATGACTGTTCATATTTACAATCCAAGCAATGTATTGACACCAACACACTGACCACCTCATGATTGACTGTTGATATTTACAGTCTAAGTACCGTAATGACACCCACACATCCACCAACCCATAAATAACTATTGATATTTACATTCTATGCACTGTAATGTGACCCACACACCAACCACCCAATGATTAACCGTTGATATTTACAGTCCAAGCACTGTAATGACACCCACACATTCACCACCCTATAAATGACTGGTAATATTTACAGTCCAAACACTGTAATGACACCCACACACCCACCACTCCATGAATGACTGTTGATAGTTACAGTCCAAGAACTGTAATGACACACAAACACCCACCACCCTATGAATGACTTTTGATATTTACAGTCCAAGCACTGTAATGGCAAACACACCCACCAACCCATGAATGACTGTTGATATTTACAGTACATGCACTGTAATGTCACCGACACACTCCATGAATGACAGTTGATATTTACAGTCCAAACACTGTAATGACACACACACACATCAACCTATGAATGACTGTTGATATTTGCAGTACAAGCACTGTAATGTCACCTACCATCCCATGAATGACTGTTGGTATTTAAAGTCCAAGCACTGTAATGACACCCACACACCCAAAACCCAATGAATGACTGTTGATAATTACAATCCAAGCACTGTAATGACATCAACAACTCACCACCCCATGAATGACTGTTGATATTTACAGTCAAAGCACTGTAATGACACCCACACAACCATAACCCCATGAATGATGGTTAATATTTATAATCCAAGCACTGTAATATCACCCACACACCCACCACCCCATGAATGACTGTTGATATTGATAGTCCAATAACTGTAATGATACCCAAACACCTACCTTCCCATTAATAACTGTTGATATTTACAGTCCAAGCACTTTAATGACACCCACCACCCCATTAATGACTGTTGATATTTACTGTTCAAGCACTGAAATGACACCCACACATCTATCACCCCATGAATGACTGTTGATATTTACAGTCAAAGCACTGTAATGACACCCACCACCCCATGAATGACTTGATATTTACACTCCAAGCACTGTAATTACACTTACACACCCACCACCCCCTGAATGACTGTTGTTACGGCCCCTCCATTCGACCCATGTCAACGCCTGGGGAAATAACTAAACGACCATAACACTACTTCAGGTGTTGACCAATCAGGAAGTTTCCTCTCTTCTCTCATCCACCAATCAGGAGAGGACAAGCCAGTTTTGGCGGGAAACGGTTGATATAAAGCTTGGGGAATCGGCAACAGTCGACAGTCTTCCTCACCAGTCTCAGTCTCAGTGTGTTTTCCTGCCTCATATCTGCTTGGTGTGGGGTAGCCCTGTCTACCAATCATCATTCGTCTGTGTGTCTGCTGACCTCTGCCGCGCTTGTCATTTCATACGTAATTATGGTTATTAGCACTTGCCCCTCTCCTCTATGTATCTGTTGTAGCCATAGGTTGTTTGTGTTTTTGGTAATTGTATTTATTAAGATTAGGTGTGTAAGTGTATTTTGTCATTGGGTTACGTGTATTTTGTTATTAGGTTATGTGTAATTATTTGCTGGTTTCTATGATTAATTGTTTTAGGAGATTGTAAGGCATTGGATTGTAACCATATACTCCTCCCTATTAAATTGTTTAAGCATAATTTATATCGCCTTTCTTCATGCCCTATTATCCTTTGTGAACCACTTAAGTTATCCGTTCTTACACTTAATGTTATGCCTATTCTCGGGCATGAACTGAAAAAATTCACTGGTCATAACACTGTTGATATTTACAGTCCAAGCACTGTAATGACACACACTCCCACCAACCTATGAATGACTTGATATTTACAATCCAAACTCTGTAATAGCACCCACACACCCCATGAATGACAGTTGATATTTACAGTCCAAGTACTGTAATGACACCCAGACACCCACCACCCCATGAATGACTGTTGATATTTACAATCCAAGCACTGTAATGACACCCACACACCCACCACCCCTTGAATGACTGTTGACATTTACAATCCAAGCACTGTATTGACACCCACACACTGATGACCCCATGATTGACTGTTAATATTTACACTCTAAGCACTGTAATGACACCCACACACCCACCAACCCATAAATGACTGTTGATATTTACATTTCAAGCACTGTAATGAGACCCACACACCAACCACCCCATAAATGACTGTTGATATTTACAGTCCAAGCACTGTAATGAGACTCACACACCATCCACCCAATGAATGACTGTTGATATTTACAGTCCAAGCACTGTAATGACACCCACACACCCTCCACCCCAATAATGACTATTGATATTTATAGTCCAAGCACTGTAATGACACCCACAAACCCACCACTCAATGAATAACTGTTGATATTTACAGTCCAAGCACTGTAATGACACCCACACACCACCCACCCCATAAATGACTGTTGATATTTACAGTCCAAGCATTGTAATGATACCCAAACACCCACCACCCCATGAATGTCTGTTGATATTAACAGTCCAAGCACTGTAATGACACCCACACACTTACCATCCCATGATTGACTGTTGATATTTGCAGTCCAAGCGCTGTAATGACACCTACACACCCAACATCCTTTGAATGACTGTTGATATTTACAGTCCAAGCACTGTAATAACACCTACCATCCCATGAATGACTGTTGGTATTTAAAGTCCAAGCACTATAATGACACACACACATCCACCATCCCATAAATGACTGTTGATATTTAGCCTAAGCACTGTAATGACACTCACACACACAACATCCCATGAATGACTGTTGATATTTACAGTTTAAGCACTGTTATGACACCCACCACCCCATGAATGACTGTTGATATTTACATTCCAAGCAATGTAATAATACCCACACGACTACCACCCATAAATGATAGTTGATATTTACAGTCCAAGCACTGTAATGAAACCCACACACCGAGCACCGCATTAATGACTGTTGATATTTACAGTACAAGCACTGTAATGACAACCACCACCCCATAAATGACGGTTGATATTTACATTTCAAGCACTGTAATGAGACCCACACACCAACCACCCCGTGAATGACTGTTGATATTTACAGTCCAAGCACTGTAATGAGACTCACACACCATCCACCCCATGAATGACTGTTGATATTTACAGTCCAAGCACTGTAATGACACCCACACACCCTTAACCCCAATAATGACCATTGATATTTATAGTCCAAGCACTTTAATGACACCCACAAACCCACCACGCAATGAATAACTGTTGATATTTAAAGTCCAAGCACTGTAATGACACTAACCACCTTATGAATGACTGTTGATATTTACAATACAATCACTATAATGACACCCACACACCCCATGATTGACAGCTGATATTTACTATCCACGCACTGTGCTGACACACACACCCACCACGCCTTGAATGAATGTTGATATTTACAGTCCAGGCAATGTAATGGAACCCACACACACACCACCCCATGAATGACAGTTTATACTTACAGTCCAAGCACTGTAATGACACCCACACACTCACCATGCCATGAATGACTGTTGATATTTACGTTTCAAGCACTGTCATAACACCCACACACCAACCACCCCATGAATGACTGTTGATATTTACAGTTCAAGCACTATAATGACACCCTCACACCCACCACTCCATGAATGATGGTTGATATTTACAGTATTAGCACTGTAATGACACCCACACACCCACCACCACTTGAATGACTGTTGATGTTGACAGTCCGAGTTCTGTAATGACACCCACACTCCCACCACCCCATGAATGACTGTTGGTATTTACAGTCCAAGCTCTGTAATGATACCCACACACCCACCACCCTATGAATAACTGTTGATATTTACAGTCTAAACACTCTAATGACACCCACACACCAAACACCCCATAAATGACTTGATTTTTACAGTCAAATCACTGTAATGACACTCACCACCCAATGAAAGACGGTTAATATTTACAACCCAAGCACTGTAATGACACGCACACACCCAACACCCCATAAATGACTATTGATATTTACAGTCCAAGCACTGTAATGATACCCACAGTAACACCACCCCATGAATGACTGTTGATATTTACAGTCCAAGCATGGTAATGATACCCACAGACCCACCATCCCATGAATGACTGTTGATAACTACAGTCCAAGAACTGTAATGACACCCACACACCCAACACCCCATTAAAGACAATTGATATTTACAGTCCAAGCTCTGTAATGACACCCACACACCCACCACCCCATAAATGACTGTTGATATATACAGTCCAAGCACTGTATTAACACCCACCACCCGATGAATGACTGTTGATATTTACACACAAAGCACTGTAATAACCCCCACACACCCACCACCCCATGAATGACTGTTGATATTTACAGTCCGAGCACTGTAATTAAGCCAACCAACCCATGTATGACTGTTCATATTTACAGTCCAAGCGCTGTAATGACACCCACCACCCCATAAATGACTGTTGATATTTACTGTCCAAGCTCTGTAATGACACCAACACACCCACCACCCCTTTAATGACTGTTGATCTTTACCGTCCAAGCACTGTAATGAAAACCACACAACCACGACCGCATTAATGACTGTTGATATTTACAGTACAAGCAATGTAATGACACCCACCACCCCATTAATGACTGTTGATATTTACATTCCAAGCACTGTAATAATTCCCACACACCCACTACCCCATTAATGACTGTTGATATTTACTGTCCAAGCAATGTATTGACACCAAAACACTGACCACCTAATGATTGACTGTTGATATTTACAGTCTAAGCACCGTAATGACACCCACACATCCACCAACCCATAAATAACTGTTGATATTTACATTCCATGCACTGTAATGTGACCCACACACCAACCATCCAATGAATAACTGTTGATATTTACAGTCCAAGCACTGTAATGACACCCTAACACCCACCACCACATAAATGACTGTTAATATTTATAGTCCAAGCACTGTAATGACACCCACACACCCACCACCCCATGAATGACTGTTGATAGTTACAGTCCAAGCAATGTAATGACACCCACACACCCACCACCACATGAATGACTGTTGATATATACAGTCGAAGCACTGTAATGACACTCACCACCCCATGAATTACTATTGATATTTACAGTCAAAGCACTGTAATGACACCCACCACCCTATGAATGATGGTTGATATTTACAGTCCAAGCACTGTAATGACACCTACATACCCACCACCTCATGAATGACTGTTAATATATATTAACAGTCCAAGCACTATAATGACACACAAACACCCACCACCCTATGAATGACTGTTGATATTTACAGTCCAAGCACTGTAATGGCAAACACACCCACCAACACATGAATGACTATTAATATTTACAGTATAAGCACTGTAATGTCACCGACACACCCCATGAATGACAGTTGATATTTACCGTCCAAGCACTGTAATGACACACACACACATGAACCTATGAATGACTGTTGATATTTACAGTACAAGCACTGTAATGTCACCTACCATCCCATGAATGACTGTTGGTATTTAAAGTCCAAGCACTGTAATGACACCCACACACCCAAAATCCATTGAATGACTTGATAATTACAATCCAAGCACTGTAATGACATCAACAATTCACTACCCCATGAATAACTGTTAATATTTACAGTCAAAGCACTGTAATGACACCCACACAACCATAACCTCATGAATGATGGTTAATATTTATAATCCAAGCACTGTAATATCACCCACACACCCACCACCCCATGAATGACTGTTGATATTTATAGTCCAATCACTGTAATGATACCCAAACACCCACCTTCCCATGAATAACTGTTGATATTTACAGTCCAAGCACTGTAATGACACCCACCACCCCATTAATGACTGTTGATATTTACAGTCCAAGCACTGAAATGACACCCACACACCTATCACCCCATGAATGACTGTTGATATTTACAGTCAAAGCACTGTAATGACACCCACCACCCCATGAATGACTTGATATTTACACTCCAAGCATTGTAATTACACATACACACCCAACACCCCCTGAATGACTGTTGATATTTACAGTCCAAGCACTGTAATGACACACACTCCCACCAACCTATGAATGACTTGATATTTACAATCCAAACTCTGTAATAGCACCCACACACCCCATGAATGACAGTTGATATTTACAGTCCAAGTACTGTAATGACACCCAGAAACCCACCACCCAATGAATGACTGTTGATATTTACAATCCAAGCACTGTAATGACACCCACACACCAACCACCCCATGAATGACTGTTGACATTTACAATCCAAGCACTGTATTGACACCCACACACCTACAACCCATGAATGATAGTTGATATTTACATTTCAAGCACTGTAATGAGACCCACACACCATCCACCCCATGAATGACTGTTGATATTTACAGTCCAAGCACTGTAATGAGACTCACACACCATCCACCCCATGAATGACTGTTGATATTTACAGTCCAAGCACTGTAATGACAACCACACACCCTCCACCCTAATAATGACCATTGATATTTATAGTCCAAGCACTATAATGACACCCACAAACCCACCACCCAATGGATAACTGTTGATATTTACAGTCCAAGCACTGTAATGACACCCACACACCACCCACCCCATAAATGATTGTTGATATTTACAGTCCAAGCATTGTATTGATACCCACACACCCACCACCCCATGAATGTCTGTTGATATTAACAGTCCAAGCACTGTAATGACACCCACACACTTACCATCACATGATTGACTGTTGATATTTGCAGTCCAAGCGCTGTAATGACACCCACACACCCACCACCCCATGAATGCATGTTGATATTTACAGTGCAAGCACTCTAATGACACCCACACACCTACAACCCATGAATGATAGTTGATATTTATAGTCCAAGCACTGTAATGACACCCACACACCGACCACCACATTAACAACTAAGAACCGCAATCCCTCTAGCGCTACTGGAGCGTGAACCGCAAATACAGGGTGATTTTTAAAGTTTTGTTTAGGTAAATTTTGTTATTACAGATTTGTAGAGCTTGATTTTACACACGAGAATCTGTAAACTAAAGTTTCCTAGGTCCACTAGTTTGCGTACAGCAGCGCCATGAGTAATAAAGTAGTTACCCCTAAAAAAACCGTAAAAATTAGAAAACGTGAGCGAGCGTATTTTCATTGCGTATATATGACGAGTGAACCATTTCCCTCTCACACCCCTCATTAAAGGCCCAACCTAATCAGTGTTACCAATGAAGTGGCTAGATATAGCCCAAGCAGTTTTTTTTCTACCGGCTTTATATTACGTCAATCGGCTTCAAGGCCTAAATTCACGGTGACATAATATTTAGTCAATAGGCATTTAAGGGTTTAAGGGTTAATGACTGTAGATATTTAAAGTCCAAGCACTGTAATAACACCCACCACCCTATGAATGACTGTTGATATTTACAGTCCAAGCTCTGTAATGACAGCCACACACCCACCACCCCTTGAATGATTGTTGATATTTACAGTCCAAGCACTTTAATGAAACTCACACACCGAGCACAGCATTAATGACTGTTAATATTTACAGTACAAGCACTGTAATGACACCCACCACCCCATAAATGACGGTTGATATTTACACTCCAAGCATTGTAATGACACCAACACACCCACGACCCCATGAATGACTGTTGATATTTACAGTCCAAGCACTGTAATGACACCCACCACCCCATGAATGACTGTAGATATTTTCAGTCCAAGCATTGTAATAACACTCACAGACTAACCACCCCATGAATGACTGTTGATATTTACAGTCCGAGCACTGTAATGAAACTATACACCCATCATCCCATGAATAACTGTTGATATTTACAGTCCAAGCACTGTAATGACACCCACACACCCACCACCCCATTAATGACTGTTGATATATACAGTCCAAGCACTTTAATGACACTCACACACCCACCACCTCATGAATGACTGTTTATATTTACAGTCCAAGCACTGTAATGACACTAACCACCCCATGAATGACTGTTGATATTTACAATACAATCACTATAATGACACCCACACACCCCATGATTAACTGTTAAAATTTACTATCCACGCACTGTACTGACACACACACACCCACCACGCCTTGAATGACTGTTGATATTTACAGTCCTGGCAATGTAATTGAACTCACACACACACCACCCCATGAATGACAGTTTAAACTTACAGTCCAAGCACTGTAATGACACCCACACACTCACCATGCCATGAATGACTGTTGATATTTACATTCCAAGCACTGCCATAACACCCACACACCAACCACCCCATAAATGAGTGTTGATATATATAGTCCAAGCACTGTATTGACACCCACCACCCAATGAATGACTGTTGATATTTACACACAAAGCACTGTAATGACCCCCACACACCCACCACCCCATGAATGACTGTTGATATTTACAGTTCGGCACTGTAATGACACCCACACACCCACCACCCCATTAATGACTGTTGATATTTACTGTCCGAGCACTGTAATTAAACAAACCAACCCATGTATGACTGTTGATATTTACAGTCCAAGCGCTGTAATGACACCCACCACCCCATAAATGACTATTGATATTTACTGTCCAAGCTCTGTAATGACACCCACACACCCACCACCCCTTTAATGACTGTTGATATTTACAGTCCATGCACTGTAATGAAACCCACACAACCACCACCGCATTAATGACTGTTGATATTTTCAGTACAAGCACTGTAATGACACCCACCACCCCATGAATGATGGTTGATATATATTTTCCAAGCATTGTAATGACACCCACACACACAAGACCACATGAATGACTGTTGATATTTACAGTCCAAGCACTGTAATGACACCCACCACCCTATGAATGACTGTTAATATTTTCAGTCCAAGCATTGTAATAACGCCCACAGACTAACCACCCCATGAATGACTGTTGATATTTACAGTCCGAGCACAGTAATGACACCCAAAAACCCACCACCTAATGAATGACTGTTGATATATACAGTCAAAGCACTTTAATGACACCCACACACCCACCACCTCATGAATGACTTTTTATATATACAGTCCAAGCACTGTAATGACACTAACCACCCTATGAATGACAGTTGATACTTACAGTCCAAGCACTGTAATGACACCCACACACTCACCATACCATGAATAACTGTTGATATTTACAGTCAAAGCACTGTAATGACACCCACACAACCATAACCTCATGAATGATGGTTAATATTTATAATCCAAGCACTGTAATATCACCCACACACCCTCCACCCCATGAATGACTGTTGATATTTATAGTCCAATCACTGTAATGATACCCAAACACCCACCTTAACATGAATAACTGTTGATATTTACAGTCCAAGCACTGTAATGACACCCACCACCCCATTAATGACTGTTGATATTTACAGTCCAAGCACTGAAATGACACCCACACATCTATCACCCCATGAATGACTGTTGATATTTACAGTCAAAGCACTGTAATGACACCCACCACCCCATGAATGACTTGATATTTACACTCCAAGCATTGTAATTACACATACACACCCACCACCCCTTGAATGACTGTTGATATTTACAGTCCAAGCACTGTAATGACACACACTCCCACCAACCTATGAATGACTTGATATTTACAATCCAAACTCTGTAATAGCACCCACACACCCCATGAATGACAGTTGATATTTACAGTCCAAGTACTGTAATGACACCCAGACACCCACCACCCCATAAATGACTGTTGATATTTACAATCCAAGTACTGTAATGACACCCACACACCCACCACCCCATGAATGATAGTTGATATTTACATTTCAAGCAATGTAATGAGACCCACACACCATCCACCCCATGAATGACTGTTGATATTTACAGTCCAAGCACTGTAATGACAACCACACACCCTCTACCCTAATAATGACCATTGATATTTATAGTCCAAGCACTGTAATGACACCCACAAACCCACCACCCAATGAATAACTGTTGATATTTACAGTCCAAGCACTGTAATGACACCCACACACCACCCACCCCATAAATGATTGTTGATATTTACAGTCCAAGCATTGTAATGACACCCACACACCTACAACCCATGAATGATAGTTGATATTTATAGTCCAAGCACTGTAATGACACCCACACACCGACCACCACATTAACAACTAAGAACCGCAATCCCTCTAGCGCTACTGGAGCGTGAACCGCAAAAACAGGGTGATTTTTAAAGTTTTGTTTAGGTAAATTTTGTTATTACAGATTTGTAGAGCTTGATTTTACACACGAGAATCTGTAAACTAAAGTTTCCTAGGTCCACTAGTTTGCGTACAGCAGCGCCATGAGTAATAAAGTAGTTACCCCTAAAAAAACCCTATAAATTAGAAAACGTGAGCGAGCGTATTTTCATTGCGTATATATGACGAGTGAACCATTTCCCTCTCACACCTCTCATTAAAGGCCCAACCTAACCAGTGTTACCAATGAAGTGGCTAGATATAGCCCAAGCAGTTTTTTTTCTACCGGCTTTATATTACGTCAATCGGCTTCAAGGCCTAAATTCACGGTGACATAATATTTGGTCAATAGGCATTTAAGGGTTAATGACTGTAGATATTTAAAGTCCAAGCACTGTAATAACACCCACCACCCTATGAATGACTGTTGATATTTACAGTCCAAGCTCTGTAATGACAGCCACACACCCACCACCCCTTGAATGATTGTTGATATTTACAGTCCAAGCACTGTAATGAAACTCACACACCGAGCACAACATTAATGACTGTTGATATTTACAGTACAAGCACTGTAATGACACCCACCACCCCATAAATGACGGTTGATATTTACAGTCCAAGCATTGCAATGACACCAACACACCCACGACCCCATGAATGACTGTTGATATTTACAGTCCAAGCACTGTAATGACACCCACCACCCCATGAATGACTGTTGATATTTTCAGTCCAAGCATTGAAATAACACTCACAGACTAACCACCCCATGAATGACTGTTGATATTTACAGTCCGAGCACTGTAATGAAACTAACACACCCACCATCCCATGAATAACTGTTGATATTTACAGTCCAAGTTTTGTAATGACACCCACACACCCACCACCCCATTAATGACTGTTGATATATACAGTCCAAGCACTTTAATGACACTCACACACCCACCACCTCATGAATGACTGTTTATATTTACAGTCCAAGCACTGTAATGACACTAACCACCCCATGAATGACTGTTGATATTTACAATACAATCACTATAATGACACCCACACACCCCATGATTGACTGTTAAAATTTACTATCCACGCACTGTACTGACACACACACACCCACCACGCCTTGAATGACTGTTGATATTTACAGTCCTGGCAATGTAATTGAACCCACACACACACCACCCCATGAATGACAGTTTAAACTTACAGTCCAAGCACTATAATGACACCCACACACTCACCATGCCATGAATGACTGTTGATATTTAAATTCCAAGCACTGTCATAACACCCACACACCAACCACCCCATAAATGACTGTTGATATATATAGTCCAAGCACTGTATTGACACCCACCTCCCAATGAATGACTGTTGATATTTACACACAAAGCACTGTAATGACCCCCACACACCCACCACCCCATGAATGACTGTTGATATTTACAGTTCGAGCACTGTAATGACACCCACACACCCACCACCCCATTAATGACAGTTGATATTTACAGTCCGAGCACTGTAATTAAACAAACCAACCCATGTATGACTGTTGATATTTACAGTCCAAGCGCTGTAATGACATCCACCACCCCATAAATGACTGTTGATATTTAATGTCCAAGCTCTGTAATGACACCCACACACCCACCACCCCTTTAATGACTGTTGATATTTACAGTCCATGCACTGTAATGAAACCCACGCAACCACCACCGCATTAATTACTGTTGATATTTTCAGTACAAGCACTGTAATGACACCCACCACCCCATGAATGATGGTTGATATATATTTTCCAAGCATTGTAATGACACCCACACACACAAGACCACATGAATGACTGTTGATATTTACAGTCCAAGCACTGTAATGACACCCACCACCCTATGAATGACTGTTAATATTTTCAGTCCAAGCATTGTAATAACACCCACAGACTAACCACCCCATGAATGACTGTTGATATTCACAGTCCGAGCACTGTAATGACACCCAAAAACCCACCACCTAATGAATGACTGTTGATATATACAGTCAAAGCACTTTAATGACACCCACACACCCACCACCTCATGAATGACTATTTATATTTACAGTCCAAGCACTGTAATGACACTAACCACCCTATGAATGACAGTTGATACTTACAGTCCAAGCACTGTAATGACACCCACACACTCACCATACCATGAATGACTGTTGATATTTACATTTCAAGCACTGTAATGACACCGACACACCAACCACCCTATGAATGACTGTTGATATTTACAGATCAAGCACTGTAATGACACCCTCACACCAACCATTCATGAATGATGGTTGATATTTACAGTCTTAGCACTGTAATGATACCCACACACCCACCACCCCATGAATGATTGTTGATGTTGACAGTCCGAGCTCTGTAATGACACCCACACCACCACCACCCCATGAATGACTGTTGGTATTTACAGTCAAACCTCTGTAATGACACCCACACACCCACCACCCCATGAATGACTGTTGATATTTACAGTTCAAGCACTGTAATGACACCCTCACACCTACAACTCCATGAATGATGGTTGATGTTTACAGTCTTAGCACTGTAATGACACCCACACACCCACCACCCCATTAATGACTGTTGATGTTGAAAGTCCGAGCTCTGTAATGACACACACAAACCCACCACCCCATGAATGACTGTTGGTATTTACAGTCAAACCTTTGTAATGACACCTACACACCCACCACCTCATGAATGACTGTTGATATTTTCAGTCCAAGCACTGTAATGACACTAACCATCCCATGAATGAGTGTTGATATTTACAGTCCAAGCTCGGTAATCACACCTACAACCCCATTAATTAATGTTGATATTTACAGTACAATCACCATAATGACACCCACACACCCCATTATTGACTGTTGATATTAACTATCCACTCATTGTACTGACACCCACACACCCACCACCCCATTAATGACTGTTGATATTTACAGTCCAGGCAATATAATGAAACCCACATACCCACCTCCCAATGAATGACAGTTGATACTTACAGTCCAAGCACTGTAATTACACCCACACACCTACCACCCAATGAATGACTGTTGATATTTACAGTCCAAACATGTAATGACACCCATACAACCACCACCCCATGAATGTCTCTTGATATTTACAGACCAAGTACTGTAATGATACCCACAAACCACAACGTGAATGACTTTTGCTATTTACAGTCCATGCGCTGTAATGACACCCACACATACACCAACATATGAATGGCTGTTGATATTTGCAGTCCAAGCTCTGTAATAACTACCACACACCCAGCACCCCATGAAAGACTGTTGATATATAGAGTCCAAGCACTGTATTGAAACACACACACCCACCACCCCGTGATTGACTGTTGATATTTACAGTCCAAGCACTGTAATGACACCCACATACCCAGCACCCCATGAATAACTGTTGATATTTACAGTCCAAGCACTCTAATGACACCCACACACCCAACACCCCATAAATGACTATTGATATTTACAGTCAAAGCACTGTAATGACACCCACACACCCACCACCCTATGAATTACGGTTGATATTTATAGTACAAGCACTGTAATGACACCCACACTCTTACCACCCCATGAATGACAGTTGATATTTATAGTTCAAGTACTGTAATGACAATAACCACCCCATGAATGACTGTTAATATTTACAGTCCCAGCACAGTAATGACATCCACAAACCCACCACACCATGAATGATAGTTGATATTTACAGTCCAAGCACTGTAATGATACCCACACTACCACCACCCCATGAATGACTGTTGATATTTACAGTCTTATCAATGTAATGATACCCACAGACCCACAATCCAATGAATGACTGTTGATAACTACAGTCCAAGAACTGTAATGACACCCACACACCCACCACCCCATGAATGACTGTTGATATTTACAGTTCAAGCACTGTATTTATACCCACACACCTACCACCCCATGAATGACTGTTAATATTTACATTCCAAGCACTGTAATGACACCCACATACCAACCACCCTATGATTGATTGTTAATATTTACAGTCCAAGCACTGTAATGACACCCAAACTCCAACCACAGCATGAATTACTGTTGATATTTACAGTCCAAGCACTGTAATGACAAACCACACACCCACCACCCTATGAATGACTGTTAATATTTACAGTCCAAGCACTGTAATGACACCCACACACCCACCACCCAATAAATGATTGTTGATATTTACAGTCTAAGCTCTGTAATGACACCCAAACACCCACCACCCCAAGAATGACTGTTGATATTTACGGTACAAGCTCTGTAATGACATACACACACCCACAACACAATGAATGACTGCTGATATTTACAATCCAATCACTGTCATGACGACCACACTCCCACCACTCACAATTACTGTTGATATTTACAGTCCAATCACTGTAATGACACCCACACACTTACCATCCTATGAATCACTGCTGACATTTACAGTCCAAGAACTGTAATGACACCCACACACCCACCACCCCATGAATAACGGTTGATATTTACAGTCCAAGCACTGTAAAGACACCCACACATCTACCACCCAATGAATAACTGTTGATTTTGTACTGTCGAAGCTCTGTAATGACACCCACATACCCACCACCCCATTAATGACTGTTGATATTTACAGTCCAAGCAGTGTAATGACACCCACACACCTACTATCCCATGAATGACTGTTGATATTTACAGTCCAAGCACTGTAGTGACACCAACCCACCCAACTCCCCATGACTAACTGTTGATATTTACATTCCAAGCACTGTAATGACACCCACACACTCACCACCCAATAAGTGACTGTTGATATTTACTGTCCAAGCACTGTAATTACACCCAACACCATGAATTACTTTTGATATTTACAGTCCAAACACTGTAATGACATGCACACACACACCACCCGATGAATGACTGTTGATATTTACAGTCCATGCACGGTGTGACGTGAAGCACGAGTGGCCTGAACCAGCATTAACTACCTGTTGGGGGAATACATTAACTACCATCATCTGGCCAGGGAACGAGCGAGGAAAGGCAACCAATGGCAGAGTGTGTGTGCATGAGTTTATCCGTGGGATTGGTCAAGAAGTTTTCCCGCGTTGAGGGAGTTGGTTCATTGGCTCAGGCATCTAAGATGCACATACGTCATGCCTTCAACAGGGTATATAATGGCAGGAAGACGGTGTTTCAGAGATTCCCTCTGCTTCTTGTGCTCCGGGTGGATTGGTGGTGCATTGTGGTGGTGACGGGGTTGGTGAAGTATTTGTAAGTAGCATTAAGGTTTAATATTTAAGGTCTAGTATTAAGGTGATTATTTTTGTATTACATAAGTTGGGAGAACAGAAAATTGTTAATGTATTGTGTCAAGTTAATATTGTCAATGTATTCCAGGTACTTGAGTGAGATGCATATTGTTTGTGAATTAAATTAATGTTATTTTTCTCAGTGTTTCAAGTATGCTCCTATAGTGTTAATCTAAAGTATTTGGGAGAGCAACGGTGCATTTTTTCTCTTGGGTGCATCGGGTCTTATTAGTAAAGAACGTTGCAACTGCAATAACACCTACCACCCCATAAATGACTGTTGATATTTACAATCAAAGCAATGTAATGGCACACACACAATCACCACCTCATAAATGATGGTTGATATTTTAGGTCAAAGAACTGTAATGACACCCACAAACCCACCACCCCATGAATGACTATTGATATTTACAGTCCAAGCACTGTAATGACCCTCACAAACCCATCACCCAATAAATGACTGTTGATATTTACAGTTCAAGCACTGTAATGACACCCACACACCCACCATCCCATTAATGACTGATGATATTTACAGTCCAAGCACTGTAATGACACTCACACACCCAGCACCCCATGAATAACTGTTGATATATACATTACAAACACTGTAATGACACCCACACACCCAACACCCAATGAGTGACTGTTAATATTTACAGTCCAAGCATTGTAATGACACCCAACACTCCATGAATGACTGTTAATATTTACAGTCCAAGCACTGTGATGACACCTAAACACACACCACCCAATGAATGACTTTTGATATTTACAGTCCATGCACTGTAATGACACCCACACACCTACCACCCTATAAATGACTGTTGATATTTACAGTCCAAATGCTGTAATGACACCAACACACACACCACCCCATGAATGACTGTTGATATTTACAGTCCAAGCACTGTAAGGATACCCACACACCCACCACACCATGATTGACAGTTGATATTTACAGTCCAAGCACTGTAATGATACTCACACACCCAGCACTCCATGAATAACTGTTGATATTTACATTACAAACACTGTAATGACACCCACACACCCACCACCCAATGAGTGACTGTTGATATTTACAGTCCAAGCACTGTAATGACACCCAAACACCCCCCTCTTAATGAATGACTGTTGATATTTACAGTCCAAGCACTGTAATGACACCCAATACCATGAATGATTGTTGATATTTACAGTCCAAGCACTGTAATGACATACTCACACACACCACCCGATGAATGACTGTTGATATTTACAGTCAATGTACTGCAATGACACCCACCAAACCATGAATGACTGTTGATATTTACAATCAAAGCACTGTAATGACATCCACACACCCACCACCTCATGAATGACTGTTGATATTTACAGTCCAAGCACTGTAATGACATCCACACACCCATGACCACATGAATGACTGTTGATATATACAGTCCAAGCACTCGGGTTGTAAATACCAACAGTCATTCATTGGCTGGTGGGTGTGTGGATGTCATTACAGTGCTTGGACTGTAAATATCAACAGTCATTTATAGGGTGGAGGGTGTGTGGGTGCCATTACAATGCTTGGACTGTAAATATTAACAGAGCTTGTTGATATTTACAGTCCAAGCACTGTAATGACCCCCACACACCCGCAACTCCAGGAATGACAATTGATATTTACAGTCCAAGCACTGTAAAGACACCCACACACCCACAACCCCATGAATGACTGTTGATATATACAGTCCAAGCACTGTATTGACACCCACCACCCATGAATGACTGTTGATATTTTCAGTCCAAGCAATGTAATGACACCCACACACCCACCAGCCCATGAATGACTGTTGATATCTACAGTCCAAGCACTGTAATGACCCCCACACACCCACCACCCCATAAATGACTGTTAATATTTATAGTCTGTGCACTGTAATGACACCCACACGCCCACCACCTCATGAATGACTGTTGATATTTACAGTCCAAGCACTGTATTGAAACCAATCAACCCATGAATGACTGTTGATATTTACAGTCCAAGCACTGTAATGACACCCACCACCCCATGAATGACTGTTGATATATACAGTCCAAGCTCTGTAATGACACCCACACACCCACCACCCCTTGAATGACTGTTGATATTTACAGTCCAAGCACTGTAATGAAACCCACACACCAACCACCACATTATGACTCTTGATATTTACAGTACAAGCACTGTAATGACACCCACCACCCCATGAATGACGGTTGATATTTACACTCCAAGCACTGTAATGACACCCAGACAACCAACAATCCTATGAATGACTGTTGATATGTACAGTCCAAGCACTGTAATGACACCCACCACCCCATAAATGACTGTTGATATTTTCAGTCAAATCATTGTATTAACACCCACAGACTAACCACCCCATAAATGACTGTTAATATTTACAGTCTGAGCACTGTAATGACACCCACACACCCACCACCCATGAATGACTGTTAATATTTACAGTCCAAGTACTCTAATGACACCCAAACAATCACCACCCCATGAATGACTGTTGATATATACAGTCCAAACACTTTTATGACACCCACACACCCACCACCTAATGAATGATTGTTTATATTTACAGTCCAAGCACTGTAATAACACAAACCACCCCATGAATGACTGTTGATATTTACAGTACAAATCAATATAATGACACCCACACACCCCATGATTGACTGTTGATATTTACTATCCACGCACTGTACTGACACCCACACACCCACCACCCCATTAATGACTTTTTGAACAACAAATATTGATTTTTAGCATGCTTTCGGCTTATATTTTGAAAATATTCTAGCACTGAGTAGGTATGTACAGATCGCTTCAGGAACCCAAAAATATCGAATTTTCGGGTGTTTTGAGCCTGAATTTGGGATTTAAATGGGTACAGAAGATGCATGCACGTATCGTATTTTTGCACCTAATAGGTCGAATTTCAGCTTGTTTTGGGCCTATATTTTGAAAATATTCTAGCACTGAGTAGGCATTTACAGATCGCTTTCGGGACCCAAAAATATCGAATTTTCGGGTGTTTTGAGCATGAATTTAAGATATAAACGAGTACAGAAGATGCATGCACATATCGACTCTGGGTACCTAAAATATCGAATTTCGGCATTTGATGGGCCTGTATTTTGAAAATATTCTATTACTGAATATGCATGTATAGATCGCTTCTGGGAACCAGAAATATCGAATTTTCGGGTATTTTGAGCCAGAATTTGTTATATAAACGGGTACAGAAAACGCATGCACATATCGACTTTGGGCACCAAAAATATCCATTTTTAGTATGCTTTGGGCCTATATTTTGAAATTATTCTAGGACTGAGTAGGCATGTACAGCTCGCTTCTGGGACCCAAAAATATCGAATTTTCGGGTGTTTTGAGCCTGAATTTGAGATATAAACGTGTATTGAAGATGCATGCACATATTGACTTTGGACACCAAAAATATCGATTTTTGGCATGTTTTAAGCCTGTATTTTAAAAGTATTCTGTCACTGAGTAGGCATCTACATATCGCTTCTGGACCCAATAATATCGAATTTTCGGGTGTTTTGAGCCTGAATTTGGGATGTAAACATGTACAGAAGATGCATGCACATATCGACTTTGGGCACCTAAAATATCGATTTTCAGCATGTATTGGGCCTGTATTTTGAAAATACTCTAACACGGACTAGGCATGTACAGATCGCTTCTGGGACCCCAAAATATTGAATTTTCGGGTGTTTTGACCCTGGATTTGAGATATAAACGGGTACTTAAGATGCATGCACATTTCAACCTTTCGGCACCTAAAATATCGATTTTGAGCATGTTTTGGGTCTGTATCTTGATAGCATTCTAACTAGGAGTAGGCATGTACAGATCGCTTCTGGAACCCAAAAATGTTGAATTTTCGGGTGTTTTAAACCTGAATTTGAGATATAAACGGGTACTGAAGATCCATGCACATATCGACTTTTTGCACCTAAAATATCGATTTTGAGCATATTTTGGGCCTGTAATTTGAAAATACTCAAACACGAAGTAGGCATGTACAGATCACTTCTGGGACCCAAAAATATCGAATTTTCGAGTGTTTTGAGCCTGAATTTGGGATGTAAATGGGTACAGAAGATGCATGCACTTATTGACTTGGGCACCTAAAATATCGATTTTTAACTTGTTTTTCTGTCTGTATTTTGAAAATATTCTAACATTGAGTAGGCATGAATAGATCGCCTCTGGAACCCAAAAATATCAAATTTTCGGGTATTTTGATCCTGAATCTGAGATATAAACGGGTACAGAAGATGCATGCACATATCGACTTTGGGCACCTAAAATATCGATTTTCAGCATGTTTTGAGTCTGTATCTTGAGAAAATTCCAGCAAGGATTAGGCATGTACAGATCGCTTCTGGGACCCAAAAATATTGAATTTTCGGTTGTTTTGAGCCTGAATTTGAGATATAAACGAGTACAGAAGATGCATGCACATATCGACTTTGGGGACCTAAAATATCGATTTTTAGCCAGTTTTTGGCATAAATTTTGAAAATATTCTAGCACTGAGTAGGCATGTACAGATCGCTTCTGGGACCCAAAAATATCGAGTTTTTGGGTGATTTGAGCATGAATTTGAGATATAAACGGTTACTGAAGATGCAAGCACATATCGAATTTGGGCACCTAAAATATCGATTTTCAGCATGTTTTAGGCCTGAATTTTGAAAATGTTCTATTTCTGAGTAGGCAAGTACAGATTGCTTCTGGGACCCAAAAATATCGAGTTTTCGGGTGTTTTGAGCATTAATTTGAGATATAAACGGTTACTGAAGATGCAAGCACATATCGTCTTTGGGCACCTAAAATATCGATTTTCAGCATGTTTTGGGCCTGTATTTTGAAAATATTCTAGCACTAAGTAGGCATGTACAGATCGCTTCTGGGCCAAAATAAAATCGAATATTCGGGTGTTTTAAGTCTGAATTTGAGATATAAACGTGTAAAGAAGATGCATGCACATATCGACTTTGGGCATCTAAAATATCGATTTTCTGCATGTTATGGGCGTGTTTTTTAAAATATTCTATTACTGCGTAGGCATGTACAGATCGCTTCTGTGACTCAAAAATATCGAATTTTCGGGTGTTTTGAGTCTGAATTTGAGATATAAACGAGTACTGAAGATGCATGGACATATTGACTTTGGGCACCTAAAATATCGATTTTCAGCATGTTTGGGTCTGTATTTTGAGAAAATTCTAGCAATGATTAGGCATGTACAGATCGCTTCTGGGACCCAAAAATATCGAAATTTTCGGGTGTTTTGAGCCTGAATTTGAGATATAAACGGTTACTGAAGATGCAAGCACATATCGACTTTTGGCACCTAAAATATCGATTTTCAGCATGTTTTGGGCCTGTATTTTGAAAATATTCTAGCACTAAGTAGACATGTACAGATCGCTTCTGGGCCAAAATAAAATCGAATACTCGGGTGTTTTGAGCCAGAATTTGAGATATAAACGTGTACAGAAGATGCATGCACATATCGACTTTGGGCACCTAAAATATCGATTTTCAGCATGTTTGGGTCTGTATTTTGAGAAAATTCTAGCAATGATTAGGCATGTAAAGATCGCTTTTGGGACCCAAAAATATCGAATTTTCGGGTGTTTTGAGCCTGAATTTGAGATATAAACGGGTACTGAAGATGCATGCACATATCGACTTTGGGCACCTGAAATATCGATTTTTAGCATGTTTTGGGCCTGTATTTTGAAAATACTCTAACACGGAGTAGGCATGTACAGATTGCCTCAGGGCCAAAATAAAATCGAATATTCGGGTGTTTTAAGTCTGAATTTAAGATATAAACGTGTAAAGAAGATGCATGCACATATCGACTTTGGGCACCTAAAATATCGATTTTCAGCATGTTATGGGCGTGTTTTTTTAAATATTCTATTACTGCGTAGGCATTTACAGATAGCTTCTGGGACTCAAAAATATCGAATTTTCGGGTGTTTTGAGTCTGAATTTGAGATATAAACGAGTACTGAAGATGCATGGACATATTGACTTTGGGCACCTAAAATATCAATTTTCAGCATGTTTGGGTCTGTATTTAGAAAATACTCTAACACGGAGTAGGCATGTACAGATTGCCTCTGGGACCCAAAAATATCGAATTTTTCGTGTGTTTTAAGCCTGAATTTGAGATATACACGGATACAGAAGATGCATACACATATTGACTTTGGGCACCTAAAATATCGATTTTCTGCATGTTTTTGGGCCTATATTTTGAAAACATTCTAGCACTGAGTAGGCATGTACAGATCCCTTCTAAGACCCAAATATATCGAATTTTCGGGTGTTTTGAGCCAGAATTTGAGATATAAACGGGTACTGAAGATGCATTCACATATCGATTTTGGTCACCAAAAATATCAATTTTCAACTTGTTGTTGTGCCTGTGTTTTGAAAATATTCTAACATTGAGTAGGCATGTACACATCGCTTCCGGGACCCAAAAATATCGAATTTTCGGGTGTTTTAAGCATGAATTTGAGATATAAACGGGTACAGAAGATGCATGCGCATATCGATTTTAGGCACCTAAAATATCGATTTTCAGCATGTTTTGGGCCTATATTTTGAAAATATACAAGAACTGCGTAGGCTTGTACAGATTGCTTTTTGGACCCAAAAATGTTGAATTTTCGTGTGTTTTGAGCCTGAATTTGGGATATAAACGGGTACAGAAGACGCATGCACATATCGACTTTGGGCACCTAAAATATCGATTTTCAGTATGTTTTCGGCCTGAATCTTGAAAATATCCTATTACTGAGTAGGCATGTACAAATCGCTTCTGGGACCCAAAAAAATGGAATTTTCGGGTGTTTTGAGCCTGAATTTGAGATATAAACGGGTACAGAAGATGCATGCACATATCGATTTTGGACATCTAAAATATTGATTTTCAACTTGTTTTTCAGCCTGTGTTTTGAAAGTATTCTAACATTGAGTAGGCATGTACAGATCGCTTCTGGGACCCAAAAATATCGAATTTTTGGTTGTTTTGAGCCTGAATTTGAGATATAAACGTGTACTGAAGATGCATGCACATATTGACTTTGGGCACCTAAAATATCGATTTTCAGCATGTTTGGGTCTGTATTTTGAGAAAATTCTAGCAATGATTAGGCATGTAAAGATCGCTTTTGGGACCCAAAAATATCGAATTTTCGGGTGTTTTGAGCCTGAATTTGAGATATAAACGGGTACTGAAGATGCATGCACATATCGACTTTGGGCACCTGAAATATCGATTTTCAGCATGTTTTGGGCCTGTATTTTGAAAATACTCTAACACGGAGTAGGCATGTACAGATTGCCTCAGGGACCCAAAAATATCGAATTTTTCGGGTATTTTGAGCCTGAATTTTAAATATACACAGGTACAGAAGATGCATACACATATTGACTTTGGGCACCTAAAATACCGAAATTCAGCATGTTTTAGGCCTGTATTTTGAAAATACTTTAACACGGAGTAGGCATGTACAGATCGCTTCTGGGAACCAAAAATATCGAATTTTCGGGTGATTTAAGCCTGAATTTGAGATATAAACGGGTACAGAAGATGCATTCCCATATTGACTTTGGGTACCTAAAATATCGATTTGCAACATGTTTTGGGCCTGTATTTTGAAAATACTTTACCACGGAGTAGGCATGCACAGATCCCTTCTAAGACCCAAAAATATCGAATTTTCGGGTGTTTTGAGCCAGAATTTGAGATATAAACGGGTACTGAAGATGCATGCACATATCGATTTTGGGCAACAAAAATATCGATTTTCAACTTGTTGTTGTGCCTGTGTTTTGAAAATATTCTAACATTGAGTAGGCATGTACACATCGCTTCCGGGACCCAAAAATATCGAATTTTCGGGTGTTTTAAGCCTGAATTTGAGATATAAACGGGTACAGAAGATGCATGCACATATCGATTTTAGGCACCTAAAATATCGATTTTCAGCATGTTTTGGGCCTATATTTTGAAAATATTCAAGAACTGCGTAGACTTGTACAGATTGCTTTTTAGACCCAAAAATGTTGAATTTTCGTGTGTTTTGAGCCTGAATTTGGGATATAAACGGGTACAGAAGACGCATGCACATATCGACTTTGGGTACCTAAAATATCGTTTTTCAGCATATTTTGACTTGTATTTTGAAAATATTCTGTTACTGAGTAGACATGTACAGATCGCTTCAGGTACCCAAAAATATTGAATTTTTGGGTGTTTTGATCCTGAATTTGAGATATAAACGGGTACTGAAGATACATACATATATTGACTTTGGGCACCTAAAATATCGATTTTCAGCATGTTTTGGGCCTGTATTATAAAAATATTCTAACACGGAGTAGGCATGTACAGATCGCTTCTGGGACCCAAAAATATCGAATTTTCAGGTGTTTTAAGCCTGAATTTGAGATATAAACGGGTACTGAAGATGCATTCACATATTGTCTTTGGGCACCTAAAATATCGATTTTCAGCATTTTTTGGGCCTGTATTTTGAAAATACTTTAACACGGAATAGACAAGTACATATCCCTTCTGGGACCCAAAAATATCGAATTTTCGGGTGTTTTGAGCCAGAATTTGAGATATAAACGGGTACTGAAGATGCATGCACATATCGATTTTGGGCACCTAAAACATCGATATTCAACTTGTTTTTGTGCCTGTATTTTGAAAATATTCTAACATTGAGTAGGCATGTACAGATCGCTTCTGGGTCCCAAAAATATCTAATTTTCGGGTGTTTTAAGCATGAATTTGGGACATAAACGGGTACAGAAGATCCATGCACATATCAATTTTGGGCACATAAAATATCTATTTTCAACTTGTTTTTGTGCCTGTGTTTTGAAAATATTCTAACATTGAGTAGGCATGTACAGATCGCATCTGGGACCCAAAAATATCGATTTTTCGGGTGTTTTGAGCCTGAACTTGAGATATAAACGGGTACTGAAGATGCATACACATATTGACTTTGGGCACCTAAAATATCGATTTTCAGCATGTTTTAGGCCTGTATTATGAAAATACTCTAACACGGAGTAGGCATTTACATATCGCTTCTGGGACCCAAAAACATCGATTTTTCGGGTGTTTTAAGCCTGAATTTGGGATGTAAATGGGTACAGAAAATGCAAGCACATATTGACTTGAGCACCTAAAATATCGATTTTAACTTGTTTTTCTGCCTGTATTTTGAAAATATTTTAACATTGAGTAGGCATGTACAGATCGCTTCTGGGACCCAAAAATATCGAATTTTTGGATGTTATGAGCCTGAATTTGAGATATAAACGGCTACAAAAGATGCATGCATATATAGACTTTGTGCATCAAAAATATCCATATTTAGCATATTTTGGGCCTATTTTTTGAAAATATTCTAGCACTGAGTAGGCATGTACAGATCGCTTTTTGGACCCAAAAATATAGAATTTTAGAGTGTTTTGAGCCTGAATTTGGGACATAAACGGGTACAGAAGATGCATGCACATATCGATTTTGGGCACCTAAAATATTGATTTTCAGCATGTTTTAGGCCTGAATCTTAAAAATATTCTATTACTGAGTAGGCATGTACAAATCGCTTCTTGGACCCAAAAATATCGATTTTTGGGATGTTTTGAGCCTGAATTTGAGATATAAACGTGTACTGAAGATGCATGCACATATCGACTTTGGGCACCTAAAATATCGATTTTCAGCATGTTTTTGGTCTGTAATTTGAAAATATTCTGTCACTGAATAGGCATGTACAGATCTCTGTCGGAAACCAAAAATATCGAGTTTTCGGGTGTTTTGAGCCTTAATTTGAGATATAAACGGGTAGAGAAGATGCATACACATATTGCTTTTGGCACCTAAAATATCGATTTTCAGCATGTTTTGGGTCTGTATTTTGAAAATACTCTAAAAAGGAGTAGGCATGTACAGATCGCTTCTGGGAACCAAAAAATTTGAATTTTCGGGTGTTTTCAGCCTGAATTTGAGATATACACGGGTACAGAAGATGCATACACATATTGACTTTGTGCACCTAAAATATCGATTTTCAGCATGTTTTAGGCCTGTATTTTGAAAATACTCTAACACGGAGTAGGCATGCACAGATCACTTCTAGGAACCAAAAATATCGAATTTTCGGGTGTTTTGAGCCAGAATTTGAGATATAAACGGGTACTGAAGATGCATGCACATATCGATTTTGGCACCTAAAATATCGATTTTCAACTTGTTTTTGTGCCTGTGTTTTGAAAATATTCTAACATTGTGTAGGCATGTACACATCGCTTCTGGGACCCAAAATTATCGAATTTTAGGGTGTTTTTAGCTTGAATTTGATATATAAACGGGTACAGAAGATGCATGCACATATCGACTTTGGGCACCTAAAATATCGATTTTCAGCATGTTTTGGGCCTATATTTTGAAAATATTCAAGCACTGAGTAGGTATGTACAGATCGCTTCTGGGACCCAAAGATATCTAATTTTCGGGTGTTTTGAGCCAGAATTTGAGATATAAACGGGTACTGAAGATTCATTCACATATCGATTTCAGGCACCTAAAATATAGATTTTCAACTTGTTTTTGTGCCTGTGTTTTGAAAATATTCTAACATTGAGTAGGCATGTACATATCGCTTCTGAGACCTAAAAATATCGAATTTTCGGGTGTTTTAAGCCTGAATTTGAGATATAAACGGGTACTGAAGATTCATGCACATATCGACTTTTTGCACCTAAAATATCGATTTTGAGCATGTTGAGTCTGTATCTTGAAAACATTCTAGGAAGGAGTAGGCATGTACAGATTGCTTCTGGGACATAAAAATATAGAATTTTCGGGTGTTTTGAGCCTGAATTTGAGATATAAACGGGTACTGAAGATGCATGCACATATCGACTTTGGGCACCTGAAATATCGTTTTTGAGCATGTTGAGTCTGTATCTTGAAAACATTCCAGGAAGGAGTAGGCATGTACAGATTGCTTCTGGGACTTAAAAATATAGAATTTTCGGGTGTTTTGAGCCTGAATTTGAGATATAAAACGGTACTGAAGATGCATACACATATCGACTTTGGACACCTAAAATATCGATTTTTAGCATGTTTTTGGCCTATATTTTGAAAATATTCTAACATTGATTAGGCATGTACAGATCGCTTATGGGACCCAAAAATATCGAATTTTAGGGTGTTTTAAGCCTGAATTTGGGACATAAACGGATACAGAAGATGAATGCACATATCGATTTTGGGCACCTAAATTATCGATTTTCAACTTGTTTTTGTGCCTGTGTTTTGAAAATATTCTAACATTGAGTAGGCATGTACAGATCGCTTATGGGACCCATAAATATCGAATTTTCGGGTGTTTTGATCCTGAATTTGAGATATAAACGGGTACAGAAGATACATGCACATATCAACTTTGGGCACCTAAAATATCGATTTTAAACATGTTTTGGGCCTGTATTTTGAAATAATTCTATTATTGAGTAGGCATGTACAGAACTCTCCTGGGACCCAAAAATATCGAATTTTCGGGTGTTTACAGCCTGAATTTAAGATATTAACGGGTACTGAAGATGCATTTACATATCGACTTTGGACACCTAAAATATCGATTTTCAGCATGTTTTGGGCCAAAATTTTGAAAATACTCTAACACGGAGTAGGCATGTACAGATCGCTTCTTGGACCCAAAAATATCGAGTTTTCGGGTGTTTTGAGCCTGAATTTGGGACTTAAACGGGTACAGAAGATGCATGCACATATCGATTTTGGGCACCTAAAATAACGATTTTCGACTTGTTTTTGTGCCTGTGTTTTGAAAATACTCTAACATTGAGTAGGCATGTACAGATCCCTTCTGGGACCCAAAAATATCGAATTTTCGGGTGTTTTGAGCCTGAATTTGAGATATAAACGGGTACAGAAGATGCATGCACATTTCGACTTTGGCACCTAAAATATCGATTTTCAGCATGTTTTGGGCCTATATATTGAAACAATTCTTGCACTGAGTAGAAATGTACAGGTCGCTTCTGGGACCAAAACATATCGAATTTTCGGGTGTTTTAAGCCTGAATTTGAGATATAAACGGGTACTGATGATGCATACACATATTGACTTTCGGCACCTAAAATATCGATTTTCAGCATGTTTTGGGCCTGTATCTTGAAAATACTCTAACACGGAGTAGGCATGTACAGATAGCTTCTGGTGCCCAAAAATATCGATTTTTTGGATGTTTTGAGCACGAATATGGGATAGAAATGTATACAGAAAATGCATGCACATATTAACTTTGGGAACCTAAAATATTGATTTTCAGAATGTTTTTGGCGTGTATTATAAAAATATTCCAACACTGAGTAGGTGTGTACAGATAGCTTCTGGGACTCAAAAATATCGAATTTCCGGGTGTTTTGAGCCTGAATTTGAGATATAAACGGGTACAGAAGATGCATGCACATATCGACTTTGGGCACATAAAATATAGATTTTCAGCATGTTTTGGGCTTATATTTTGAGAACATTCTTTTTCTGAGTAGGCATGTACAGATCGCTTCCGGGACCCAAAAATATCGAATTTTAGGGTGTTTTAAGCCTGAATTTGGGACATAAACGGATACAGAAAATGCATGCACATATCGATTTTGGGCACCTAAAATATCGATTTTCAACTTGTTTTTGTGCCTGTGTTTTGAAAATATTCTAACATTGAGTAGGCATGTACAGATCGCTTATGGGACCCATAAATATCGAATTTTCGGGTGTTTTGATCCTGAATTTGAGATATAAACGGGTACAGAAGATACATGCACATATTAACTTTGGGCACCTAAAATATCGATTTTAAACATGTTTTGGGCCTGTATTTTGAAATAATTCTATTAGAGAGTAGGCATGTACAGAACTCTCCTGGGACCCAAAAATATCGAATTTTCGGGTGTTTTGAGCCTGAATTTGAGATGTTAACGGGTACTGAAGATGCATTCACATATCGACTTTGGACACCTAAAATATCGATTTTCAGCATGTTTTGGGCCTAAATTTTGAAAATACTCTAACACGGAGTAGGCATGTACAGATCGCTTCTTGGACCCAAAAATATCGAGTTTTCGGGTGTTTTGAGCCTGAATTTGGGACATAAACGGGTACAGAAGATGCATGCACATATCGATTTTGGGCACCTAATATAACGATTTTCAACTTGTTTTTGTGCCTGTGTTTTGAAAATACTCTAACATTGAGTGGGCATGTACAGATCGCTTCTGGGACCCAAAAATATCGAATTTTCGGGTGTTTTGAGCCTGAATTTGAGATTTAAACGGGTACAGAAGATGCATGCACATATCGACTTTGGGCATTAAAAATATAGATTTTCAGCATGTTTTGGACTTGTATTTTGAAAATATTCTGTTACTAAGTAGGCATGTACAGAACTCTCCTGGGACCCAAAAATATCGAATTTTCGGGTATTTTGACCCTGAATTTGAGATATAAACGGGTACTGAAGATGCATACATATATTGACTTTGGGCACCTAAAATATCGATTTTCAGCATGTTTTGGGCCTGAATTTTGAAAATACTCTAACAAGGAGTAAGCATGTACAGATCGCTTCTTGGACCAAAAAATATCGAATTTTCGGGTGTTTTGAGCCTGAATTTGAGATATAAACGGGTACAGAAGATACATGCACATATTGACTTTTTGCTCCTAAAATATTGATTTTTAGAATGTTTTGGGACTATATTTTGAAAATATTTAAGCAATGAGTAGGCATGTACAGATCGTTTCTGGGACCAAAAAATATCGAATTTTCGTGTATTTTGAGCCTGAATTTGGGATATAAAATGGTACAGAAGATGCATGCACATATCGATTTTGGGCACCGAAAATATCGATTTTCAGCATGTTTTGGGCCTGTATATTGAAAATACTCTAACACGGAGTAGGCATGTACAGATAGCTTCTGGGGCCCAAAAATATCGAATTTTCGGGTGTTTTGAGCACGAATATGAGATAGAAATGGGTACAGAAGATGCATGCACATA
The DNA here is from genome assembly GCA_033782935.1 of Petrolisthes cinctipes. Classification (NCBI taxonomy): domain Eukaryota; kingdom Metazoa; phylum Arthropoda; class Malacostraca; order Decapoda; family Porcellanidae; genus Petrolisthes; species Petrolisthes cinctipes. The sequence goes on from JAWQEG010001201.1 coordinate 1,493,947, forward strand.
TCGATTTTGTGCACCTAAAATATCGATTTTCAACTTGTTTTTCTGCCTGTGTTTCAAAAATATTCTAACATTGAGTAGGCATGTACAGATCGCTTCTGGGACCCAAAAATATCGAATTTTCGGGTGTTTTGAGCTTGAATTTGAGATATAAACGTGTACAGAAGAAGCATACACATATTGACTTTGGGAACCTAAAATATCGATTTTCAGCCTGTTTTGGGCCTGTATTATGAAAATACTCAAACACGGAGTAGGCATGTACAGATCGCTTCTGGGACCCAAAACTATCGAATTTTCGGGTGTTTTAAACTTGAATTTGAGATATAAACGGATACAGAAGATGCATGCACATATTGACTTTTTGCACCTAAAATATCGATTTTCAGCATGTTTTGGCCCTATATTTTGAAAATATTCAAGCACTGAGTAGGCATGTACAGATCGCTTCTGGGACCCAAATATATCGCATTTTCGTGTGTTTTAAGGTTAAATTTGGGATATAAACGGGTGCAGAAGATGCATACACATATTGACTTTGGGCACCTAAAATATCGATTTCCAGCATGTTTTGAGCCTGTATATTGAAAATACTCTAACACGGAGTAGGTATATACAGATAGCTTATGGGGCCCAAAATATCGTATTTTTGGGTGTTTTGAGCACGAATATGGGATAGAAATGGGTATAGAAGATGCATGCACATATCGACTTTGGGCACCTAAAATATCGATTTTTAGCATGTTTTGGACTTGTATTTTGAAAATATTCTGTTACTGATTAGGCATGTACAGTTCGCTTCTTGGAGCCAAAAATATCGAGTTTTCGGGTGTTTTGAGCCTGAATTTGAGATATAAACGGGTAATGAAGATACATACACATATTGACCTTGGGCACCTAAAATATCAATTTTAGCATGTTTTGGGCCTGTATTATGAAAATACTCTAACACGGAGTAGGCATGTACAGATCGCTTCTGGGACCCAAAAATATCGAATTTTCGGGTGTTTTGAGCCTGAATTTGAGATATCAACGGGTACAGAAGATGCATGCACATATCGACTTTGGACCCCTAAAATATCGATTTTTAGCATGCTTTGAGCCTATATTTTGAAAACATTCTATTTTCTAGTAGGCATGTAGAGATCGCTTCTGGGACGTAAAAATATCGAATTTTCAGCGGTTTTGAGCCTAAATTTGAGATATAAACGGCTACAGAAGATGCATGCACATATCAACTTTGGGCACTTAAAATATAGATTTTCAGCATGTTTTTGGACTTGTATTTTGAAAATATACTGTTACTGAGTAGGCATGTACAGATCGTTTCTGGGACCCAAAAATATCGAATTTTAGGGTGTTTTGAGCCTGAATTTGAGATATAAACGTGTACTGAAGAAGCATACACATATTGACTTTGGGAACCTAAAATATCGTTTTTCAGCCTGTTTTGGGCCTGTATTATGAAAATACTCAAACACGGAGTAGGCATGTACAGATCGCTTCTGGGACCCAAAAATATTGAATTTTCGGGTGTTTGAAACCTGAATTTGAGATATAAACGGATACAGAAGATGCATGCACATATTGACTTTTTGCACCTAAAATATCGATTTTCAGCATGTTTTGGCCCTATATTTTGAAAATATTCAAGCACTGAGTAGGCATGTACAGATCGCTTCTGGGACCCAAATATATCGCATTTTCGTGTGTTTTGAGGTGGAATTTGGGATATAAACGGGTGCAGAAGATGCATACACATATTGACTTTTGGCACCTAAAATATCGATTTTCAGCATATTTTGGGCTTGTATCTGACACTGTAATGACACCCACCACCCCATGAATGACTTGATATTTACACTCCAAGCATTGTAATTACACATACACACCCACCACCCCCTGAATGACTGTTGATATTTACAGTCCAAGCACTGTAATGACACACACTCCCACCAACCTATGAATGACTTGATATTTACAATCCAAACTCTGTAATAGCACCCACACACCCCATGAATGACAGTTGATATTTACAGTCCAAGTACTGTAATGACACCCAGAAACCCACCACCCAATGAATGACTGTTGATATTTACAATCCAAGCACTGTAATGACACCCACACACCCACCACCCCATGAATGACTGTTGACATTTACAATCCAAGCACTGTATTGACACCCACACACCTACAACCCATGAATGATAGTTGATATTTACATTTCAAGCACTGTAATGAGACCCACACACCATCCACCCCATGAATGACTGTTGATATTTACAGTCCAAGCACTGTAATGAGACTCACACACCATCCACCCCATGAATGACTGTTGATATTTACAGTCCAAGCACTGTAATGACAACCACACACCCTCCACCCTAATAATGACCATTGATATTTATAGTCCAAGCACTGTAATGACACCCACAAACCCACCACCCAATGAATAACTGTTGATATTTACAGTCCAAGCACTGTAATGACACCCACACACCACCCACCCCATAAATGATTGTTGATATTTACAGTCCAAGCATTGTATTGATACCCACACACCCACCACCCCATGAATGTCTGTTGATATTAACAGTCCAAGCACTGTAATGACACCCACACACTTACCATCACATGATTGACTGTTGATATTTGCAGTCCAAGCGCTGTAATGACACCCACACACCCACCACCCCATGAATGCATGTTGATATTTACAGTGCAAGCACTCTAATGACACCCACACACCTACAACCCATGAATGATAGTTGATATTTATAGTCCAAGCACTGTAATGACACCCACACACCGACCACCACATTAACAACTAAGAACCGCAATCCCTCTAGCGCTACTTGAGCGTGAACCGCAAATACAGGGTGATTTTTAAAGTTTTGTTTAGGTAAATTTTGTTATTACAGATTTGTAGAGCTTGATTTTACACACGAGAATCTGTAAACTAAAGTTTCCTAGGTCCACTAGTTTGCGTACAGCAGCGCCATGAGTAATAAAGTAGTTACCCCTAAAAAAACCCTAAAAATTAGAAAACGTGGGCGAGCGTATTTTCATTGCGTATATATGACGAGTGAACCATTTCCCTCTCACACCCCTCATTAAAGGCCCAACCTAACCAGTGTTACCAATGAAGTGGCTAGATATAGCCCAAGCAGTTTTTTTTCTACCGGCTTTATATTACGTCAATCGGCTTCAAGGCCTAAATTCACGGTGACATAATATTTAGTCAATAGGCATTTAAGGGTTTAAGGGTTAATGACTGTAGATATTTAAAGTCCAAGCACTGTAATAACACCCACCACCCTATGAATGACTGTTGATATTTACAGTCCAAGCTCTGTAATGACAGCCACACACCCACCACCCCTTGAATGATTGTTGATATTTACAGTCCAAGCACTTTAATGAAACTCACACACCGAGCACAGCATTAATGACTGTTGATATTTACAGTACAAGCACTGTAATGACACCCACCACCCCATAAATGACGGTTGATATTTACACTCCAAGCATTGTAATGACACCAACACACCCACGACCCCATGAATGACTGTTGATATTTACAGTCCAAGCACTGTAATGACACCCACCACCCCATGAATGACTGTAGATATTTTCAGTCCAAGCATTGTAATAACACTCACAGACTAACCACCCCATGAATGACTGTTGATATTTACAGTCCGAGCACTGTAATGAAACTAACACACCCACCATCCCATGAATAACTGTTGATATTTACAGTCCAAGCACTGTAATGACACCCACACACCCACCACCTCATTAATGACTGTTGATATATACAGTCCAAGCACTTTAATGACACTCACACACCCACCACCGCATGAATGACTGTTTATATTTACAGTCCAAGCACTGTAATGACACTAACCACCCCATGAATGACTGTTGATATTTACAATACAATCACTATAATGACACCCACACACCCCATGATTAACTGTTAAAATTTACTATCCACGCACTGTACTGACACACACACACCCACCACGCCTTGAATGACTGTTGATATTTACAGTCCTGGCAATGTAATTGAACTCACACACACACCACCCCATGAATGACAGTTTAAACTTACAGTCCAAGCACTGTAATGACACCCACACACTCACCATGCCATGAATGACTGTTGATATTTACATTCCAAGCACTGCCATAACACCCACACACCAACCACCCCATAAATGACTGTTGATATATATAGTCCAAGCACTGTATTGACACCCACCACCCAATGAATGACTGTTGATATTTACACACAAAGCACTGTAATGACCCCCACACACCCACCACCCCATGAATGACTGTTGATATTTACAGTTCGGCACTGTAATGACACCCACACACCCACCACCCCATTAATGACTGTTGATATTTACAGTCCGAGCACTGTAATTAAACAAACCAACCCATGTATGACTGTTGATATTTACAGTCCAAGCGCTGTAATGACACCCACCACCCCATAAATGACTGTTGATATTTACTGTCCAAGCTCTGTAATGACACCCACACACCTACCACCCCTTTAATGACTGTTGATATTTACAGTCCATGCACTGTAATGAAACCCACACAACCACCACCGCATTAATGACTGTTGATATTTTCAGTACAAGCACTGTAATGACACCCACCACCCCATGAATGATGGTTGATATATATTTTCCAAGCATTGTAATGACACCCACACACACAAGACCACATGAATGACTGTTGATATTTACAGTCCAAGCACTGTAATGACACCCACCACCCTATGAATGACTGTTAATATTTTCAGTCCAAGCATTGTAATAACGCCCACAGACTAACCACCCCATGAATGACTGTTGATATTTACAGTCCGAGCACAGTAATGACACCCAAAAACCCACCACCTAATGAATGACTGTTGATATATACAGTCAAAGCACTTTAATGACACCCACACACCCACCACCTCATGAATGACTTTTTATATATACAGTCCAAGCACTGTAATGACACTAACCGCCCTATGAATGACAGTTGATACTTACAGTCCAAGCACTGTAATGACACCCACACACTCACCATACCATGAATAACTGTTGATATTTACAGTCAAAGCACTGTAATGACACCCACACAACCATAACCTCATGAATGATGGTTAATATTTATAATCCAAGCAATGTAATATCACCCACACACCCTCCACCCCATGAATGACTGTTGATATTTATAGTCCAATCACTGTAATGATACCCAAACACCCACCTTAACATGAATAACTGTTGATATTTACAGTCCAAGCACTGTAATGACACCCACCACCCCATTAATGACTGTTGATATTTACAGTCCAAGCACTGAAATGACACCCACACATCTATCACCCCATGAATGACTGTTGATATTTACAGTCAAAGCACTGTAATGACACCCACCACCCCATGAATGACTTGATATTTACACTCCAAGCATTGTAATTACACATACACACCCACCACCCCTTGAATGACTGTTGATATTTACAGTCCAAGCACTGTAATGACACACACTCCCACCAACCTATGAATGACTTGATATTTACAATCCAAACTCTGTAATAGCACCCACACACCCCATGAATGACAGTTGATATTTACAGTCCAAGTACTGTAATGACACCCAGAAAACCACCACCCAATGAATGACTGTTGATATTTACAATCCAAGCACTGTAATGACACCCACACACCCACCACCCCATGAATGATAGTTGATATTTACATTTCAAGCACTGTAATGAGACCCACACACCATCCACCCCATGAATGACTGTTGATATTTACAGTCCAAGCACTGTAATGAGACTCACACACCATCCACCCCATGAATGACTGTTGATATTTACAGTCCAAGCACTGTAATGACAACCACACACCCTCCACCCTAATAATGACCATTGATATTTATAGTCCAAGCACTGTAATGACACCCACAAACCCACCACCCAATGAATAACTGTTGATATTTACAGTCCAAGCACTGTAATGACACCCACACACCACCCACCCCATAAATGATTGTTGATATTTACAGTCCAAGCATTGTAATGATACCCACACACCCACCACCCAATGAATGTCTGTTGATATTAACAGTCCAAGCACTGTAATGACACCCACACACTTACCATCACATGATTGACTGTTGATATTTGCAGTCCAAGCGCTGTAATGACACCCACACACCCACCACCCCATGAATGCATGTTGATATTTACAGTGCAAGCACTCTAATGACACCCACACACCTACAACCCATGAATGATAGTTGATATTTATAGTCCAAGCACTGTAATGACACCCACACACCGACCACCACATTAACAACTAAGAACCGCAATCCCTCTAGCGCTACTTGAGCGTGAACCGCAAATACAGGGTGATTTTTAAAGTTTTGTTTAGGTAAATTTTGTTATTACAGATTTGTAGAGCTTGATTTTACACACGAGAATCTGTAAACTAAAGTTTCCTAGGTCCACTAGTTTGCGTACAGCAGCGCCATGAGTAATAAAGTAGTTACCCCTAAAAAAACCCTAAAAATTAGAAAACGTGAGCGAGCGTATTTTCATTGCGTATATATGACGAGTGAACCATTTCCCTCTCACACCTCTCATTAAAGGCCCAACCTAACCAGTGTTACCAATGAAGTGGCTAGATATAGCCCAAGCAGTTTTTTTTCTACCGGCTTTATATTACGTCAATTCGCTTCAAGGCCTAAATTCACGGTGACATAATATTTGGTCATTAGGCATTTAAGGGTTAATGACTGTAGATATTTAAAGTCCAAGCACTGTAATAACACCCACCACCCTATAAATGACTGTTGATATTTACAGTCCAAGCTCTGTAATGACAGCCACACACCCACCACCCCTTGAATGATTGTTGATATTTACAGTCCAAGCACTGTAATGAAACTCACACACCGAGCACAACATTAATGACTGTTGATATTTACAGTACAAGCACTGTAATGACACCCACCACCCCATAAATGACGGTTGATATTTACACTCCAAGCATTGTAATGACACCAACACACCCACGACCCCATGAATGACTGTTGATATTTACAGTCCAACCACTGTAATGACACCCACCACCCCAACTGTTGATATTTTCAGTCCAAGCATTGAAATAACACTCACAGACTAACCACCCCATGAATGACTGTTGATATTTACAGTCCGAGCACTGTAATGAAACTAACACACCCACCATCCCATGAATAACTGTTGATATTTACAGTCCAAGTTTTGTAATGACACCCACACACCCACCACCCCATTAATGACTGTTGATATATACAGTCCAAGCACTTTAATGATACTCACACACCCACCACCTCATGAATGACTGTTTATATTTACAGTCCAAGCACTGTAATGACACTAACCACCCCATGAATGACTGTTGATATTTACAATACAATCACTATAATGACACCCACACACCCCATGATTGACTGTTAAAATTTACTATCCACGCACTGTACTGACACACACACACCCACCATACCATGAATGACTGTTGATATTTACATTTCAAGCACTGTCATAACACCCACACACCAACCACCCCATAAATGACTGTTGATATATATAGTCCAAGCACTGTATTGACACCCACCTCCCAATGAATGACTGTTGATATTTACACACAAAGCACTGTAATGACCCCCACACACCCACCACCCCATGAATGACTGTTGATATTTACAGTTCGAGCACTGTAATGACACCCACACACCCACCACCCCATTAATGACAGTTGATATTTGCAGTCCGAGCACTGTAATTAAACAAACCAACCCATGTATGACTGTTGATATTTACAGTCCAAGCACTGTAATGACACCCACCACCCCATAAATGACTGTTGATATTTAATGTCCAAGCTCTGTAATGACACCCACACACCCACCACCCCTTTAATGACTGTTGATATTTACAGTCCATGCACTGTAATGAAACCCACGCAACCACCACCGCATTAATTACTGTTGATATTTTCAGTACAAGCACTGTAATGACACCCACCACCCCATGAATGATGGTTGATATATATTTTCCAAGCATTGTAATGACACCCACACACACAAGACCACATGAATGACTGTTGATATTTACAGTCCAAGCACTGTAATGACACCCACCACCCTATGAATGACTGTTAATATTTTCAGTCCAAGCATTGTAATAACACCCACAGACTAACCACCCCATGAATGACTGTTGATATTTACAGTCCGAGCACTGTAATGACACCCAAAAACCCACCACCTAATGAATGACTGTTGATATATACAGTCAAAGCACTTTAATGAAACCCACACACCCACCACCTCATGAATGACTATTTATATTTACAGTCCAAGCACTGTAATGACACTAACCACCCTATGAATGACAGTTGATACTTACAGTCCAAGCACTGTAATGACACCCACACACTCACCATACCATGAATGACTGTTGATATTTACATTTCAAGCACTGTAATGACACCCACACACCAACCACCCTATGAATGACTGTTGATATTTACAGATCAAGCACTGCAATGACACCCTCACACCAACCATTCATGAATGATGGTTGATATTTACAGTCTTAGCACTGTAATGACTCCCACACACCCACCACCCCATGAATGATTGTTGATGTTGACAGTCCGAGCTCTGTAATGACACCCACACCACCACCACCCCATGAAAGACTGTTGGTATTTACAGTCAAACCTCTGTAATGACACCCACACACCCACCACCCCATGAATGACTGTTGATATTTACAGTTCAAGCACTGTAATGACACCCTCACACCTACAACTCCATGAATGATGGTTGATGTTTACAGTCTTAGCACTGTAATGACACCCACACACCCACCACCCCATTAATGACTGTTGATGTTGACAGTCCGAGCTCTGTAATGACACACACAAACCCACCACCCCATGAATGACTGTTGGTATTTACAGTCAAACCTTTGTAATGACACCTACACACCCACCACCTCATGAATGACTGTTGATATTTTCAGTCCAAGCACTGTAATGACACTAACCATCCCATGAATGAGTGTTGATATTTACAGTCCAAGCTCGGTAATCACACCTACAACCCCATTAATTAATGTTGATATTTACAGTACAATCACCATAATGACACCCACACATCCCATTATTGACTGTTGATATTAACTATCCACTCACTGTACTGACACCCACACACCCACCACCCCATTAATGACTGTTGATATTTACAGTCCAGGCAATATAATGAAACCCACATACCCACCTCCCAATGAATGACAGTTGATACTTACAGTCCAAGCACTGTAATTACACCCACACACCTACCACCCAATGAATGATTGTTGATATTTACAGTCCAAACATGTAATGACACCCATACAACCACCACCCCATGAATGTCTCTTGATATTTACAGACCAAGTACTGTAATGATACCCACAAACCACAACGTGAATGACTTTTGCTATTTACAGTCCATGCGCTGTAATGACACCCACACATACACCAACATATGAATGGCTGTTGATATTTGCAGTCCAAGCTCTGTAATAACTACCACACACCCAGCACCCCATGAAAGACTGTTGATATATACAGTCCAAGCACTGTATTGAAACACACACACCCACCACCCCGTGATTGACTGTTGATATTTACAGTCCAAGCACTGTAATGACACCCACATACCCAGCACCCCATGAATAACTGTTGATATTTACAGTCCAAGCACTCTAATGACACCCACACACACAACACCCCATAAATGACTATTGATATTTACAGTCAAAGCACTGTAATGACACCCACACACCCACCACCCTATGAATTACGGTTGATATTTATAGTACAAGCACTGTAATGACACCCACACTCTTACCACCCCATGAATGACAGTTGATATTTATAGTTCAAGTACTGTAATGACAATAACCACCCCATGAATGACTGTTAATATTTACAGTCCCAGCACAGTAATGACATCCACAAACCCACCACACCATGAATGATAGTTGATATTTACAGTTCAAGCACTGTAATGATACCCACACTACCACCACCCCATGAATGACAGTTGATATTTACAGTCTTATCAATGTAATGATACCCACAGACCCACAATCCAATGAATGACTGTTGATAACTAATGTCCAAGAACTGTAATGACACCCACACACCCACCACCCCATGAATGACTGTTGATATTTACAATTCAAGCACTGTATTTATACCCACACACCTACCACCCCATGAATGACTGTTAATATTTACATTCCAAGCACTGTAATGACACCCACATACCAACCACCCTATGATTGATTGTTAATATTTACAGTCCAAGCACTGTAATGACACCCAAACTCCAACCACAGCATGAATTACTGTTGATATTTACAGTCCAAGCACTGTAATGACAAACCACACACCCACCACCCTATGAATGACTGTTAATATTTACAGTCCAAGCACTGTAATGACACCCACACACCCACCACCCAATAAATGATTGTTGATATTTACAGTCTAAGCTCTGTAATGACACCCAAACACCCACCACCCCAAGAATGACTGTTGATATTTACGGTACAAGCTCTGTAATGACATACACACACCCACAACACAATGAATGACTGCTGATATTTACAATCCAATCACTGTCATGACGACCACACTCCCACCACTCACAATTACTGTTGATATTTACAGTCCAATCACTGTAATGACACCCACACACTTACCATCCTATGAATCACTGCTGACATTTACAGTCCAAGAACTGTAATGACACCCACACACCCACCACCCCATGAATAACGGTTGATATTTACAGTCCAAGCACTGTAAAGACACCCACACATCTACCACCCAATGAATAACTGTTGATTTTGTACTGTCGAAGCTCTGTAATGACACCCACATACCCACCACCCCATTAATGACTGTTGATATTTACAGTCCAAGCAGTGTAATGACACCCACACACCTACTATCCCATGAATGACTGTTGATATTTACAGTCCAAGCACTGTAGTGACACCAACCCACCCAACTCCCCATGACTAACTGTTGATATTTACATTCCAAGCACTGTAATGACACCCACACACCCACCACCCAATAAGTGACTGTTGATATTTACTGTCCAAGCACTGTAATTACACCCAACACCATGAATTACTTTTGATATTTACAGTCCAAACACTGTAATGACATGCACACACACACCACCCGATGAATGACTGTTGATATTTACAGTCCATGCACGGTGTGACGTGAAGCACGAGTGGCCTGAACCAGCATTAACTACCTGTTGGGGGAATACATTAACTACCATCATCTGGCCAGGGAACGAGCGAGGAAAGGCAACCAATGGCAGAGTGTGTGTGCATGAGTTTATCCGTGGGATTGGTCAAGAAGTTTTCCCGCGTTGAGGGAGTTGGTTCATTGGCTCAGGCATCTAAGATGCACATACGTCATGCCTTCAACAGGGTATATAATGGCAGGAAGACGGTGTTTCAGAGATTCCCTCTGCTTCTTGTGCTCCGGGTGGATTGGTGGTGCATTGTGGTGGTGACGGGGTTGGTGAAGTATTTGTAAGTAGCATTAAGGTTTAATATTTAAGGTCTAGTATTAAGGTGATTATTTTTGTATTACATAAGTTGGGAGAACAGAAAATTGTTAATGTATTGTGTCAAGTTAATATTGTCAATGTATTCCAGGTACTTGAGTGAGATGCATATTGTTTGTGAATTAAATTAATGTTATTTTTCTCAGTGTTTCAAGTATGCTCCTATAGTGTTAATCTAAAGTATTTGGGAGAGCAACGGTGCATTTTTTCTCTTGGGTGCATCGGGTCTTATTAGTAAAGAACGTTGCAACTGCAATAACACCTACCACCCCATAAATGACTGTTGATATTTACAATCAAAGCAATGTAATGGCACACACACAATCACCACCTCATAAATGATGGTTGATATTTTAGGTCAAAGAACTGTAATGACACCCACAAACCCACCACCCCATGAATGACTATTGATATTTACAGTCCAAGCACTGTAATGACCCTCACAAACCCATCACCCAATAAATGACTGTTGATATTTACAGTTCAAGCACTGTAATGACACCCACACACCCACCATCCCATTAATGACTGATGATATTTACAGTCCAAGCACTGTAATGACACTCACACACCCAGCACCCCATGAATAACTGTTGATATATACATTACAAACACTGTAACGACACCCACACACCCACCACCCAATGAGTGACTGTTAATATTTACAGTCCAAGCATTGTAATGACACCCAACACTCCATGAATGACTGTTAATATTTACAGTCCAAGCACTGTGATGACACCTAAACACACACCACCCAATGAATGACTTTTGATATTTACAGTCCATGCACTGTAATGACACCCACACACCTACCACCCTATAAATGACTGTTGATATTTACAGTCCAAATGCTGTAATGACACCAACACACACACCACCCCATGAATGACTGTTGATATTTACAGTCCAAGCACTGTAAGGATACCCACACACCCACCACACCATGATTGACAGTTGATATTTACAGTCCAAGCACTGTAATGATACTCACACACCCAGCACTCCATGAATAACTGTTGATATTTACATTACAAACACTGTAATGACACCCACACACCCACCACCCAATGAGTGACTGTTGATATTTACAGTCCAAGCACTGTAATGACACCCAAACACCCCCTTCTTAATGAATGACTGTTGATATTTACAGTCCAAGCACTGTAATGACACCCAATACCATGAATGATTGTTGATATTTACAGTCCAAGCACTGTAATGACATACTCACACACACCACCCGATGAATGACTGTTGATATTTACAGTCAATGTACTGCAATGACACCCACCAAACCATGAATGACTGTTGATATTTACAATCAAAGCACTGTAATGACATCCACACACCCACCACCTCATGAATGACTGTTGATATTTACAGTCCAAGCACTGTAATGACATCCACACACCCATGACCACATGAATGACTGTTGATATATACAGTCCAAGCACTCGGGTTGTAAATACCAACAGTCATTCATTGGCTGGTGGGTGTGTGGATGTCATTACAGTGCTTGGACTGTAAATATCAACAGTCATTTATAGGGTGGAGGGTGTGTGGGTGCCATTACAATGCTTGGACTGTAAATATTAACAGAGCTTGTTGATATTTACAGTCCAAGCACTGTAATGACCCCCACACACCCGCAACTCCAGGAATGACAATTGATATTTACAGTCCAAGCACTGTAAAGACACCCACACACCCACAACCCCATGAATGACTGTTGATATATACAGTCCAAGCACTGTATTGACACCCACCACCCATGAATGACTGTTGATATTTTCAGTCCAAGCACTGTAATGACACCAACACACTAACCACCCCATGAATGACTGTTGATATTTACGGTCCGAGCAATGTAATGACACCCACACACCCACCAGCCCATGAATGACTGTTGATATCTACAGTCCAAGCACTGTAATGACCCCCACACACCCACCACCCCATAAATGACTGTTAATATTTATATTCTGTGCACTGTAATGACACCCACACGCCCACCACCTCATGAATGACTGTTGATATTTACAGTCCAAGCACTGTATTGAAACCAATCAACCCATGAATGACTGTTGATATTTACAGTCCAAGCACTGTAATGACACCCACCACCCCATGAATGACTGTTGATATATACAGTCCAAGCTCTGTAATGACACCCACACACCCACCACCCCTTGAATGACTGTTGATATTTACAGTCCAAGCACTGTAATGAAACCCACACACCAACCACCACATTATGACTCTTGATATTTACAGTACAAGCACTGTAATGACACCCACCACCCCATGAATGACGGTTGATATTTACACTCCAAGCACTGTAATGACACCCAGACAACCAACAATCCTATGAATGACTGTTGATATGTACAGTCCAAGCACTGTAATGACACCCACCACCCCATAAATGACTGTTGATATTTTCAGTCAAATCATTGTATTAACACCCACAGACTAACCACCCCATAAATGACTGTTAATATTTACAGTCTGAGCACTGTAATGACACCCACACACCCTCCACCCATGAATGACTGTTAATATTTACAGTCCAAGTACTCTAATGACACCCAAACAATCACCACCCCATGAATGACTGTTGATATATACAGTCCAAACACTTTTATGACACCCACACACCCACCACCTAATGAATGATTGTTTATATTTACAGTCCAAGCACTGTAATAACACAAACCACCCCATGAATGACTGTTGATATTTACAGTACAAATCAATATAATGACACCCACACACCCCATGATTGACTGTTGATATTTACTATCCACGCACTGTACTGACACCCACACACCCACCACCCCATTAATGACTTTTTGAACAACAAATATTGATTTTTAGCATGCTTTCGGCTTATATTTTGAAAATATTCTAGCACTGAGTAGGTATGTACAGATCGCTTCAGGAACCCAAAAATATCGAATTTTCGGGTGTTTTGAACCTGAATTTGGGATTTAAATGGGTACAGAAGATGCATGCACGTATCGTATTTTTGCACCTAATAGGTCGAATTTCAGCTTGTTTTGGGCCTATATTTTGAAAATATTCTAGCACTGAGTAGGCATTTACAGATCGCTTTCGGGACCCAAAAATATCGAATTTTCGGGTATTTTGAGCCAGAATTTGTTATATAAACGGGTACAGAAAACGCATGCACATATCGACTTTGGGCACCAAAAATATCCATTTTTAGTATGCTTTGGGCCTATATTTTGAAATTATTCTAGGACTGAGTAGGCATGTACAGCTCGCTTCTGGGACCCAAAAATATCGAATTTTCGGGTGCTTTGAGCCTGAATTTGAGATATAAACGTGTATTGAAGATGCATGCACATATTGACTTTGGACACCAAAAATATCGATTTTTGGCATGTTTTAAGCCTGTATTTTAAAAGTATTCTGTCACTGAGTAGGCATCTACATATCGCTTCTGGACCCAATAATATCGAATTTTCGGGTGTTTTGAGCCTGAATTTGGGATGTAAACATGTACAGAAGATGCATGCACATATCGACTTTGGGCACCTAAAATATCGATTTTCAGCATGTTTTGGGCCTGTATTTTGAAAATACTCTAACACGGACTAGGCATGTACAGATCGCTTCTGGGACCCCAAAATATTGAATTTTCGGGTGTTTTGACCCTGGATTTGAGATATAAACGGGTACTTAAGATGCATGCACATTTCAACCTTTCGGCACCTAAAATATCGATTTTGAGCATGTTTTGGGTCTGTATCTTGATAGCATTCTAACTAGGAGTAGGCATGTACAGATCGCTTATGGAACCCAAAAATGTTGAATTTTCGGGTGTTTTAAACCTGAATTTGAGATATAAACGGGTACTGAAGATCCATGCACATATCGACTTTTTGCACCTAAAATATCGATTTTGAGCATATTTTGGGCCTGTAATTTGAAAATACTCAAACACGAAGTAGGCATGTACAGATCACTTCTGGGACCCAAAAATATCGAATTTTCGAGTGTTTTGAGCCTGAATTTGGGATGTAAATGGGTACAGAAGATGCATGCACTTATTGACTTGGGCACCTAAAATATCGATTTTTAACTTGTTTTTCTGCCTGTATTTTGAAAATATTCTAACATTGAGTAGGCATGAATAGATCGCCTCTGGAACCCAAAAATATCAAATTTTCGGGTATTTTGATCCTGAATCTGAGATATAAACGGGTACAGAAGATGCATGCACATATCGACTTTGGGCACCTAAAATATCGATTTTCAGCATGTTTTGAGTCTGTATCTTGAGAAAATTCCAGCAAGGATTAGGCATGTACAGATCGCTTCTGGGACCCAAAAATATTGAATTTTCGGTTGTTTTGAGCCTGAATTTGAGATATAAACGGGTACAGAAGATGCATGCACATATCGACTTTGGGGACCTAAAATATCGATTTTTAGCCAGTTTTTGGCATAAATTTTGAAAATATTCTGGCACTGAGTAGGCATGTACAGATCGCTTCTGGGACCCAAAAATATCGAGTTTTTGGGTGATTTGAGCATGAATTTGAAATATAAACGGTTACTGAAGATGCAAGCACATATCGAATTTGGGCACCTAAAATATCGATTTTCAGCATGTTTTAGGCCTGAATTTTGAAAATGTTCTATTTCTGAGTAGGCAAGTACAGATCGCTTCTGGGACCCAAAAATATCGAGTTTTCGGGTGTTTTGAGCATTAATTTGAGATATAAACGGTTACTGAAGATGCAAGCACATATCGTCTTTGGGCACCTAAAATATCGATTTTCAGCATGTTTTGGGCCTGTATTTTGAAAATATTCTAGCACTAAGTAGGCATGTACAGATCGCTTCTGGGCCAAAATAAAATCGAATATTCGGGTGTTTTAAGTCTGAATTTGAGATATAAACGTGTAAAGAAGATGCATGCACATATCGACTTTGGGCACCTAAAATATCGATTTTCAGCATGTTATGGGCGTGTTTTTTAAAATATTCTATTACTGCGTAGGCATGTACAGATCGCTTCTGTGACTCAAAAATATCGAATTTTCGGGTGTTTTGAGTCTGAATTTGAGATATAAACGAGTACTGAAGATGCATGGACATATTGACTTTGGGCACCTAAAATATCGATTTTCAGCATGTTTTAGGCCTGTATTTAGAAAATACTCTAACACGGAGTAGGCATGTACAGATTGCCTCTGGGACCCAAAAATATGGAATTTTTCGTGTGTTTTAAGCCTGAATTTGAGATATACACGGATACAGAAGATGCATACACATATTGACTTTGGGCACCTAAAATATCGATTTTCTGCATGTTTTTGGGCCTATATTTTGAAAACATTCTAGCACTGAGTAGGCATGTACAGATCGCTTCTGGGAACCAAAAATATCGAATTTTCGGGTGTTTTAAGCCTGAATTTGAGATATAAACGGGTACAGAAGATGCATTCACATATTGACTTTGGGTACCTAAAATACCGATTTTCAACATGTTTTGGGCCTGTATTTTGAAAATACTTTACCACGGAGTAGGCATGTACAGATCGCTTCTGGGACCCCAAAATATTGAATTTTCGGGTGTTTTGACCCTGGATTTGAGATATAAACGGGTACTTAAGATGCATGCACATTTCAACCTTTCGGCACCTAAAATATCGATTTTGAGCATGTTTTGGGTCTGTATCTTGATAGCATTCTAACTAGGAGTAGGCATGTACAGATCGCTTATGGAACCCAAAAATGTTGAATTTTCGGGTGTTTTAAACCTGAATTTGAGATATAAACGGGTACTGAAGATCCATGCACATATCGACTTTTTGCACCTAAAATATCGATTTTGAGCATATTTTGGGCCTGTAATTTGAAAATACTCAAACACGAAGTAGGCATGTACAGATCACTTCTGGGACCCAAAAATATCGAATTTTCGAGTGTTTTGAGCCTGAATTTGGGATGTAAATGGGTACAGAAGATGCATGCACTTATTGACTTGGGCACCTAAAATATCAATTTTTAACTTGTTTTTCTGCCTGTATTTTGAAAATATTCTAACATTGAGTAGGCATGAATAGATCGCCTCTGGAACCCAAAAATATCAAATTTTCGGGTATTTTGATCCTGAATCTGAGATATAAACGGGTACAGAAGATGCATGCACATATCGACTTTGGGCACCTAAAATATCGATTTTCAGCATGTTTTGAGTCTGTATCTTGAGAAAATTCCAGCAAGGATTAGGCATGTACAGATCGCTTCTGGGACCCAAAAATATTGAATTTTCGGTTGTTTTGAGCCTGAATTTGAGATATAAACGGGTACAGAAGATGCATGCACATATCGACTTTGGGGACCTAAAATATCGATTTTTAGCCAGTTTTTGGCATAAATTTTGAAAATATTCTGGCACTGAGTAGGCATGTACAGATCGCTTCTGGGACCCAAAAATATCGAGTTTTTGGGTGATTTGAGCATGAATTTGAAATATAAACGGTTACTGAAGATGCAAGCACATATCGAATTTGGGCACCTAAAATATCGATTTTCAGCATGTTTTAGGCCTGAATTTTGAAAATGTTCTATTTCTGAGTAGGCAAGTACAGATCGCTTCTGGGACCCAAAAATATCGAGTTTTCGGGTGTTTTGAGCATTAATTTGAGATATAAACGGTTACTGAAGATGCAAGCACATATCGTCTTTGGGCACCTAAAATATCGATTTTCAGCATGTTTTGGGCCTGTATTTTGAAAATATTCTAGCACTAAGTAGGCATGTACAGATCGCTTCTGGGCCAAAATAAAATCGAATATTCGGGTGTTTTAAGTCTGAATTTGAGATATAAACGTGTAAAGAAGATGCATGCACATATCGACTTTGGGCACCTAAAATATCGATTTTCAGCATGTTATGGGCGTGTTTTTTAAAATATTCTATTACTGCGTAGGCATGTACAGATCGCTTCTGTGACTCAAAAATATCGAATTTTCGGGTGTTTTGAGTCTGAATTTGAGATATAAACGAGTACTGAAGATGCATGGACATATTGACTTTGGGCACCTAAAATATCGATTTTCAGCATGTTTTAGGCCTGTATTTAGAAAATACTCTAACACGGAGTAGGCATGTACAGATTGCCTCTGGGACCCAAAAATATGGAATTTTTCGTGTGTTTTAAGCCTGAATTTGAGATATACACGGATACAGAAGATGCATACACATATTGACTTTGGGCACCTAAAATATCGATTTTCTGCATGTTTTTGGGCCTATATTTTGAAAACATTCTAGCACTGAGTAGGCATGTACAGATCGCTTCTGGGAACCAAAAATATCGAATTTTCGGGTGTTTTAAGCCTGAATTTGAGATATAAACGGGTACAGAAGATGCATTCACATATTGACTTTGGGTACCTAAAATACCGATTTTCAACATGTTTTGGGCCTGTATTTTGAAAATACTTTACCACGGAGTAGGCATGTACAGATCCCTTCTAAGACCCAAAAATATCGAATTTTCGGGTGTTTTGAGCCAGAATTTGAGATATAAACGGGTACTGAAGATGCATGCACATATCGATTTTGGTCACCAAAAATATCAATTTTCAACTTGTTGTTGTGCCTGTGTTTTGAAAATATTCTAACATTGAGTAGGCATGTACACATCGCTTCCGGGACCCAAAAATATCGAATTTTCGGGTGTTTTAAGCATGAATTTGAGATATAAACGGGTACAGAAGATGCATGCACATATCGATTTTAGGCACCTAAAATATCGATTTTCAGCATGTTTTGGGCCTATATTTTGAAAATATTCAAGAACTGCGTAGGCTTGTACAGATTGCTTTTTGGACCCAAAAATGTTGAATTTTCGTGTGTTTTGAGCCAGAATTTGGGATATAAACGGGTACAGAAGACGCATGCACATATCGACTTTGGGCACCTAAAATATCGATTTTCAGTATGTTTTCGGCCTGAATCTTGAAAATATCCTATTACTGAGTAGGCATGTACAAATCGCTTCTGGGACCCAAAAAAATGGAATTTTCGGGTGTTTTGAGCCTGAATTTGAGATATAAACGGGTACAGAAGATGCATGCACATATCGATTTTGGACATCTAAAATACTGATTTTCAACTTGTTTTTCAGCCTGTGTTTTGAAAGTATTCTAACATTGAGTAGGCATGTACAGATCGCTTCTGGGACCCAAAAATATCGAATTTTTGGTTGTTTTGAGCCTGAATTTGAGATATAAACGTGTACTGAAGATGCATGCACATATTGACTTTGGGCACCTAAAATATCGATTTTCAGCATGTTTGGGTCTGTATTTTGAGAAAATTCTAGCAATGATTAGGCATGTAAAGATCTCTTTTGGGACCCAAAAATATCGAATTTTCGGGTGTTTTGAGCCTGAATTTGAGATATAAACGGGTACTGAAGATGCATGCACATATCGACTTTGGGCACCTGAAATATCGATTTTCAGCATGTTTTGGGCCTGTATTTTGAAAATACTCTAACACGGAGTAGGCATGTACAGATTGCCTCAGGGACCCAAAAATATCGAATTTTTCGGGTATTTTGAGCCTGAATTTTAAATATACACAGGTACAGAAGATGCATACACATATTGACTTTGGGCACCTAAAATACCGAAATTCAGCATGTTTTAGGCCTGTATTTTGAAAATAC
This sequence comes from Petrolisthes cinctipes, assembly GCA_033782935.1. NCBI lineage: Eukaryota > Metazoa > Arthropoda > Malacostraca > Decapoda > Porcellanidae > Petrolisthes > Petrolisthes cinctipes. The sequence continues at coordinate 1,514,384 of JAWQEG010001201.1, forward strand.
TTTAACACGGAGTAGGCATGTACAGATCGCTTCTGGGAACCAAAAATATCGAATTTTCGGGTGTTTTAAGCCTGAATTTGAGATATAAACGGGTACAGAAGATGCATTCCCATATTGACTTTGGGTACCTAAAATATCGATTTGCAACATGTTTTGGGCCTGTATTTTGAAAATACTTTACCACGGAGTAGGCATGCACAGATCCCTTCTAAGACCCAAAAATATCGAATTTTCGGGTGTTTTGAGCCAGAATTTGAGATATAAACGGGTACTGAAGATGCATGCACATATCGATTTTGGGCAACAAAAATATCGATTTTCAACTTGTTGTTGTGCCTGTGTTTTGAAAATATTCTAACATTGAGTAGGCATGTACACATCGCTTCCGGGACCCAAAAATATCGAATTTTCGGGTGTTTTAAGCCTGAATTTGAGATATAAACGGGTACAGAAGATGCATGCACATATCGATTTTAGGCACCTAAAATATCGATTTTCAGCATGTTTTGGGCCTATATTTTGAAAATATTCAAGAACTGCGTAGGCTTGTACAGATTGCTTTTTGGACCCAAAAATGTTGAATTTTCGTGTGTTTTGAGCCTGAATTTGGGATATAAATGGGTACAGAAGACGCATGCACATATCGACTTTGGGTACCTAAAATATCGTTTTTCAGCATATTTTGACTTGTATTTTGAAAATATTCTGTTACTGAGTAGATATGTACAGATCGCTTCAGGTACCCAAAAATATTGAATTTTTGGGTGTTTTGATCCTGAATTTGAGATATAAACGGGTACTGAAGATACATACATATATTGACTTTGGGCACCTAAAATATCGATTTTCAGCATGTTTTGGGCCTGTATTATAAAAATATTCTAACACGGAGTAGGCATGTACAGATCGCTTCTGGGACCCAAAAATATCGAATTTTCAGGTGTTTTGAGCCAGAATTTGAGATATAAACGGGTACTGAAGATGCATGCACATATCGACTTTGGGCCACTGAAATATCAATTTTCAGCATGTTTTAGGCCTGTATTTTGATAACACTCTAACACGGAGTAGGCATGTACAGATCGCTTCCGGAAACAAAAAATATCGAATTTTCAGTTATTTTAAGCCTGAATTTGAGATGTAAACGGGTACTGAAGATGCATTCACATATTGTCTTTGGGCACCTAAAATATCGATTTTCAGCATTTTTTGGGCCTGTATTTTGAAAATACTTTAACACGGAATAGGCAAGTACATATCCCTTCTGGGACCCAAAAATATCGAATTTTCGGGTGTTATGAGCCAGAATTTGAGATATAAACGGGTACTGAAGATGCATGCACATATCGATTTTGGGCACCTAAAATATCGATATTCAACTTGTGTTTGTGCCTGTATTTTGAAAATATTCTAACATTGAGTAGGCATGTACAGATCGCTTCTGTGTCCCAAAAATATCTAATTTTCGGTTGTTTTAAGCCTGAATTTGAGACATAAACGGGTACAGAAGATCCATGCACATATCAATTTTGGGCACATAAAATATCTATTTTCAACTTGTTTTTGTGCCTGTGTTTTGAAAATATTCTAACATTGAGTAGGCATGTACAGATCGCATCTGGGACCCAGAAATATCGAATTTTCGTGTGTTTTGAGCCTGAATTTGGGATATAAACGGGTACAGAAGACGCATGCATATATCGACTTTGGGCACCTAAAATATCGATTTTCAACATGTTTTCGGCCTGAATCTTGAAAATATCCTATTACTGAGTAGGCATGTACAAATCGCTTCTGGGACGCAAAAAAATGGAATTTTCGGGTTTTTTGAGCCTGAACTTGAGATATAAACGGGTACAGAAGATGCATGCACATATCGATTTTGGACATCTAAAATATTGATTTTCAACTTGTTTTTCTGCCTGTGTTTTGAAAGTATTCTAACATTGAGTAGGCATGTACAGATCGCTTCTGGGACCCAAAAAAATTTAATTTTCGGGTGTTTTGAGCTTGAATTTGAGATATAAACGGGTACAGAAGATGCATGCACATATCGACTTTGGGCACCTAAAATATCGTTTTTCAGCATATTTTGACTTGTATTTTGAAAATATTCTGTTACTGAGTAGGCATGTACAGATCGCTTCAGGTACCCAAAAATATTGAATTTTTGGGTGTTTTCATCCTTAATTTGAGATATAAACGGGTACTGAAGATACATACATATATTGACTTTAGGCACCTAAAATATCGATTTTCAGCACGTTTTTGGCCTGTATTATGAAAATACTCTAACATTGAGTAGGCATGTACAGATCGCATCTGGGACCCAAAAATATCGAATTTTCGGGTGTTTTGAGCCTGAATTTGAGATATAAACGGGTCTTGAAGATGCATACACATATTGACTTTGGGCACCTAAAATATCGATTTTCAGCATGTTTTGGGCCTGTATTATGAAAATACTCTAACACGGAGTAGGCATGTACATATCGCTTCTGGGACCCAAAAACATCGATTTTTCGGGTGTTTTAAGCCTGAATTTGGGATGTAAATGGGTACAGAAAATGCAAGCACATATTGACTTGGGCACCTAAAATATCGATTTTAACTTGTTTTTCTGCCTGTATTTTGAAAATATTTTAACATTGAGTAGGCATGTACAGATCGCTTCTGGGACCCAAAAATATCGAATTTTTGGGTGATATGAGCCTGAATTTGAGATATAAACGGCTACAAAAGATGCATGCATATATAGACTTTGTGCATCAAAAATATCCATATTTAGCATATTTTGGGCCTATATTTTGAAAATATTCTAGCACTGAGTAGGCTTGTACAGATCGCTTTTTGGACCCAAAAAAATCGAATTTTAGGGTGTTTTGAGCCTGAATTTGGGACATAAACGGGTACAGAAGATGCATGCACATATCGATTTTGGGCACCTAAAATATCGATTTTCAGCATGTTTTAGGCCTGAATCTTATAAATATTCTATTACTGAGTAGGCATGTACAAATCGCTTCTTGGACCCAAAAATATCGATTTTTGGGATGTTTTGAGCCTGAATTTGAGATATAAACGTGTACTGAAGATGCATGCACATATCGACTTTGGGCACCTAAAATATCGATTTTCAGCATGTTTTTGGTCTGTAATTTGAAAATATTCTGTCACTGAATAGGCATGTACAGATCTCTTCCGGAAACCAAAAATATCGAGTTTTCGGGTGTTTTGAGCCTTAATTTGAGATATAAACGGGTAGAGAAGATGCATACACATATTGCTTTTGGCACCTAAAATATCGATTTTCAGCATGATTTGGGTCTGTATTTTGAAAATACTCTAAAAAGGAGTAGGCATGTACAGATCGCTTCTGGGAACCAAAAAATTTGAATTTTCGGGTGTTTTCAGCCTGAATTTGAGATATACACGGGTACAGAAGATGCATACACATATTGACTTTGTGCACCTAAAATATCGATTTTCAGCATGTTTTAGGCCTGTATTTTGAAAATACTCTAACACGGAGTAGGCATGTACAGATCACTTCTAGGAACCAAAAATATCGAATTTTCGGGTGTTTTGAGCCAGAATTTGAGATATAAACGGGTACTGAAGATGCATGCACATATCGATTTTGGCACCTAAAATATCGATTTTCAACTTGTTTTTGTGCCTGTGTTTTGAAAATATTCTAACATTGAGTAGGCATGTACACATCGCTTCTGGGACCAAAAATTATCGAATTTTAGGGTGTTTTTAGCTTGAATTTGAGATATAAACGGGTACAGAAGATGCATGCACATATCGACTTTGGGCACCTAAAATATCGATTTTCAGCATGTTTTGGGCCTATATTTTGAAAATATTCAAGCACTGAGTAGGTATGTACAGATCGCTTCTGGGACCCAAAAATATCTAATTTTCGGGTGTTTTGAGCCAGAATTTGAGATATAAACGGGTACTGAAGATTCATTCACATATCGATTTCAGGCACCTAAAATATAGATTTTCAACTTGTTTTTGTGCCTGTGTTTTGAAAATATTCTAACATTGAGTAGGCATGTACATATCGCTTCTGAGACCCAAAAATATCGAATTTTCGGGTGTTTTAAGCCTGAATTTGAGATATAAACGGGTACTGAAGATTCATGCACATATCGACTTTTTGCACCTAAAATATCGATTTTGAGCATGTTGAGTCTGTATCTTGAAAACATTCTAGGAAGGAGTAGGCATGTACAGATTGCTTCTGGGACATAAAAATATAGAATTTTCGGGTGTTTTGAGCCTGAATTTGAGATATAAACGGGTACTGAAGATGCATGCACATATCGACTTTGGGCACCTGAAATATCGTTTTTGAGCATGTTGAGTCTGTATCTTGAAAACATTCCAGGAAGGAGTAGGCATGTACAGATTGCTTCTGGGACTTAAAAATATAGAATTTTCGGGTGTTTTGAGCCTGAATTTGAGATATAAAACGGTACTGAAGATGCATACACATATCGACTTTGGACACCTAAAATATCGATTTTTAGCATGTTTTTGGCCTATATTTTGAAAATATTCTAACATTGATTAGGCATGTACAGATCGCTTATGGGACCCAAAAATATCGAATTTTAGGGTGTTTTAAGCCTGAATTTGGGACATAAACGGATACAGAAGATGAATGCACATATCGATTTTGGGCACCTAAATTATCGATTTTCAACTTGTTTTTGTGCCTGTGTTTTGAAAATATTCTAACATTGAGTAGGCATGTACAGATCGCTTATGGGACCCATAAATATCGAATTTTCGGGTGTTTTGATCCTGAATTTGAGATATAAACGGGTACAGAAGATACATGCACATATCAACTTTGGGCACCTAAAATATCGATTTTAAACATGTTTTGGGCCTGTATTTTGAAATAATTCTATTAGTGAGTAGGCATGTACAGAACTCTCCTGGGACCCAAAAATATCGAATTTTCGGGTGTTTACAGCCTGAATTTGAGATATTAACGGGTACTGAAGATGCATTTACATATCGACTTTGGACACCTAAAATATCGATTTTCAGCATGTTTTGGGCCAAAATTTTGAAAATACTCTAACACGGAGTAGGCATGTACAGATCGCTTCTTGGACCCAAAAATATCGAGTTTTCGGGTGTTTTGAGCCTGAATTTGGGACTTAAACGGGTACAGAAGATGCATGCACAAATCGATTTTGGCACCTAAAATAACGATTTTCGACTTGTTTTTGTGCCTGTGTTTTGAAAATACTCTAACATTGAGTAGGCATGTACAGATCCCTTCTGGGACCCAAAAATATCGAATTTTCGGGTGTTTTGAGCCTGAATTTGAGATATAAACGGGTACAGAAGATGCATGCACATTTCGACTTTGGCACCTAAAATATCGATTTTCAGCATGTTTTGGGCCTATATATTGAAACAATTCTTGCACTGAGTAGGCATGTACAGGTCGCTTCTGGGACCAAAACATATCGAATTTTCGGGTGTTTTAAGCCTGAATTTGAGATATAAACGGGTACTGATGATGCATACACATATTGACTTTCGGCACCTAAAATATCGATTTTCAGCATGTTTTGAGCCTGTATCTTGAAAATACTCTAACACGGAGTAGGCATGTACAGATAGCTTCTGGTGCCCAAAAATATCGATTTTTTGGATGTTTTGAGCACGAATATGGGATAGAAATGTATACAGAAAATGCATGCACATATTAACTTTGGGAACCTAAAATATTGATTTTCAGAATGTTTTTGGCGTGTATTATAAAAATATTCCAACACTGAGTAGGTGTGTACAGATAGCTTCTGGGACTCAAAAATATCGAATTTCCGGGTGTTTTGAGCCTGAATTTGAGATATAAACGGGTACAGAAGATGCATGCACATATCGACTTTGGGCACATAAAATATAGATTTTCAGCATGTTTTGGGCTTATATTTTGAGAACATTCTTTTTCTGAGTAGGCATGTACAGATCGCTTCCGGGACCCAAAAATATCGAATTTTAGGGTGTTTTAAGCCTGAATTTGGGACATAAACGGATACAGAAGATGCATGCACATATCGATTTTGGGCACCTAAAATATCGATTTTCAACTTGTTTTTGTGCCTGTGTTTTGAAAATATTCTAACATTGAGTAGGCATGTACAGTTCGCTTATGGGACCCATAAATATCGAATTTTCGGGTGTTTTGATCCTGAATTTGAGATATAAACGGGTACAGAAGATACATGCACATATTAACTTTGGGCACCTAAAATATCGATTTTAAACATGTTTTGGGCCTGTATTTTGAAATAATTCTATTAGAGAGTAGGCATGTACAGAACTCTCCTGGGACCCAAAAATATCGAATTTTCGGGTGTTTTGAGCCTGAATTTGAGATGTTAACGGGTACTGAAGATGCATTCACATATCGACTTTGGACACCTAAAATATCGATTTTCAGCATGTTTTGGGCCTAAATTTTGAAAATACTCTAACACGGAGTAGGCATGTACAGATCGCTTCTTGGACCCAAAAATATCGAGTTTTCGGGTGTTTTGAGCCTGAATTTGGGACATAAACGGGTACAGAAGATGCATGCACATATCGATTTTGGGCACCTAATATAACGATTTTCAACTTGTTTTTGTGCCTGTGTTTTGAAAATACTCTAACATTGAGTGGGCATGTACAGATCGCTTCTGGGACCCAAAAATATCGAATTTTCGGGTGTTTTGAGCCTGAATTTGAGATTTAAACGGGTACAGAAGATGCATGCACATATCGACTTTGGGCATTAAAAATATAGATTTTCAGCATGTTTTGGACTTGTATTTTGAAAATATTCTGTTACTAAGTAGGCATGTACAGAACTCTCCTGGGACCCAAAAATATCGAATTTTCGGGTATTTTGACCCTGAATTTGAGATATAAACGGGTACTGAAGATGCATACATATATTGACTTTGGGCACCTAAAATATCGATTTTCAGCATGTTTTGGGCCTGAATTTTGAAAATACTCTAACAAGGAGTAAGCATGTACAGATCGCTTCTTGGACCAAAAAATATCGAATTTTCGGGTGTTTTGAGCCTGAATTTGAGATATAAACGGGTACAGAAGATACATGCACATATTGACTTTTTGCTCCTAAAATATTGATTTTTAGAATGTTTTGGGACTATATTTTGAAAATATTTAAGCAATGAGTAGGCATGTACAGATCGTTTCTGGGACCAAAAAATATCTAATTTTCGTGTATTTTGAGCCTGAATTTGGGATATAAAATGGTACAGAAGATGCATGCACATATCGATTTTGGGCACCGAAAATATCGATTTTCAGCATGTTTTGGGCCTGTATATTGAAAATACTCTAACACGGAGTAGGCATGTAGAGATAGCTTCTGGGGCCCAAAAATATCGAATTTTCGGGTGTTTTGAGCACGAATATGAGATAGAAATGGGTACAGAAGATGCATGCACATATCGATTTTGTGCACCTAAAATATCGATTTTCAACTTGTTTTTCTGCCTGTGTTTCAAAAATATTCTAACATTGAGTAGGCATGTACAGATCGCTTCTGGGACCCAAAAATATCGAATTTTCGGGTGTTTTAAGCTTGAATTTGAGATATAAACGTGTACTGAAGAAGCATACACATATTGACTTTGGGAACCTAAAATATCGATTTTCAGCCTGTTTTGGGCCTGTATTATAAAAATACTCAAACACGGAGTAGGCATGTACAGATCGCTTCTGGGACCCAAAACTATCGAATTTTCGGGTGTTTTAAACTTGAATTTGAGATATAAACGGATACAGAAGATGCATGCACATATTGACTTTTTGCACCTAAAATATCGATTTTCAGCATGTTTTGGCCCTATATTTTGAAAATATTCAAGCACTGAGTAGGCATGTACAGATCGCTTCTGGGACCCAAATATATCGCATTTTCGTGTGTTTTAAGGTTAAATTTGGGATATAAACGGGTGCAGAAGATGCATACACATATTGACTTTGGGCACCTAAAATATCGATTTCCAGCATGTTTTGAGCCTGTATATTGAAAATACTCTAACACGGAGTAGGTATATACAGATAGCTTATGGGGCCCAAAATATCGTATTTTTGGGTGTTTTGAGCACGAATATGGGATAGAAATGGGTATAGAAGATGCATGCACATATCGACTTTGGGCACCTAAAATATCGATTTTTAGCATGTTTTGGACTTGTATTTTGAAAATATCCTGTTACTGATTAGGCATGTACAGATCGCTTCTTGGAGCCAAAAATATCGAGTTTTCGGGTGTTTTGAGCCTGAATTTGAGATATAAACGGGTAATGAAGATACATACACCTATTGACCTTGGGCACCTAAAATATCGATTTTAGCATGTTTTGGGCCTGTATTATGAAAATACTCTAACACGGAGTAGGCATGTACAGATCGCTTCTGGGACCCAAAAATATCGAATTTTCGGGTGTTTTGAGCCTGAATTTGAGATATCAACGGGTACAGAAGATGCATGCACATATCGACTTTGGACCCCTAAAATATCGATTTTTAGCATGCTTTGAGCCTATATTTTGAAAACATTCTATTTTCTAGTAGGCATGTAGAGATCGCTTCTGGGACGTAAAAATATCGAATTTTCAGCGGTTTTGAGCCTAAATTTGAGATATAAACGGCTACAGAAGATGCATGCACATATCGACTTTGGGCACTTAAAATATAGATTTTCAGCATGTTTTTGGACTTGTATTTTGAAAATATACTGTTACTGAGTAGGCATGTTCAGATCGTTTCTGGGACCCAAAAATATCGAATTTTAGGGTGTTTTGAGCCTGAATTTGAGATATAAACGTGTACTGAAGAAGCATACACATATTGACTTTGGGAACCTAAAATATCGATTTTCAGCCTGTTTTGGGCCTGTATTATGAAAATACTCAAACACGGAGTAGGCATTTACAGATCGCTTCTGGGACCCAAATATATCGCATTTTCGTGTGTTTTGAGGTGGAATTTGGGATATAAACGGGTGCAGAAGATGCATACACATATTGACTTTTGGCACCTAAAATATCGATTTTCAGCATATTTTGGGCTTGTATCTGAGTAGGCATGTACAGATCGCTTCTGGAACCCCAAAATATCAAATTTTCGGGTGTTTGGAGCCTTAATTTGAGATATAAACGGGTACAGAAGATGCATGCACATATCGACTTTTGGGCACCTAAAAGATTGATTTGCAGTAAGTTTTGGGCTTGTATTTTGAAAACACTCTAACACGGAGAAGGCATGTACAGATCGCTTCTGGGACCCAAATATATCGCATTTTCGTGTGTTTTGAGGTGGAATTTGGGATATAAACGGGTGCAGAAGATGCATACACATATTGACTTTTGGCACCTAAAATATCGATTTTCAGCATATTTTGGGCTTGTATCTGAGTAGGCATGTACAGATCGCTTCTGGAACCCCAAAATATCAAATTTTCGGGTGTTTGGAGCCTTAATTTGAGATATAAACGGGTACAGAAGATGCATGCACATATCGACTTTTGGGCACCTAAAAGATTGATTTGCAGTAAGTTTTGGGCTTGTATTTTGAAAACACTCTAACACGGAGAAGGCATGTACAGATCGCTTCTGGGACCCCAAAATGTCGAATTTTCGGGTGTTTTGTGCATGAATTTGAGATATCGACTTTGGGCACCTAAAATATCGATTTTTAGCATGTTTTGGGCCTATATTTTGAAAATATTATAGCACCGAGTAGGCATGTACAGATCGCTTCTGGGACCCCAAAATATCGAATTTTCGGGTGTTTTGAGCCTGAATTTGAGATATAAACGGGTACTGAAGATGCATGCACGTATCGACTTTTGGGCACCTAAAATATCGATTTTGAGCATGTTTTGGGTCTGTATCTTGAAAATATTCTAACTAGGAGTAGGCATGTGCAGATCGTTTCTAGGACCCAAAAATACCGAATTTTCGGGTGTTTTGAGCATGAATTTGAAATATAAACGGGTATAGAAGATGCATGCACATATCGACTTTGGACACATAAAATATCGATTTTTAGCATGTTTTGAGCTTATATTTTGAAAACATTCTAGCACTGAGTAGGCATGTGCAATAGCCCAAGAAAGTTTGCCTACTAAAAACTAACGTACATGCAACCTCTATACCTGTCATTTTCGTCTCAAGCCTTAATCAACTCCATACCCATGATCTGTCAGCGTTGTCAAGGTTTCTTTCCTTTCGTCTCAGGTGTGAACTCAGAGTTTAGACGCGTGAGTTTCGACGAAGGGTTATATATATTTATTATATAATTCTGTGAACATTATGAAAAACAATGGAAATGAAAGGCAAATGAGAGAAAGACATTGTATTATATTTTGATAGTTTATTCCCTAGCACAAGAAACACCTCATTGACCTCACACACACACCTCTTAAGCCGGGTTCCTAATAGGCCGTCATGACGGTGCTATACGCTAGCTGGGAGGGTTGGTTAGTATGGCTGTGTGGGTGGAGATGAGACCAAAAGGTGATGGATGGATGGTGCGATGGGGGTCTGAAGGATGTGTGTGTGTGTGTGTACAGACAGAGAGAGAGAGAGAGGTGGAGGTATGATAGGTTGTGAAAAATGTCAAAATGGATAGCAAAGAAGGATGATGAAAGAAGAGGCCAAAATGAGGATAAGGAGGAGTGAAATAAGTGAGGGAAGGAAGTATGGAGGGAGGACTGAAAGAGGGAAAGTAGGATCATAACAGGAAGGGGAAAGAAGCTGAAAGGAATGATGGAGGGAGAAGGGAGCTAGAGAAAGGAAGAATGATCGATGCTTGCTGAAACAGGAGAAGTGAAGGAAGGCAATGTGAAGAGAGAGAGAGGGGGGGGAGAGAGAGTGCACGTGACCTGACCTCCCCTGTCCAACCCATGTGGACACAGGCCCTTAATCGTCTAAGTGGAAGGTGTGTGTGTGTGTGTGTGTGTTCACATTAGTCCTTAGTAGAGGTGGTCCGAATATTCGTATTTGCATTCGCATTTTTTTTAAGATTTGGATTCGCATTCGCATGTTGCCTACCGAATATTTTTCGAATATGGAATATTAAACAAGAAGCCTATTTCAACACTGTTCTTATACGAATGCAATGAGAGAAAGAGATAATTACTCTGATGTGATCTATTAAACGGTTAATATTGGCCTTCTGCCAACTCACAGCAGACTTTTAGGTGCCACACACACACACACACACACGTAGCCTTTGCCCAAGGCTCAAGCCATCGTTGTTATTTTCTTCAATCCTTCCTTCCTTCCCTTCTTGTCATCGGCATTAAACCTTCTTCCTCCTTATCCTCATTTTGACCTCAACCTTCATCATCCTTCTTTGCTATCCATTTTTCTAGTCTTCCATTTTGACATTTTTCACAACCTATCATACCTCCACCTCTCTCTCTCTGTCTGTAGTACACACACACACACACACACACATATCAGACCCCCCACCTCGGTCACCTCGGTCTCACCCCCACCCACACACCCATTTGCCTTTCATTTCCATTGTTTTTCATAATATTCACACAATTATATAATAAATATAAATAACCCTTCGTCGAAACTCATGCATCTAAACTCTGAGTTCACACCTGAGACGAAAGGAAAGAAACCTTGACAACGCTGACAGATCATGGGTATGGAGTTGATAAAGGCTTGGGACGAAAATGACAGGTATAGAGGATGCCAGTACGTTAGTTTTTAGTCGGCGAACTTTCTTGGGCTACTGTACAGATCGCTTCTGGGACCCAAAAATATCGAATTTTCGGGTGTTTTGAGGTTGAATTTGGGATATAAACGGGTGCAGAAGATGTATACACATATTGACTTTGGGCACCTAAAATATCAATTTTCAGCATGTTTTTGGCGTGTATCTGAGTAGGCATGTACAGATCGCTTCTGGGACCCCAAAATATAGAATTTTTGGGTGTTTGGAGCCTGAATTTGAGATATAAACGGGTACAGAAAATGCATGCACATATCGACTTTTCGGAACATAAAAGATCGATTTTCAGTATGTTTTGGGCCTGTACTTTGAAAATACTCTAACACGGAGTAGGCATGTACAGATCACTTCTGGGACCCCAAAATATCGAAATGGCACTCACACGCTAACCACCCTATAAATGACTGTTGATATTAACAGTTCAAGCACTGTAATGACACCCACACACTCACCACCCCATAAATGATGGTTGATATTTATAGTCCAAGCACTGTAATGACACTAACACACCCACCACCCCATGAATGACTGTTGATAATTTCAGTCCAAGCACTGTAATGCCACCGACCACCTCATTGATGACTGTTGATATTTACAGTGCAAGCACTGTAATGACACTCACACACCCACCACCCTATGAATGACTGTTGATATTTACAGTCAAAGCACTGTAATGACACCCACACACCCACCATCCAATTAATGACGGTTGATATTTTTAGTCCAAGCACTGTAATGACACCCAAACACTCACCACCCCATGAAAGACTGTTGATATTTTCAGTCCAAGCACTGTAATGACATCCACACACTCACCACCCTCTAAATGACTGTTAATATTTACAGTCCAAGCACTCTAATGTCACCAACCACCCCATGGATGACTGTTAATATTTACAGTCCAAGAACTGTAATGACACCCACACACCAACCACCCCATGAATGACTGTTGATATTTTCAGTCCAAGCAATGTAATGACATCCACACATCCACCACCCCATGAATGACTGTTAATATTTAGAGTCCAAGAACTGTAATGACAACCACACACTCACCACCCCATAAATGACTGTTGATATTTACAGTCAAAACACTGTAATGACACCCACACACCCACCACCCCATGAATGACTGTTGATATTTACAGTCCAAGCACTGTAATGACAACCCGACACCCACCATCCCATTGTTGACTGTTGATATTTATAGTCCAAGCACTGTAATGACACCCAAGCGCCCACCATTTCATGAATGACTGTTGATATTTACAGTCCAAGCACTGTAATGCCACCCACCACCCCATGAATGACTGTTGATATTTATAGTCCAAGCACTAATGACACTCACATCCACCACCCCATGAATGACTTTATATATACAGTCCAAGCACTGTAATGACAACCACACACCCACAACCCCATGAATGACTGTGGATATTTACAGTTCAAGCACTGTAATGACACCCACCAACCTTTGAATGACTGTTGATATTTACAATCAAAACACTGTAATGACACTCACACACAAACCACCCCATGAATGACTCTTGATATTTAGTGTCCAAGCACTGTAATGACACCCACATTCCCACCACCCCATTAATGACTGTTGATATTTACAGTCAAAGCACTCTAATGACACCAACCACCATATGAATGACTGTTGATATTTACAATCAAAACACTGTAATGACACCCAAACACTAACCAACCCATGAATGACTGTTGATATATACAGTCAAAGCAATGTAATGGCACCTACACACCCACCACCCCAAGAATGACCGTTAATATTTACAGTCCAAGCACTGTAATGACACCAAAACACTCACCACCCCATGATTGACTGTTGATATTTACAGTCCAAGCAATTTAATGACACCCAAACTCCCACCACCCTATAAATGACTGTTGATATTTACAGTCCAAGCACTGTAATGCTACCCACCACCCAATAAATGACTGTTGATATTTACAGTCAAAGCACTGTAATGACACCCCAACACCCACGACCCCAAGAATTTTAGTTGATATTTAAAGTCCAAGCACTGTAATGACACCCACACCCCCACAACCCCATGAATGACTGTTAATATTTACAGTCCAAGCACTCTAATGATACCCACCACCCTATGAATGACTGTTAATATTTACAATCAAATCACTGTAATGACACCCATACACCCACTACCCCATGAATGACTGTTGATATTTACAGTCCAAGCACTGTAATGACACCCACACACCCACCACCCCATGATTGACTGTTGATATTTACAATCCAAACACTGTAATGACACCCCCACACCCACCACCCCATGAATTATGGTTGATATTAATAGTCCAAGCACTGTAATGACACCCACACAACCACCACCCCATGAATGACTGTTGATATTTACAGTCCAAGCACTGTAATGATACCCACCACACTATGAATGACTGTTGATAATTACAATCAATACACTGTAATGACACTCACACACTTACCACTCCATGAATGACTGTTGATATTTTCAGTCCAAGCACTGTAATGACACCCTCACACCCACCACCCCATAAATGACTGTTGATATTTCCAGTCCAAGAAGTTTAATGATACACACCACCCTATGAATGACTGTTGATATTTTCATTTAAAACACTGTAATGACACCCACACACCCACCACCCCACGATTGACTGTTGAAATTTACAGTCCAAGCACTGTAATGACACCCACACACCCACAACCCCATAAATGATGGTTGATATTTATAGTCTGAACAATGTAATGAAACCAATACACCCACCACCCCATAAATGACTGTTGATATTTTAAGTCCAAGCACTGTAATGACATCCACACTTCCACCACCCCATGAATGACTGTTAATGTTTACAGTCCAAGCACTCTAATGACACCAACCAATCTCTGAATGACTGTTAATATTTACTGTCAAAGCACTGTAATAACACCCACAAACTCACTACCCTACAAATGACTGTTGATATTCACAGTCCAAGCACTCTAATGACACCCACTCACCCACCACCAAATGAGTGATGGTTGATATTTACAGTCCAAAAACTTTAATGACACACACACACTCACCACACCATGAATGACTGTTGATATTTACAGTCCAAGCTCTGTAATAACACTCACACACCCACCACCCTATGAATGACTGTTGATATTTACAGTCCAAGCACTGTAATGACACCCTCACACCCACCACCCCATAAATGACTGTTGATATTTCCAGTCCAAGAACTTTAATGATACACACCACCCTATGAATGACTGTTGATATTTTCATTTAAAACACTGTAATGACACCCACACACCCACCACCCCACGATTGACTGTTGAAATTTACAGTCCAAGCACTGTAATGACACCCACACACCCACAACCCCATAAATGATGGTTGATATTTATAGTCTGAACAATGTAATGAAACCAATACACCCACCACCCCATAAATGACTGTTGATATTTTAAGTCCAAGCACTGTAATGACATCCACACATCCACAACCCCATGAAAGACTGTTAATGTTTACAGTCCAAGCACTCTAATGACACCAACCAATCTCTGAATGACTGTTAATATTTACTGTCAAAGCACTGTAATAACACCCACAAACTCACTACCCTACAAATGACTGTTGATATTCACAGTCCAAGCACTCTAATGACACCCACTCACCCACCACCAAATGAATGATGGTTGATATTTACAGTCCAAAAACTTTAATGACACACACACACTCACCACCCCATGAATGACTGTTGATATTTACAGTCCAAGCTCTGTAATAACACTCACACACCCACCACCCTATGAATGACTGTTGATATTTACAGTCCAAGAACTGTAATGACACCCACACACCCACCACCCCAAGATTGACTGTTGATATTTACAGTCCAAGCAATGTAATGACACCCAAACACCCACCACCCTATAAATGACTGTTGATATTTACAGTCCAAGCACTGTAATGACACCCACACACCCATCACTCAATGATTGATTGTTGATATTTACAGTCCAAGCACAGTAATGCTACCCACCACCCAATAAATGACTGTTGATATTTACACTCAAAGCACTGTAATGACACCCCAACACCCACGACCCCATGAATTATAGTGGATATTTACAGTCCAAGCACTGTAATGACACCCACACACCCACAACCCCATGAATGACTGTTGATATTTAAAGTCCAAACACTGTAATGACACCCCCACACCCACCAACCCATGAATTATGGTTGATATTTACAGTCCAAGCACTGTAATGACACCCACACAACCACCACCCCATGAATGACTGTTGATATTTACAGTCCAAGCACTGTAATGATACCCACCACACTATGAATGACTGTTGATAATTACAATCAATACACTGTAATGACACTCACACACCTACCACTCCATGAATGACTGTTGATATTTTCAGTCCAAGCACTGTAATGACACCCACACACCCACCACCCCACGATTGACTGTTGATATTTACAGTCCAAGCACTGTAATGACACCCACACACCCACAACCCCATAAATGATGGTTGACATTTATAGTCCGAGCAATGTCATGACACCCATACACCCACCATCCCATAAATGACTGTTGATATTTTCAGTCCAAGAACTGTAATGACATCCACACATCCACCACCCCATGAATAACTGTTAATATTTACAGTCCAAGCACTCTAATGACACCAACCAATCTCTGAATGACTGTTAATATTTACAGTCAAAGCACTGTAATAACACCCACAAACTCACTACCCTACGAATGACTGTTGATATTCACAGTCCAAGCACTGTAATGACACCCACTAACCCACCACCCAATGAATGATGGTTGATATTTACAGTCCAAAAACTGTAATGACACACACACACTCACCACCCCATGAATGACTGTTGATATTTACAGTCCAAACTCTGTAATAACACTCACACACCCACCACCCTATGAATGACCGTTAATATTTACAGTCCAAGCACTATAATGACACCAAAACACTCACCACCCCATGATTGACTGTTGATATTTACTGTCCAAGCAATGTAATGACACCCAAACTCCCACCACCCTATAAATGACTGTTGATATTTACAGTCCAAGCACTGTAATGACACCCACACACCCATCACCCTATGAATGACTGTTGATATTTACAGTCCAAGCACTGAAATGCTACCCACCACCCAATAAATGACTGTTGATATTTACACTCAAAGCCCTGTAATGACATCCCAACACCCACGACCCCATGAATTATAGTTGATATTTAAAGTCCAAGCAGTGTAATGACACCCACACACCCACAACCCCATGAATGACTGTTAATATTTACAGTCCAACCACTCTAATGATACCCACCACCCTATGAATGACTGTTAATATTTACAATCAAATCACTGTAATGACACCCATACACCCACTACCCCATGAATGACTGTTGATATTTACAGTCCAAGCACTGTAATGACACCCACACACCCACCACCCCATGATTGACTGTTGATATTTACAGTCCAAACACTGTCATGACACCCCCACACCCACCACCCCATGAATTATGGTTGATATTTACAGTCCAAGCACTGTAATGAAACCAACACAACCACCACC
Source organism: Petrolisthes cinctipes (assembly GCA_033782935.1). NCBI lineage: Eukaryota > Metazoa > Arthropoda > Malacostraca > Decapoda > Porcellanidae > Petrolisthes > Petrolisthes cinctipes. The sequence continues at coordinate 1,531,847 of JAWQEG010001201.1, forward strand.
CCATGAATGACTGTTGATATTTACAGTCCAAGCACTGTAATGATACCCACCACACTATGAATGACTGTTGATAATTACAATCAATACACTGTAATGACACTCACGCACCTACCACTCCATGAATGACTGTTGATATTTTCAGTCCAAGCACTGTAATGACACCCTCAAACCCACCACCCCATAAATGACTGTTGATATTTCCAGTCCAAGCAATTTAATGATACACACCACCCTATGAATGACTGTTGATATTTTCATTTAAAACACTGTAATGACACCCACACACCCACCACCCGATGAATGACTGTTAATATTTACAGTCCAAGCACTGTAATGACACCCACACACCCACAACCCCATAAATGATGGTTGATATTTATAGTCCGAACAATGTAATGACACCCATACACCCACCACCCCATAAATGACTGTTGATATTTACAGTCCAAGCACTGTAATGACATCCACACACCCATCACTCAATGATTGATTGTTGATATTTACAGTCCAAGCACTGTAATGCTACCCACCACCCAATAAATGACTGTTGATATTTACACTCAAAGCACGGTAATGACACCCAAACACCCACGACCCCATGAATTATAGTGGATATTTACAGTCCAAGCACTGTAATGACACCCACACACCCACAACCCCATGAATGACTGTAGATATTTACAGTCCAAACACTGTAATGACACCCCAACACCCACCAACCCATGAATTATGGTTGATATTTACAGTCCAAGCACTGTAATGATACCCACACAACCACCACCCCATGAATGACTGTTGATATTTACAGTCCAACCACTGTAATGATACCCACCACACTATGAATGACTGTTGATAATTACAATCAATACACTGTAATGACACTCACACACCTACCACTCCATGAATGACTGTTGATATTTTCAGTCCAAGCACTGTAATGACACCCTCACACCCACCACCCCATAAATGACTGTTGATATTTACAGTCCAAGCACTTTAATGATACCCACCACACTATGAATGACTGTTGATATTTTCATTTAAAACACTGTAATGACACCCACACACCCACCACCCCACGATTGACTGTTGATATTTACAGTCCAAGCACTGTAATGACACCCACACACCCACAACCTCATAAATGATGGTTGATATTTATAGTCCGAGCAATGTAATGACACCCATACACCCACCATCCCATAAATGACTGTTGATATTTTCAGTCCAAGAACTGTAATGACATCCACACATCCACCACCCCATGAATGACTGTTAATATTTACAGTCCAAGCACTCTAATGACACCAACCAATCTCTAAAAGACTGTTAATATTTACAGTCAAAGCACTGTAATAACACCCATAAACTCACTACCCTATGAATGACTGTTGATATTCACAGTCCAAGCACTGTAATGACACCCACTCACCCACCACCCAATGAATGATGTTTGATATTTACAGTCCAAAAACTGTAATGACACACACACACTCACCACCCCATGAATGACTGTTGATATTTACAGTCCAAGCTCTGTAATAACACTCACACACCCACCACCCTATGAATGACCATTAATATTTACAGTCCAAGCACTATAATGACACCAAAACACTCACCACCCCATGATTGACTGTTGATATTTACAGACCAAGCAATGTAATGACACCCAAACTCCCACCACCCTATAAATGACTGTTGATATTTACAGTCCAAGCACTGTAATGACACCCACACACCCATCACCCTATGAATGACTGTTGATATTTACAGTCCAAGCACTGTAATGCTACCCACCACCCAATAAATGACTGTTGATATTTACACTCAAAGCACTGTAATGACACCCCAACACCCACGACCCCATGAATTATAGTTGATATTTAAAGTCCAAGCACTGTAATGGCACCCACACACCCACAACCCCATGAATGACTGTTAATATTTACAGTCCAAGCACTTTAATGATACCCACCACCCTATGAATGACTGTTAATATTTACAATCAAATCACTGTAATGACACCCATACACCCACTACCCCATGAATGACTGTTGATATTTACAGTCCAAGCACACTAATGACACCCACACACCCACCACCCCATGATTGACTGTTGATATTTACAGTCCAAATACAGTAATGACACCCCCACACCCACCACCCCATGAATTATGGTTGATATTTACAGTCCAAGCACTGTAATGACACCCACACAACCACCACCCCATGAATGACTGTTGATATTTACAGTCCAAGCACTGTAATGAAACCCACCACACTATGAATGACTGTTGATAATTACAATCAATACACTGTAATGACACTCACACACCTACCACTCCATGAATGACTGTTGATATTTTCAGTCCAAGCACTGTAATGACACCCTCACACCCACCACCCCATAAATGACTGTTGATATTTACAGTCCAAGCACTTTAATGATACCCACCACACTATGAATGACTGTTGATATTTTCATTTAAAACACTGTAATGACACCCACACACCCACCACCCCACGATTGACTGTTGATATTTACAGTCCAAGCACTGTAATGACACCCACACACCCACAACCTCATAAATGATGGTTGATATTTATAGTCCGAGCAATGTAATGACACCCATACACCCACCATCCCATAAATGACTGTTGATATTTTCAGTCCAAGAACTGTAATGACATCCACACATCCACCACCCCTTGAATGACTGTTAATATTTACAGTCCAAGCACTCTAATGACACCAACCAATCTCTAAAAGACTGTTAATATTTACAGTCAAAGCACTGTAATAACACCCATAAACTCACTACCCTATGAATGACTGTTGATATTCACAGTCCAAGCACTGTAATGACACCCACTAACCCACCACCCAATGAATGATGTTTGATATTTACAGTCCAAAAACTGTAATGACACACACACACTCACCACCCCATGAATGACTGTTGATATTTACAGTCCAAGCTCTGTAATAACACTCACACACCCACCACCCTATGAATGACCGTTAATATTTACAGTCCAAGCACTATAATGACACCAAAACACTCACCACCCCATGATTGACTGTTGATATTTACTGTCCAAGCAATGTAATGACACCCAAACTCCCACCACCCTATAAATGACTGTTGATATTTACAGTTCAAGCACTGTAATGACACCCACACACCCATCACCCTATAAATGACTGTTGATATTTACAGTCCAAGCACTGTAATGCTACCCACCACCCAATAAATGACTGTTGATATTTACACTCAAAGCACTGTAATGACATCCCAACACCCACGACCCCATGAATTATAGTTGATATTTAAAGTCCAAGCAGTGTAATGACACCCACACACCCACAACCCCATGAATGACTGTTAATATTTACAGTCCAACCACTCTAATGATACCCACCACCCTATGAATGACTGTTAATATTTACAATCAAATCACTGTAATGACACCCATACACCCACTACCCCATGAATGACTGTTGATATTTACAGTCCAAGCACTGTAATGACACCCACACACCCACCACCCCATGATTGACTGTTGATATTTACAGTCCAAACACTGTCATGACACCCCCACACCCACCACCCCATGAATTATGGTTGATATTTACAGTCCAAGCACTGTAATGAAACCAACACAACCACCACCCCATGAATGACTGTTGATATTTACAGTCCAAGCACTGTAATGATACCCACCACACTATGAATGACTGTTGATAATTACAATCAATACACTGTAATGACACTCACGCACCTACCACTCCATGAATGACTGTTGATATTTTCAGTCCAAGCACTGTAATGACACCCTCACACCCACCACCCCATAAATGACTGTTGATATTTCCAGTCCAAGCAATTTAATGATACACACCACCCTATGAATGACTGTTGATATTTTCATTTAAAACACTGTAATGACACCCACACACCCACCACCCGATGAATGACTGTTGATATTTACAGTCCAAGCACTGTAATGACACCCACACACCCACAACCCCATAAATGATGGTTGATATTTATAGTCCGAACAATGTAATGACACCCATACACCCACCACCCCATAAATGACTGTTGATATTTACAGTCCAAGCACTGTAATGACATCCACACACCCATCACTCAATGATTGATTGTTGATATTTACAGTCCAAGCACTGTAATGCTACCCACCACCCAATAAATGACTGTTGATATTTACACTCAAAGCACGGTAATGACACCCAAACACCCACGACCCCATGAATTATAGTGGATATTTACAGTCCAAGCACTGTAATGACACCCACACACCCACAACCCCATGAATGACTGTAGATATTTACAGTCCAAACACTGTAATGACACCCCAACACCCACCAACCCATGAATTATGGTTGATATTTACAGTCCAAGCACTGTAATGATACCCACACAACCACCACCCCATGAATGACTGTTGATATTTACAGTCCAACCACTGTAATGATACCCACCACACTATGAATGACTGTTGATAATTACAATCAATACACTGTAATGACACTCACACACCTACCACTCCATGAATGACTGTTGATATTTTCAGTCCAAGCACTGTAATGACACCCTCACACCCACCACCCCATAAATGACTGTTGATATTTACAGTCCAAGCACTTTAATGATACCCACCACACTATGAATGACTGTTGATATTTTCATTTAAAACACTGTAATGACACCCACACACCCACCACCCCACGATTGACTGTTGATATTTACAGTCCAAGCACTGTAATGACACCCACACACCCACAACCTCATAAATGATGGTTGATATTTATAGTCCGAGCAATGTAATGACACCCATACACCCACCATCCCATAAATGACTGTTGATATTTTCAGTCCAAGAACTGTAATGACATCCACACATCCACCACCCCATGAATGACTGTTAATATTTACAGTCCAAGCACTCTAATGACACCAACCAATCTCTAAAAGACTGTTAATATTTACAGTCAAAGCACTGTAATAACACCCATAAACTCACTACCCTATGAATGACTGTTGATATTCACAGTCCAAGCACTGTAATGACACCCACTCACCCACCACCCAATGAATGATGGTTGATATTTACAGTCCAAAAACTGTAATGACACACACACACTCACCACCCCATGAATGACTGTTGATATTTACAGTCCAAGCTCTGTAATAACACTCACACACCCACCACCCTATGAATGACCGTTAATATTTACAGTCCATGCACTATAATGACACCAAAACACTCACCACCCCATGATTGACTGTTGATATTTACAGTCCAAGCAATGTAATGACACCCAAACTCCCACCACCCTATAAATGACTGTTGATATTTACAGTCCAAGCACTGTAATGACACCCACACACCCATCACCCTATGAATGACTGTTGATATTTACAGTCCAAGCACTGTAATGCTACCCACCACCCAATAAATGACTGTTGATATTTACACTCAAAGCACTGTAATGACACCCCAACACCCACGACCCCATGAATTATAGTTGATATTTAAAGTCCAAGCACTGTAATGGCACCCACACACCCACAACCCCATGAATGACTGTTAATATTTACAGTCCAAGCACTTTAATGATACCCACCACCCTATGAATGACTGTTAATATTTACAATCAAATCACTGTAATGACACCCATACACCCACTACCCCATGAATGACTGTTGATATTTACAGTCCAAGCACACTAATGACACCCACACACCCACCACCCCATGATTGACTGTTGATATTTACAGTCCAAACACAGTAATGACACCCCCACACCCACCACCCCATGAATTATGGTTGATATTTACAGTCCAAGCACTGTAATGACACCCACACAACCACCACCCCATGAATGACTGTTGATATTTACAGTCCAAGCACTGTAATGAAACCCACCACACTATGAATGACTGTTGATAATTACAATCAATACACTGTAATGACACTCACACACCTACCACTCCATGAATTATGGTTGATATTTTCAGTCCAAGCACTGTAATGACATCCACACATCCACCACCATATGAATGACTGTTAATATTTACAGTCCAAGCACTCTAATGACACCAACCAATCTCTGAATGACTGTTAATATTTACAGTCAAAGCAATGTAATAACACCCACAAACTCACTACCCTACGTATGACTGTTGATATTCACAGTCCAAGCACTGTAATGACACCCAAACACCCACCACCCTATAAATGACTGTTGATATTTACAGTCCAAGCACTGTAATGACACCCACACACCCATCACTCAATGATTGATTGTTGATATTTACAGTCCAAGCACTGTAATGCTACCCACCACCCAATAAATGACTGTTGATATTTACACTCAAAGCACTGTAATGACACCCCAACACCCACGACCCCATGAATTATAGTGGATATTTACAGTCCAAGCTATGTAATGACACCCACAGACCCACAACCCCATGAATAACTGTTGATATTTACAGTCCAAGCAATCTAATGATACCCACCACCCTATGAATGACTGTTAATATTTTAATCAAATCACTGTAATGACACTCACACACCTACCACCCCATGAATGACTGTTGATATTTTCAGTCCAAGCACTGTAATGACACCCTCACACCCACCACCCCATAAATGACTGTTGATATTTACAGTCAAAGCAATGTAATAACACCCCAACACCCACGACCCCATGAATTATAGTATATATTCACAGTCCAAGCACTGTAATGACACCAACACACCCACAGCCCCATGAATGACTGTTGATATTTACAGTCCAAGCACTTAATGATACCCACCACCCAATGAATGACTGTTGATATTTACAATTAAAACACTGTAATGACACCCATACACCCACCACCCCATGAATGACTGTTGATATTTAAAGTCCAAGAACTGTAATGACAACCACACACCCACCACCCCATGATTGACTGTTGATATTTACAGTCCAAGAACTGCAATAACACCCACACACTCACCACCCCATGAATGTCTGTTGATATTTACAGTCCAAGCACTTTCATGATACCCACACACCCACCACCCCATGAATAACTGTTGATATTTACAGTCCAAGCTCTGTAATGACACTTACACACCCACCACAATGAATGAATTAATGTTGATATTTACAGTTCAAGCACTGTAATGACACCCACACACCTACCACCCCATTAATGTTAGTTGATATTTTCAGTCCAAGCACTGTAATGACATCCACACACTCACCGACCTATGAATGACTGTTAGTATTTAAAGTCCAAGCACTCTAATGACACCCACCACAGAATGGATGACTGGTAATATTTACAGTCCAAGCACTGTAATGACACCCACACACCCACCACCCAATGAATGATGGTTGAAATTTACAGTCCACGAACGCTAATGACACAGACACACTCACAACCCCATAAATGACTGTTGATATTTACTGTCGAAGCACTGTAATGACACCCACACAACCACCACCCCAAGAATGACTGTTGATATTTACAGTCCAACCACTGTAATGACACCTACACACCCACCACTCCATGAATGACTGTTGATATTTACAGTCCAAGCTCTGTAATAACACTCACACACCCACTACCCTATGAATGACTGTTGATATTTCCAGTCCAAGCACTGTAATGACACCCACACACCCACCACCCCATGATTGACTGTTGATATTTACAGTCCAAGCAATGTAATGACACCCAAACACCCACCACCCTATAAATGACTGTTGATATTTACAGTACAAGCACTGTAATGACACCCATACACACATCACCCAATGATTGATTGTTGATATTTACAGTCCAAGCACTGTAATGCTACTCACTACCCAATAAATGACTGTTGATATTTTCACTCAAAGCACTGTAATGACACCCCAACACCCACGACCCCATGAATTATAGTTGATATTTACAGTCCAAGCACTGTAATGACACCCACACACCCTCAACCCCATTAATGACTGTTGTTATTTACAGTCCAAGCAATCTAATGATACCCACCACCCTATGAATGACTTAATATTTTAATCAAATCACTGTAATGACACCCATACACCCACTACCCCATGAATGACTGTTGATATATACAGTCCAAGCACAGTAATGACACCCACACACCCACCACCCCATGATTGACTGTTGATATTTACAGTCCAAGCACTGTAATGACACCCACAACCCTATGAATGACTGTAAATAATTATAATCAAAACACTATAATGACACTCACACACCTACCACCCCATGAATGACTGTTGATATTTTCAGTCAAAGCACTGTCATGACACCCTCACACCCACCACCCCATAAATGACTGTTGATATTTACAGTCAAAGCAATGTAATGACACCCCAACACCCACGACCCCATGAATTATAATTGATATTTACATTCCAAGCACTGTAATGACACCCACACACCCACAGCTCCATGAATGACTGTTAATATTTACAGTCCAAGCACTTTAATGATACCCACCACCCAATGAATGACTGATAATATTTACAATCAAAACACTGTAATGACACCTATACACCCACCACCCCATGAATGACTGTTGATATTTACAGTCCAAGAACTGTAATGACGACCACACACCCACCACCCCATGATTGACTGTTGATATTTACATTCCAAGCACTGTAATGATACCCACACACCCACAACCCCATGGATGACTTGATATTTACAGTCCAAGCACTCTAATGATACCCACCACCCTATGAATGACAGTTGATATTTACAATCAAATCACTGTAATGACACCCATACACCCACCACCCCATGAAAGACTGTTGATATTTACAGTCTAAGCACTGTAATGACACCCACACACCCACCACCCCATGATTGACTGTTGATATTTACAGTCCAAGCACTGTAATGACACCAAGACACCCATCACCCCATGAATTATGGTTGATATTTACAGTCCAAGCAATGAAATGACACCCACACAAGCACCACCCTATGAATTACTGTTGATATTTACAGTCCAAGCACTGTAATGACCCCCACCTCCCTATGAATGACTGTTGATAATTAAAATCAAAACACTGTAATGACACCCACACACCCAACACCCCAAGAATGACTGTTGATATTTACAGTCCAAGCACTGTAATGACACCCCGACACCCACCACCCCATGATTGACTGTTGATATTTACAGTCCAAGCACTGTAATGACATCCACACACCCACCACCCCATGAATGACTGTTGATATTTACAGTCCAAGCTCTGTAATGACACTCACACACCCACCACCCTATGAATGACTGTTGATATTTACAGTCCAAGCAATGTAATGACATCCACACACCCACCACCACTTAAATGATAGTTGATATTTATAGTCCAAGCACTGTAATGACACCGACACACCCACCACCCCATAAATGACTGTTGATATTTTCAGTCCAAGCATTGTAATGACACTCACCACCCTCTGAATGACTGTTGATATTTACAGTCAAAGCACTGTAATAACACCCACACACTCACTAAACCATAAATAACTGTTATTATTCACAGTCCAAACACTTTAATGACACTCACACACCCACCGCACAATGAATGATGGTTGATATTTACAGTCCAAGAACTGCAATAACACCCACACACTCACCACCCCATGAATGACTGTTGATATTTACAGTCCAAGCACTTTCATGATACCTACACACCCACCACCCCATGAATAACTGTTGATATTTACAGTCCAAGCCCTGTAATGACACTCACTCACCCACCACAATGAATGAATTACTGTTGATATTTACAGTTCAAGCACTGTAATGACACCCACACACCTACCACCCCATTAATGTTGGTTGATATTTTCAGTCCAAGCACTGTAATGACATCCACACACTCACCGACCTATAAATGACTGTTAATATTTACAGTCCAAGCACTCTAATGACACCCACCACAGAATGGATGACTGGTATTATTTACAGTCCAAGCACTGTAATGACACCCACACACCCACCACCCAATGAATGATGGTTGAAATTTACAGTCCACGAACGCTAATGACACAGACACACTCACCACCCCATAAATGACTGTTGATATTTACAGTCCAAGCACTTTAATGACACCCACACACCCACCACCCCATGAATGACTGTTAATATTTACAGTCCAAGGAGTGTAATGACAAACACACACCCACCACCCAATGAATGACTGTTGATATTATCAGTCCAAGCACTGTAATGACATCTACACATCCACCACCCGATGAATGACTGTTGATATTCATAGTCCAAGCACTGTAATGACACCCAAACACCCACCACTCCATGAATGACTGTTGATATTCATAGTCCAAGCACTGTAATGACAACCAAACACCCACTACTCCATGAATGACTGTTGATATTTACAGTCCAAGCACTGTAATGCTACTCACTACCCAATAAATGACTGTTGATATTTACACTCAAAGCACTGTAATGACACCCCAACACCCACTACCCCATGAATTATAGTGGATATTTACAGTCCAAGCACTGTAAGGACACCCACACACCCACAACCACATGAATGACTGTTGATATTTACAGTTCAAACACTGTAATGACACCCCCACACCCACCACCCATGAATTATGGTTGCTATTTACAGTCCAAGCACTGTAATGACACCCACACAACCACCACCCCATGAATGACTGTTAATATTTACAGTCCAAGCATTGTAATGATACCCACCACACTATAAATGACTGTTGATAATTACAATCAATACACTGTAATGACACTCACACACCTACCACTCCATGAATGACTGTTGATATTTTCATTCCAAGAACTGTAATGACACCCTCACACCCACCACCCCATAAATGACTGTTGATATTTACAGTCCAAGCACTTTAATAATACCCACCACACTATGAATGACTGTTGATATTTTCATTTAAAACACTATAATGACACCCACACACCCACCACCCCACGATTGACTGTTGATATTTACAGTCCAAGCACTGTAATGACACCCACACACCCACAACCCCATAAATGATGGTTGATATTTATAGTCCGAGCAATGTAATGACACCCATACACCCACCACCCCATAAATGACTGTTGATATTTTCAGTCCAAGAACTGTAATGACATCCACACATCCACCACCCCATGAATGACTGTTAATATTTACAGTCCAAGCACTCTAATGACACCAACCAATCTCTGAATGACTGTTAATATTTACAGTCAAAGCACTGTAATAACACCCACAAACTCACTACCCTACAAATGACTGTTGATATTCACAGTCCAAGCACTGTAATGACACCCACTCACCCACCACCCAATGAATGATGGTTGATATTTACAGTCTAAAAACTGTAATGACACACACACACTCACCACCCCATGAATGACTGTTGATATTTACAGTCCAAGCTCTGTAATAACATTCACACACCCACCACCCTATGAATGACCGTTAATATTTACAGTCCAAGCACTATAATGACACCAAAACACTCACCACCCCATGATTAACTGTTGATATTTACAGTCCAAGCAATGTAATGACACCCAAACTCCCACCACCCTATAAATGACTGTTGATATTTACAGTCCAAGCACCGTCATGACACCCACACACCCATCACCCTATGAATGACTGTTGATATTTACAGTCCAAGCACTGTAATGCTACCCACCACCCAATAAATGATTGTTGATATTTACACTCAAAGCACTGTAATGACACCCCAACACCCACGACCCCATGAATTATAGTTGATATTTAAAGTCCAAGCACTGTAATGACACCCACACACCCACAACCCCATGAATGACTGTTAATATTTACAGTACAAGCACTCTAATGATACCCACCACCCTATGAATGACTGTTAATATTTACAATCAAATCACTGTAATGACACCCATACACCCACTACCCCATGAATGACTGTTGATATTTACAGTCCAAGCACTGTAATGACACCCACACACCCACCACCCCATGATTGACTGTTGATATTTACAGTCCAAACACTGTAATGACACCCCCACACCCACCACCCCATGATTGACTGTTGATATTTTCAGTCCATGCACTGTAATGACACTCACCACCCTCTGAATGACTGTTGATATTTACAGTCAAATCACTGTAATAACACCCACACACTCACCAAACCATAAATAACTGTTATTATTCACAGTCCAAGCACTTAAATGATGGTTGATATTTAAAGTCCACACACTGTAATGACACCGACACACCCACCACCCCATAAATGACTGTTGATATTTTCAGTCCAAGCACTGTAATGACACTCACCACCCTCTGAATGACTGTTGATATTTACAGTCAAATCACTGTAATAACACCCACACACTAACCAAACCATAAATAACTGTTATTATTCACAGTCCAAGCACTGTAATGACACTCACACACCCACCACCCAATGAATGATGGTTGATATTTACAGTCCAAGAACTGCAATAACACCCACACACTCACCACCCCATGAATGTCTGTTGATATTTACAGTCCAAGCACTTTCCTGATACCCACACACCCACCACCCCATGAATAACTGTTGATATTTACAGTCCAAGCTCTGTAATGACACTTACACACCCACTACAATGAATGAATTAATTTTGATATTTACAATTCAAGCACTGTAATGACACCCACACACCTACCACCCCATTAATGTTGGTTGATATTTTCAGTCCAAGCACTGTAATGACATCCGCACACTCACCAACCTATGAATGACTGTTAATATTTAAAGTCCAAGCACTCTAATGACACCAACCACAGAATGGATGACTGGTAATCTTTACAGTCCAAGCACTGTAATGACACCCACACACCCACCACCCAATGAATGATGGTTAAAATTTACAGTCCACGAACGCTAATGACACAGACACACTCACCACCCCATAAATGACTGTTGATATTTACTGTCGAAGCACTGTAATGACACCCACACAACCACCACCCCAAGAATGACTGTTGATATTTACAGTACAAGCACTGTAATGACAACTACACACCCACCACTCCATGAATGACTGTTGATATTTACAGTCCAAGCTTTGTAATAACACTCACACACCCACTACCCTATGAATGACTGTTGATATTTCCAGTCCAAGCACTGTAATGACACCCACACACCCACCACCCCATGATTGACTGTTGATATTTACAGTCCAAGCAATGTAATGACACCCAAACACCCACCACCCTATAAATGACTGTTGATATTTACAGTACAAACACTGTAATGACACCCACACACCCGTCACCCAATGATTGATTGTTGATATTTACAGTCCAAGCACTGTAATGCTACTCACTACCCAATAAATTACTGTTGATATTTACACTCAAAGCACTGTAATGACACCCCTACACCCACGACCCCATGAATTATAGTTGTTATTTACAGTCCAAGCACTGTGATGACACCCACACACCCTCAACCCCATGAATGACTGTTGTTATTTACAGTCCAAGCAATCTAATGATACCCACCACCCTATGAATGACTGTTAATATTTTAATCAAATCACTGTAATGACACCCATACACCCACTACCCCATGAATGACTGTTGATATTTACAGTCCAAGCACAGTAATGACACCCACACACCCACCACCCCATGATTGACTGTTGATATTTACAGTCCAAGAACTGTAATGACACCCACAACCCTATGAATGACTGTTAATAATTACAATCAAAACACTATAATGACACTCACACACCTACCACCCCATGAATGACTGTTGATATTTTCAGTCAAAGCACTGTAATGACACCCTCACACCCACCACCCCATAAATGACTGTTGATATTTACAGTCAAAGCAATGTAATGACACCCCAAAACCCACGACCCCATGAATTATAGTTGATATTTACATTCTAAGCACTGTAATGACACCCACACACCCACCACCCAATGAATGACTGTTGATATTTACAATCAAAACACTGTATTGACACCTATACACCCACCACCCCATGAATGACTGTTGATATTTACAGTCCAAGAACTGAAATGACAACCACACACCCACAACTCCATGATTGACTGTTGATATTTACAGTCCAAGCACTGTAATGACACCCACACACCCACAACCCCATGGATGACTGGATATTTACAGTCCAAGCACTCTAATGATACCCACCACCCTATGATTGACAGTTGATATTTACAATCAAATCACTGTAATGACACCCATACACCCACCACCCCATGAAAGACTGTTGATATTTACAGTCTAAGCACTGTAATGACACCCACACACCCACCACCCCATGATTGACTGTTGATATTTACAGTCCAAGCACTGTAATGACACCCCCACACCCACCACCCCATGAATTATGGTTGATATTTACAGTCCAAGCAATGAAATGACACCCACACAACCACCACCCTATGAATTACTGTTGATATTTACAGTCCAAGCACTGTAATGACACCCACACACACACCACCCCAAGAATGACTGTTGATATTTACAGTCCAAGCACTGTAATGACACCCCCACACCCACCACCCCATGATTGACTGTTGATATTTACAGTCCAAGCACTGTAATGACATCCACACACCCACCACCCAATGAATGACTGTTGATATTTACAGTCCAAGCTCTGTAAAGACACTCACACACCCACCACACTATGAATGACTGTTGATATTTACAGTCCAAGCAATGTAATGACACCCACACACCCACTACCACTTAAATGATAGTTGATATTTATAGTCCAAGCACTGTAATGACACCGACATACCCACCACCCCATAAATGACTGTTGATATTTTCAGTCCAAGCACTGTAATGACACTCACCACCCTCTGAAAGACTGTTGATTTTTACAGTCAAAGCACTGTAATAACACCCACACACTCACCAAACCATAAATAACTGTTATTATTCACAGTCCAAGCACTTTAATGACACTCACACACCAACGCACAATGAATGATGGTTGATATTTACAGTCCAAGAACTGCAATAACACCCACACACTCACCACCCCATGAATGACTGTTGATATTTACAGTCCAAGCACCTTCATGATACCTACACACCCACTACCCCATGAATAACTGTTAATATTTACAGTCCAAGCCCTGTAATGACACTCACACACCCACCACAATGAATGAATTACTGTTGATATTTACAGTTCAAGCACTGTAATGACACCCACACACCTACCACCCCATTAATGTTGGTTGATATTTTCAGTCCAAGCACTGTAATGACATCCACACACTCACCGACCTATAAATGACTGTTAATATTTACAGTCCAAGCACTTTAATGACACCCACACACCCACCACCCCATGAATGACTGTTAATATTTACAGTCCAAGGAGTGTAATGACAAACACACAACCACCACCCCAAGAATGATTGTTGATATTATCAGTCCAAGCACTGTAATGACATCTACACATCCACCACCCCATGAATGACTGTTGATATTCATAGTCCAAGCACTGTAAAGACACCCAAACACCCACCACTCCATGAATGACTGTTGATATTCATAGTCCAAGCACTGTAATGACAACCAAACACCCACTACTCCATGAATGACTGTTGATATTTACATTCTAAGCACTGTAATGACACCCACACCACCACTAACCCAAAAATGACTGTTGATATTTACAGTCCAAACACTCTAATGACACCCACCAACCTCTGAATGACTGTTGATATATACAATCAAAGCACTGTAATAACACCCACACACTCACCACCCCATGAATGACTGTTGATATTTACAGTCCAAGCACTGTAATGACACAGTCACACCCATCACCCCATAAATGACTGTTGATATTTACAGTCTAAGCACTGTAATGACACCCACACAACCACCACCCCAAGAATGACTGTTGATATTTACAGTCCAAGAACTGTAATTACACCCACACACCCACCACCCTATGAATGACTGTTAATATTTACAGTCCAAGCACTGTAATGACACCCAAACACCCACCACCCCATGATTGACCATTGATATTTACAGTCCAAGCAATGTAATGACACCCAAACTCCAACCACCCTATAAATGACGGTTGATATTTACAGTCCAAGCACTGTAATGACACCCACACACCCATCACCCTATGAATGACTGTTGATATTTACTGTCCAAGCACTGTAATGCTACCCACCACCCAATAAATGACTGTTGGTATTTACACTCAAAGCACTGTAATGACACCCCAACACCCACGACCCCATGAATTATAGTTGATATTTACAGTCCAAGCACTGTAATGACACCCACACACCCTCAACCCCATGAATGACTGTTGTTATTTACAGTCCAAGCAATCTAATGATACCCACCACCCTATGAATGACTGTTAATATTTTAATCAAATCACTGTAATGACACCCATACACCCACTACCCCATGAATGACTGTTGATATTTACAGCCCAAGCACAGTAATGACACCCACACACCCACCACCCCATGATTGACTGTTGATATTTACAGTCCAAGCACTGTAATGACACCCACAACCCTATGAATGACTGTTAATAATTACAATCAAAACACTGTAATGACACTCACACACCTACCACCCCATGAATGACTGTTGATATTTTCAGTCAGAGCACTGTAATGACACCCTCACACCCACTACCCTATAAATGACTGTTGATATTTACAGTCAAAGCAATGTAATGACACCCCAACACCCACGACCCCATGAATTATAGTTGATATTTACATTCCAAGCACTGTAATGACACCCACACACCCACAGCCCCATGAATGACTGTTAATATTTACAGTCCAAGCACTTTAATGATACCCACCACCCAATGAATGACTGTTGATATTTACAATCAAAACACTGTAATGACACCTATACACCCACCACCCCATGAATGACTGTTGATATTTACAGTCCAAGAACTGTAATGACAACCACACACCCACCACCCCATGATTGGCTGTTGATATTTACAGTCCAAGCACTGTAATGACACCCACACACCCACAACCACATGGATGACTTGATATTTACAGTCCAAGCACTCTAATGATGCCCACCACCCTATGAATGACTGTTGATATTTACAGTCCAAGCACTGTAATGACACCCACACACCCACAACCCCTTGGATGACTTGATATTTACAGTCTAAGCACTGTAATGACACCCACACAACCACCACCCCAAGAATGACTTTTGATATTTACAGTCCAAGAACTGTAATTACACCCACACACCCAACACTCCATGAATGACTGTTGATATTTACAGTCCAAGCTCTGTAATAACACTCACACACCCACCACCCTATGAATGACTGTTAATATTTACAGTCCAATCACTGTAATGTCACCCAAACACCCACCACCCCATGATTTAATGTTGATATTTACAGTCCAAGCAATGTAATGACACCCAAACTCCAACCACCCTATAAATGACTGTTGATATTTACAGTCCTAGCACTGTAATGACACCCACACACCCATCACCCTATGAATGACTGTTGATATTTACAGTCCAAGCACTGTAATGCTACCCACCACCCAATAAATGACTGTTGGTATTTACACTCAAAGCACTGTAATGACACCCCAACACCCACGACCCCATGAATTATAGTTCATATTTACAGTCCAAGCACTGTAATGACACCCAAACATCAACAATCCCATTAATGACTGTTGATATTTACAGTCCAAGCACTCTAATGATACCCACCACCCTATGAATGACTGTTAATATTTACAATCAAATCAGTGTAATGACACACATACACCCACTACCCCATGAATGACTGTTGATATTTACAGTCCAAGCACTGTAATGACACCCACACACCCATAACCCCATGATTGACTGTTGATATTTACAGTACAAGCACTGTAATGACACCCCCACACCCACCACCCCATGAATTATGGTTGATATTTACAGTCCAAGCACTGTAATGACACCCACACAACCACCACCTCATGAATGACTGTTGATATTTACAGTCCAAGCACTGTAATGACACCCACCACCCTATTAATGACTGTTGATAATTACAATCAATACACTGTAATGACACTCACACACCTACCACCCCATGAATAGCTGTTGATATTTTCTGTCCAAGCACTGTAATGACACCCTCACACCCACCACCCCATAAATGACTGTTGATATTTACAGTCAAAGCACTGTAATGACACCCCAACACCCACGACCCCATGAATTATAGTTGATATTTACATTCCAAGCACTGTAATGACACCCACACACCCACAGCCCCATGAATGACTGTTGATATTTACAGTCCAAGCACTTTAATGATACCCACCACCCTATGAATGACTGTTGATATTTACAATCAAAACACTGTAATGACACCCACACAAACACCACCCTACGATTGACTGCTGATATTTACAGTCCAAGCACTGTAATGACACCCACACACCCACAACCCCATAAATGACGGTTGATATTTATAGTCCGAGCAATGTAATGACACCCACACACCCACCACCCCATAAATGACTGTTGATATTTTCAGTCCAAGCACTGTAATGACATACACACTCCCACCACCCCATGAATGACTGTTAATATTTACAGTCCAAGCACTCAAATGACACCAACCAATCTCTAAATGACTGTTGATATTAACAGTCAAAGCACTGTAATAACACCCACACACTTACCACACTACGAATGACTGTTGATATTCACAGTCCAAGCACCGTAATGACACCCACTCACCCACTACCCAATGAATGACTGTTGGTATTTACAGTCCAAAAACTGTAATGACACACACACACTCACCACTCCATGAACGACTGTTGATATTTACAGTCCAAGCTCTGTAATAACACTCACACACCCACCACCCTATGAATGACTGTTGATATTTACAGTCTAAGCACTGTAATGACACCCACACACCCACCACCCCATAAATGACTGTTGATATTTTCTGTCCAAGCACTGTAATGATATCCACACACCCACCACCCCTTGAATGACTGTTAATATTTACAGTCCAAGCACTCAAATGACACCAACCAATCTCTAAATGACTGTTGATATTAACAGTCAAAGCACTGTAATAACACCCACACACTCACCATGCTATGAATGACTTTTGATATTCACAGTCCAAGCACTGTAATGACACCCACTCACCCACTACCCAATGAATGACTGTTGGTATTTACAGTCCAAAAACTGTAATGACACACACACACTCACCACCCCATGAATGACTGTTGATATTTACAGTCCATGCACTGTAATGACACAGTCACACCCATCACCTCATAAATGACTGTTGATATTTACAATCTAAGCACTGTAATGACACCCACACAACCACCACCCCAAGAATGACTGTTGATATTTACAGTCCAAGCACTGTAATGACACTCACACACCCAACACCCTATGAATGACTGTTGATATTTACAGTCCAAGCACTGTAATGACACCCACACACCCACAACTCCATGATTGACTGTTGATATTTACAGTCCAATCAATGTAATGACACCCAAACACCCACCACCCTATAAATGACTGTTGATATTTACAGTCCAAGCACTGTAATGACACCCACACACCTACAACCCCATGAATGACTGTTGATATTTACAGTCCAAGCACTCTAATGATACCCACCACCCTATGAATGACTGTTAATAAATTAATCAAATCACTGTAATGACACTCACACAACCACCACCAAATGAATGACTGTTGATATTTACAATCTAAGCACTGTAATGACACCCACACAACCACCACCCCAAGAATGACTGTTGATATTTTCAGTCCAAGCACTGTAATGACACCCTCACACCCACCACCCCATAAATGACTGTTGATATTTACAGTCAAAGCAATATAATGACACCCCAACACCCACGACCCCATGAATTATAGTTGATATTTACAGTCCAATCACTGTAATGACACCCACACACCCACAGCCCCATGAATGACTGTTGATATTTACAGTCCAAGCACTTTAATGATACCCACCACTCTATGAATGACTGTTGATATTTCCAATCAAAACACTGTAATGACACCCATACACCCACCACCCAATGATTGACTGTTGATATTTACAGTCCAAGCACTGTAATGACATCCACACACCCACCACTCCATTAATGACTGTTAATATTTAGAGTCCAAGCACTCTAATGACACCAACAAATCTCTGAATGCCTGTTGATATTTACAGTCAAAGCACTGTAAAAACACCCACACACTCACCACCCTACGAATGACTGTTGATATTCACAGTCAAAGCAATGTAATGACACCTACTCACCCACCACTCAATGAATTATTGTTGATATTTACAGTCCAAAAACTGTAATTACACACACACACTCACCACCCAATGAATGACTGTTGATATTTACAGTCCAAGCACTGTAATGACACAGTCACACCCATCACCCCATAAATGACTGTTGATATTTACAGTCTAAGCACTGTAATGACACCCACACAACCACCACCCCAAGAATGACTGTTGATATTTACAGTCCAAGCACTGTAATGACACCCACACACCCACCACTCCATGATTGACTGTTGATATTTACACTCCAAGCAATGTAATGACACCCAAACACCCACCACCCTATAAATGACTGTTGATATTTACAGTCCAAGCACTGTAATGACACCCACACACCCATCACCCTTTTATTGACTGTTGATATTTACAGTCTAAGCACTGTAATGACACCCACACAACCACCACCCCAAGAATGACTGTTGATATTTACAGTCCAAGAACTGTAATGACACCCACACACCCACCACTCCATAAATGACTGTTGATATTTACAGTCCAAGCTCTGTAATAACACTCACACACCCACCACCCTATAAATGACTGTTGATATTTACAGTCCAAGCTCTGTAATGACACCCAAACACCAACCACCCCATGATTGACTGTTGATATTTACAGTCCAAGCAATGTAATGACACCCAAACTCCAACCACACTATAAATGACTGTTGATATTTACAGTCCAAGCACTGTATTGACACCCACACACTGACCACCCGATGAATTATGGTTGATATTTACAGTCCAAGCACTGTAATGACACCCAAACAACCACAACCCCATGAATGACTGTTGATATTTACAGTCCAAGCACTGTAATGACACCCACCACCCTATGAATGACTGTTGATAATTACAATCAATACACTGTAATGACACTCACACACCTACCACCCCATGAATGACTGTTGATATTTTTAGTCCAAGCACTCTAATGACACCCTCACACCCACCACCCCATATATGACTGTTGATATTTACAGTCAAAGCACTGTAATGACACCCCAACCCCGACGACCCCATGAATTATAGTTGATATTTACATTCCAAGCAGTGTAATGACACCCACACACCCACAGCCCCATGAATGACTGTTGATATTTACAGTCCAAGCACTTTAATGATACACACCACCCTATAAATGACTGTTGAAATTTACAATCAAATCACTGTAATGACACCCACACACACACCACACTACGATTTACTGTTGATATTTACAGTTCAAGCACTGTAATGACACACACACACCCACAACCCCATAAATGACGGTTGATATTTATAGTCCGAGAAATGTAATGACACCCACACACCCACCACCCCATAAATGACTGTTGATATTTTCAGTCCAAGCACTGTAATGACATCCACACACCCACCACCCCATGAATGACTGTTAATATTTACAGTCCAAGCACTCTAATGACACCAACTAATCTCTTAATGACTGTTGATATTTACAGTCAAAGAACTGTAATAACACCCACACACTCACCTCCCTACGAATGACTGTTGATATTCACAGTCCAAGCACTGTAATGACACCCACTCACCCACCACTCAATGAATGATGGTTGATATTTACAGTCCAAGCACTGTAATGACATCCACACACCCACCACCCTATGAATGACTGTTAATATTTACAGTCCAAGCACTGTAATGACACAGTCACACTCATCACCCCATAAATGACTGTTGATATTTACAGTCTAAGCACTGTAATGACACCCACACAACCACCACCCCAAGAATGACTGTTGATATTTACAGTCCAAGCACTGTAATGACACCCACACACCCACCACTCCATGAACGACTGTTGATATTTACAGTCCAAGCTCTGTATTGACACCCACACACTGACCACCCCATGATTGACTGTTGATATTTACAGTCCAAGCAATGTAACACCCAAACACCCACCACCCTATAAATGACTGTTGATATTTACAGTCCAAGCACTGTATTGACACCCACACACCCATCACCCTATGATTAACTGTTGATATTTACAGTACAAGCACTGTAATGCTACCCACCACACAATAAATGACTGTTGATATTTACACTCAAAGCACTGTAATGACACCCCAACACCCACGACCCCATGAATTATAGTTGATATTTACAGTCCAAGCACTGTAATGACACACACACACCCACAGCCCCATGAATGACTGTTGATATTTATAGTCCAAGCACTTTAATGATACCCACCACCCTATGAATGACTGTTGATAATTACAATCAAAACACTGTAATGACACTCACACACCTACCACCCCATGAATAACTGTTGATATTTTCAGTACAAGCACTGTAATGACACCCTCACACCCACCACCCCATAAATGACTGTTGATATTTACAGTCAAAGAAATGTAATGACACCCCAACACCCACGACCCCATGAATTATAGTTGATATTTACAGTCCAAGAACTGTAATGACACCCACACAACCACCACCTCATGAATGACTGTTGATTTTTACAGTCCAAGCACTGTAATGACACTCACCACTCTATTAATGACTGTTGATAATTACAATCAATACACTGTAATGACACTCACACACCTACCACCCCATGAATAGCTGTTGATATTTTCTGTCCAAGCACTGTAATGACACCCTCACACCCACCACCCCATAAATGACTGTTGATATTTACAGTCAAAGCACTGTAATGACACCCCAACACCCACGACCCCATGAATTATAGTTGATATTTACATTCCAAGCACTGTAATGACACCCACACACCCACAGCCCCATGAATGACTGTTGATATTTACAGTCCAAGCACTTAAATGATACCCACCACCCTATGAATGACTGTTGATATTTACAATCAAAACTCTGTAATGACACCCACACAAACACCACCCTACGATTGACTGTTGATATTTACAGTCCAAGCACTGTAATGACACCCACACACCCACAACCCCATAAATGACGGTTGATATTTATAGTCCGAGCAATGTAATGACACCCACACACCCACCTTCCCATAAATGACTGTTGATATTTTCAGTCCAAGCACTGTAATGACATCCACACACCCACCACCCCATGAATGACTGTTAATATTTACAGTCCAAGCACTCAAATGACACCAACCAATCTCTTAATGACTGTTGATATTTACAGTCAAAGCACTGTAATAACACCCACACACTCACCACCCTACGAATGACTGTTGATATTCACAGTCCAAGCACTGTAATGACACCCACTCACCCACCACCCAATGAATGATGGTTGATATTTACAGTTCAAAAACTGTAATGACACACACACACACACCACCCCATGAATGACTGTTGATATTTACAGTACATGCACTGTAATGACACAGTGACACCCATCACCCCATAAATGACTGTTTATATTTACAGTCTAAGCACTGTAATGACACCCACACAACCACCACCCCAAGAATGACTGTTGATATTTACAGTCCAAGCACTGTAATGACACCCACACACCCACCACTCCATGAACGACTGTTGATATTTACAATCCAAGCTCTGTAATAACACTCACACACCCACCACCCTATGAATGACTGTTGATATTTACAGTCTAAGCACTGTCATGACACCCACACACCCACCACCCCATAAATGACTGTTGATATTTTCAGTCCAAGCACTGTAATGACATCCACACACCCACCACCCCATGAATGACTGTAAATATTTACAGTCCAAGCACTCAAATGACACCAACCAATCTCTAAATGACTGTTGATATTAACAGTCAAAGCACTGTAATAACACCCACACACTCACCACGCTACGAATGACTGTTGATATTCACAGTCCAAGCACCGTAATGACACCCACTCACCCACTACCCAATGAATGACTGTTGGTATTTACAGTCCAAAAACTGTAATGACACACACACACTCACCACTCCATGAACGACTGTTGATATTTACAGTCCAAGCTCTGTAATAACACTCACACACCCACCACCCTATGAATGACTGTTGATATTTACAGTCTAAGCACTGTAATGACACCCACACACCCACCACCCCATAAATGACTGTTGATATTTTCAGTCCAAGCACTGTAATGATATCCACAAACCCACCACCCCATGAATGACTGTTAATATTTACAGTCCAAGCACTCAAATGACACCAACCAATCTCTAAATGACTGTTTATATTAACAGTCAAAGCACTGTAATAACACCCACACACTCACCACGCTATGAATGACTGTTGATATTCACAGTCCAAGCACTGTAATGACACCCACTCACCCACTACCCAATGAATGACTGTTGGTATTTACAGTCCAAAAACTGTAATGACACACACACACTCACCACCCCATGAATGACTGTTGATATTTACAGTCCATGCACTGTAATGACACAGTCACACCCATCACCTCATAAATGACTGTTGATATTTACAGTCTAAGCACTGTAATGACACCCACACAACCACAACCCCAAGAATGACTGTTGATATTTACAGTCCAAGCACTGTAATGACACTCACACACCCAAAACCCTATGAATGACTGTTGATATTTACAGTCCAAGCACTGTAATGACACCCACACACCCACAACTCCATGATTGACTGTTGATATTTACAGTCCAAGCAATGTAATGACACCCAAACACCCACCACCCTATAAATGACTGTTGATATTTACAGTCCAAGCACTGTAATGACACCCACACACCTACCACCCCATGAATGACTGTTGATATTTTCAGTCCAAGCACTGTAATGACACCCTCACACCCACCACCCCATAAATGACTGTTGATATTTACAGTCAAAGCAATGTAATGACACCCCAACACCAACGACCCCATGAATTATAGTTGATATTTACAGTCCAATCACTGTAATGACACCCACACACCCACAGCCCCATGAATGACTGTTGATATTTACAGTCCAAGCACTTTAATGATACCCACCACTCTATGAATGACTGTTGATATTTCCAATCAAAACACTGTAATGACACCCATACACCCACCACCCAATGATTGACTGTTGATATTTACAGTCCAAGCACTGTAATGACATCCACACACCCACCACTCCATGAATGACTGTTAATATTTAGAGTCCAAGCACTCTAATGACACCAACAAATCTCTGAATGACTGTTGATATTTACAGTCAAAGCACTGTAATAACACCCACACACTCACCACCCTACGAATGACTGTTGATATTCACAGTCAAAGCAATGTAATGACACCCACTCACCTACCACTCAATGAATGATTGTTGATATTTACAGTCCAAAAACTGTAATTACACACACACACTCACCACCCAATGAATGACTGTTGATATTTACAGTCCAAGCACTGTAATGACACAGTCACACCCATCACCCCATAAATGACTGTTGATATTTACAGTCTAAGCACTGTAATGACACCCACACAACCACCACCCCAAGAATGACTGTTGATATTTACAGTCCAAGCACTGTAATGACACCCACACACCCACCACTCCATGAATGACTGTTGATATTTACAGTCCAAGCTCTGTAATAACACTCACACACCCACCACCCTATTAATGACCATTGATAT
This sequence comes from Petrolisthes cinctipes, assembly GCA_033782935.1. Taxonomy (NCBI): domain Eukaryota; kingdom Metazoa; phylum Arthropoda; class Malacostraca; order Decapoda; family Porcellanidae; genus Petrolisthes; species Petrolisthes cinctipes. The sequence continues at coordinate 1,557,939 of JAWQEG010001201.1, forward strand.
TTACAGTGCAAGCACTGTAATGACACCCACACACCCACCACCGCATGATTGACTGTTGATATTTACACTCCAAGCAATGTAATGACACCCAAACACCCACCACCCTATAAATGACTGTTGATATTTACAGTCCAAGCACTGTAATGACACCCACACACCCATCACCCTATGATTGACAGTTGATATTTACAGTCTAAGCACTGTAATGACACCAACACAACCACCACCCCAAGAATGACTGTTGATATTTACAGTCCAAGAACTGTAATGACACCCACACACCCACCACTTCATAAATGACTGTTGATATTTACAGTCCAAGCTCTGTAATAACACTCACACACCCACCACCCTATAAATGACTGTTGATATTTACAGTCCAAGCACTGTAATGACACCCAAACACCAACCACCCCATGATTGACTGTTGATATTTACAGTCCAAGCAATGTAATGACACCCAAACTCCAACCACACTATAAATGACTGTTGATATTTACAGTCCAAGCACTGTATTGACACCCACACACTGACCACCCCATGAATTATGGTTGATATTTACAGTCCAAGCACTGTAATGACACCCACACAACCACAACCCCATGAATGACTGTTGATATTTACAGTCCAAGCACTGTAATGACACCCACCACCCTATGAATAACTGTTGATAATTATAATCAATACACTGTAATGACACTCACACACCTACCACCCTATGAATGACTGTTGATATTTTTAGTCCAAGCACTCTAATGACACCCTCACACCCACCACCCCATATATGACTGTTGATATTTACAGTCAAAGCACTGTAATGACACCCCAACCCCTACGACCCCATGAATTATAGTTGATATTTACATTCCAAGCAGTGTAATGGCACCCACACACCCACAGCCTCATGAATGACTGGTGATATTTACAGTCCAAGAACTTTAATGATACACAAAACCCTATAAATGACTGTTGAAATTTACAATCAAATCACTGTAATGACACCCACACACACACCACACTACGATTTACTGTTGATATTTACAGTTCAAGCACTGTAATGACACCCACACACCCACAACCCCATAAATGACGGTTGATATTTATAGTCCGAGCAATGTAATGACACCCACACACCCACCACCCCATAAATGACTGTTGATATTTTCAGTCCAAGCACTGTAATGACATCCACACACCCACCACCCCATGAATGACTGTTAATATTTACAGTCCAAGCACTCTAATGACACCAACTAATCTCTGAATGACTGTTGATATTTACAGTCAAAGCACTGTAATAACACCCACACACTCACCTCCCTACGAATGACTGTTGATATTCACAGTCCAAGCACTGTAATGACACCCACTCACCCACCACTCAATGAATGATGGTTGATATTTACAATCCAAGCACTGTAATGACATCCACACACCCACCACCCTATGAATGACTGTTGATATTTACAGTCCAAGCACTGTAATGACACAGTCACACCCATCACCCCATAAATGACTATTGATATTTACAGTCTAAGCACTGTAATGACACCCACACAACCACCACCCCAAGAATGACTGTTGATATTTACAGTCCAAGCACTGTAATGACACCCACACACCCACCACTCCATGAACGACTGTTGATATTTACAGTCCAAGCTCTGTATTGACACCCACACACTGACCACCCCATGATTGACTGTTGATATTTACAGTCCAAGCAATGTAATGACACCCAAACACCCACCACCCTATAAATGACTGTTGATATTTACAGTCCAAGCACTGTATTGACACCCACACACCCATCACCCTATGATTGACTGTTGATATTTACAGTACAAGCACTGTAATGCTACCCACCACCCAATAAATGACTGTTGATATTTACACTCAAAGCACTGTAATGACACCCCAACCCCATGAATTATAGTTGATATTTACAGTCCAAGCACTGTAATGACACACACACACCCACAACCCCATGAATGATTGTTGATATTTACTGTCCAAGCATTCTAATGATACCCACCACCCAATGAATGACTGTTAATATTTTAATCAAATAACTGTAATGACACCCATACACCCACTACCCCATGAATGACTGTTGATATTTACAGTCCAAGCACTGTAATGACACCCACTCACACACAACCCTATGAATGACTGTTGATATTTACAGTCAAAGCACTCTAATGATACCCACCACCCTATGAATGACTGTTAATATTTTAATCAAATAACTGTAATGACACTCACACACCTACCACCCCATAAATGACTGTTGATATTTTCAGTACAAGCACTGTAATGACACCCTCACACCCACCACCCCATAAATGACTGTTGATATTTACAGTCAAAGTAATGTAATGACACCCCAACACCCACGACCCCATGAATTATAGTTGATATTTACAGTCCAAGCACTGTAATGACACCCACACACCCACAGCCCCATGAATGACTGTTGATATTTATAGTCCAAGCACTTTAATGATACCCACCACCCTATGAATGACTGTTGATAATTACAATCAAAACACTGTAATGACACTCACACACCTACCACCCCATGAATAACTGTTGATATTTTCAGTACAAGCACTGTAATGACACCCTCACACCCACCACCCCATAAATAACTGTTGATATTTACAGTCAAAGAAATGTAATGACACCCCAACACCCACGACCCCATGAATTATAGTTGATATTTACAGTCCAAGCACTGTAATGACACCCATACACCCACAGCCCCATGAATGACTGTTGATATTTACAGTCCAAGCACTTTAATGATACCCACCACCCTATGAATGACTGTTGATATTTACAATCAAAACACTGTAATGACACCCATACACCCACCACCCCATGAATGACTGTTGATATTTACAGTTCAAGCACTGTAATGACATCCACACACCCACCACCCCATGAATGATTGTTGATATTTACAGTCCAAGCACTGTAATGACACAGTCACACCCATCACACCATAAATGACTGTTGATATTTACAGTCTAAGCACTGTAATGACACCCACACAACCACCATCCCAAGAATGACTGTTGATATTTACAGTCCAAGCCCTGTATTGACACACACACACTGACCACCCCATGATTAACTGTTGATATTTTCAGTCCAAGCATTGTAATGACACCCACACACCCAACACCCCTTTAATGACCATTGATATTTATAGTACAAGCATTTTAATGACTTCCACACACCCACCACTCAATGAATGACTGTTGATATTTACAGTCCAAGCACTGTAATGACACCCACACACCCCCAACCCCATGAATGACAGTTGATATTTACAGTCCAAGCATTGTAATGACACCCACACACCCACCACCCCATCAATGACAGTTGATATTTACAGTCCAAGCCCTCAAATTACACCCAATACTCCATGAATGACTGTTGATATTTACAGTCCAATCACTGTAATGACACCCGTACATCCTTCACCCAATAATTGACTGTTGGTATATACAGTCCAAGTACTGTAAAGACACCCACACACCAACCACTCTATGACTGACTGTTGATATTTACAGTCCAAGCACTGTAATATCACCCACACACCCACCACCCCAAAATGACTGTGAATATTTGCAGTCCAAGCACTGTAATGACAACCACAACCCCACCTTTCCATGAATGACCATTGATATTTACAGTCCATGCATTGTAATGACATCCACCACACTATAAATAACTGTTGATATTTACAGTCCAAGCACTGTAATGACACCCAAACCTCCATCACCCCATGAATGACTGTTGATATTTACAGTCAAAGCACTGTAATGACACCCACTACCCCATTAATGACTTGATATTTACACTCCAAGCAATGTAATTACACCTACACACCCACCACCCTTTGAATGACTGTTAGTATTTAAAGTCCAAGCACTGTAATGACACACACTCCCACTAACCTATGAATGACTGTTGATTTTTACACTCCAAACTCTGTAATAGCACCCACACACACCATGAATGACAATTGATATTTACAGTCCAAGCACTGTAATGACACCCACTCACCCACCACCCCATGAATGACTGTTGATATTTACAATCCAAGCACTGTAATGACACCCACACATCTACCACCCCATGAATGATTGTTGATATTTACAATCCAAGCACTGTATTGACACCCACACACTGACCACCCCATAATTAACTGTTGATATTTACAGTTCAAGCACTGTAATGACACCCACACACCCACAAACCCATAAATTACTGTTGATATTTACAATCCATGCACTGTAATGAGACCCACACACCAACCATACCATGAATGCGTGTTGATATTTACAGTCCAAGCACTGTAATGACACCACACACCCCCACCCGATGAATGACTGTTGATATTTACAGTCCAAGCATTTTAATGATACCCACACACCCACCACCCCATAAATGTCTGTTGATATTAAGAGTCCAAGCACTGTAATGGCACCAACACACTTACCATACCCTGAATGATTGTTGATTTTTACAGTCCAAGCACTATAATGACACCCACACTCCCACAACCTTTTAAATGACTGTTGATATTTAAAGTCCAAGCACTGTAATAACACCCACCATCCCATAAATGACTGTTGATATTTAAAGTCCAAGCACGTAAAGACACACACACACACACAAACCCATAATTGACTGTTGATATTTACACTCCACGCACTGTAATGACACCCACACACCCACCACCCCATGAATGATGGTTGATATTCACAGTTCAAGCACTGTAATGACACCCCTAATCCCACAACTAAATGAATGACTGTTGATATTTACAGACCAAGCACTGTAATGACACCCACACACCCACCACCCCATGAATGTCTGTTGATATTTACAGTCCAATCACTGTAATGATACCCACACACCCACCACCCCATGAATGACTGTTGATATTTACAGTCCAAGCACTGTAATGACACCCACACATCCACCACTCCATTAATGACCATTGATATTTATAGTCCAAGCACTGTAATGACAGCCACACACCCAACACCCAATGAATAACTGTTGATATTTACACTCCAAGCACTGTAATGACACCCACACACCCAGCACCCCATGAATGATGGTTGATAATCACAGTCCAAGCACTGTAATAACACCCCTACACTAAAAACTAAATGAATGACTGTTGTAATTTACAGACCAAGCACTGTAATGACACCCACACACCCACCACCCCATGAATGTCTGTTGATATTTACAGTCCAATTACTGTAATGACACCCACACATCCACCACCCCATGAATGGCTGTTAATATTTACAGTCCAAGCAATATAATGACACCCAAATACCCACTACCCCATGAAAGACGGTTGATATTTACACTCCATGCACTGTAATGACACCCACACACCCACCACCCCATGAATGACTGTTGATATTTACAGTCCAAGCACTGTAATGACACCCACACACCCACCATTCCATGAATAACTTGATATTTACAGTCCAAGCACTTCAATGACACTCCCCTCCCCATGAATGACTGTTGATATTTACAGTTAAAGCACTGAAATGAAACCCACACACACACTACCCCATGAATGACTGTTAATAATTACAGTTAAAGCACTGTAATGACATCCACACACCCACCACTCCATGAATGACTATTGATATTTACTGTCCAAGTACTGTAATGACACTACACACCCACCACCCCATCAATGATGGTTGATATTCACAGTCCAAGCACTGTAATGACAACCCTACACTAACCACTAAATGCATGACTGTTGATATTTAAAGTCCAAGCACTGTAATGACACACACACCCACCATCCCATAAATAACTGTTGATATTTACACTCCAAGCATTGTAATGACACTCACACACCCAGCACCCCATGAATGATGGTTGATAATCACAGTCCAAGCACTGTAATGACACCCCTACACGAACCACTAAATGAATTACTGATGATATTTACAGACCAAGCACTATAATGACACCCAAACACCCACCACCCCATTATGTCGGTTGATATTTACAGTCCAATTACTGTAATGACAACCACACACCCACCACCCCATGAATGGCTGTTGATATTTACAGTCCAAGCAATATATTGACACCCAAACACCCACTACCCCATGAAAGACGGTTGATATTTACACTCCATGCACTGTAATGAAACCCACACACCCACCACCCCATGAATGAATGTTGATATTTACAGTCCAAGCACTGTAATGACACCCACACACCCACCACTCTATGAATGACTACTGATATTTACTGTCCAAGTACTGTAATGACACCTACACTCCCACCACCCCATGAATGACTTGATATTTACAGTCCAAGCTCTGCAATGACACTCCCCTTCCCATGAATGACTGTTGATATTTACAGTAAAAGCACTGAAATGAAACCCAAACACACACCACCCCATGGATGACTGTTGATACTTACAGTTAAATCACTGTAATGACACCCACACACCAATCACGCAATGAATGACTTTTGATATTTACAGTCCTAGCACTGTAATGAAACCCACAAACCCACCACCCCATGAATGACTGTTGATATTTACAGTCCAAGCTCTGTAATAGCACCCACACACACCATGAATGACAGTTTATATTTACAGTCCAAGCACTGTAATGACACACACTCCCACCAACCTTTGAATGACTGTTGAGATTTACAGTCCAAGTTCTGTAATAGCACCCTATACACACCATGAATGACAGTTTATATTTACAGTCCAAGCACTGTATTGACACCCATACACCCACCACCCCATGAATGACTGTTGATATTTACAATCCAAGCACTGTATTGACACCCACACACTGACCACCCCATGATTGACTGTTGATATTTACAGTCTAAGCACTGTAATGACACCCACACACCTACCAACTCATGAATGACTGTTGATATTTACAGTACAAGCACTGTAATGTCACCGACACACCCCATGAATGACAGTTGATATTTACAGTCCAAGCACTGTAATGACACACACACACATCAACCCATGAATGTCTGTTGATATTTACAGTACAAGCACTGTAATGTCACCGACACACCTCATGAATGACAGTTGATATTTACAACCCAAGCATAGTAATGATACCCACACACCCAAAACCCAATTTATGACTATTGATAATTACAATCCAAGCACTGTAATGACACCAACAACCAACCACCCCATGAATGACTGTTGATATTTACAGTCAAAGCACTGTAATGACACTCACACACCCACCACCCCATAAATGATGGTTAATATTTATAGTCCAAGCACTGTAATATTACCCACACACCCACCAAACCATAAATTACTGTTGATATTTACAGTCCAATCACTGAAATGATACCCACACACCCACCACCCCATGAATGACTGTTGATAGTTACAGTTCAAGCAATGTAATGACACCCACACACCAACAACCCCATGAATAACTGTTGATATATACAGTCCAAGCACTGTAATGACACTCACCACCCTATAAATGACTGTTGATATTTTCAGTCAAAGCACTGTAATGACACCTACCACCCCATAAATGACGGTTGATATTTACAGTCCAAGCACTGTAATGACACCTACACACCCACCACCCCATGAATGACTGTTGATATATATTAACAGTCCAAGCATTGTAATGACACACAAACACCCACCACCCTATGAATGACTGTTGATATTTACAGTCCAAACACTGTAATGACAAACACACCTACCAACTCATGAATGACTGTTGATATTTACAGTACAAGCACTGTAATGTCACCAGCACACCCCTTGAATGACAGTTGATATTTACAATCCAAGCACTGTAATGACACACACACACATCAACCCATGAATGTCTGTTGATATTTACAGTTCAAGCACTGTAATGTCACCGACACACCTCATGATTGACAGTTGATATTTACAGCCCAAGCACAGTAATGACACCCACACACCCAAAACCCAATGAAATACTATTGATAATTACAATCCAAGCACTGTAATGACACCAACAACCAACCACCCCATGAATGACTGTTGATATTTACAGTCAAAGCACTGTAATGACACTCACTCACCCACCACCCCATAAATGATGGTTAATATTTATAGTCCAAGCACTGTATTATCACCCACACACCCACCACCCCATGAATTAATGTTGATATTTACAGTCCAATCACTGTAATGATACCCACACACCCACCACCCCATGAATGACTGTTGATATTTTCAGTCCAAGCACTGTAATGACACCCACCAACCTTTTAATGACTATTGATATTTACAGTCCAAGCACTGTAATGACACCCACACATCCATCACCCCATGAATAACTGTTTATATTCACAGTCAAAGCACTGTAATGACACCCACCACCCCATGAATGACATGATATTTACACTCCAAGCACAGTAATTACACCTACACACCTACCACCCCTTGAATGACTGTTGATATTTACAGTCCAAGCACTGTAATGACACACACTACCACCAACCTATGAATGACTGTTGATATTTACACTCCAAACACTGTAATAGCACCCACACACACCATGAATGATAGTTGATATTTACAGTCCAAGCACTGTAATGACACTCAGACACCCACCACCCCATCAATTAGGGCCATTGATATTTACAATCCAAGCACTGTAATGACACCCACACACCCACCACCCGATGAATGACTGTTGATAGTTACAGTTCAAGCAATGTAATGACACCCACACACCAACAACCCCATGAATAACTGTTGATATATACAGTCCAAGCACTGTAATGACTCTCACCACCCTATAAATGACTGTTGATATTTTCAGTCAAAGCACTGTAATGACACCCACCACCCCATGAATGACGGTTGATATTTACAGTCCAAGCACTGTAATGACACCTACACACCCACCACCCCATGAATGACTGTTGATATATATTAACAGTCCAAGCACTGTAATGACACACAAACACCCACCACCCTATGAATGACTGTTGATATTTACAGTCCAAACACTGTAATGACAAACACACCTACCAACTCATGAATGACTGTTGATATTTACAGTACAAGCACTGTAATGTCACCTGCACACCCCTTGAATGACAGTTGATATTTACAGTCGAAGCACTGTAATGACACACACACACATCAACCCATGAATGTCTGTTGATATTTACAGTTCAAGCACTGTAATGTCACCGACACACCTCATGATTGACAGTTGATATTTACAGCCCAAGCACAGTAATGACACCCACACACCCAAAACCCAATGAAATACTATTGATAATTACAATCCAAGCACTGTAATGACACCAACAACCAACCACCCCATGAATGACTGTTGATATTTACAGTCAAAGCACTGTAATGACACTCACACACCCACCACCCCATAGATGATGGTTAATATTTATAGTCCAAGCACTGTAATATCACCCACACACCCACCACCCCATGAATTACTGTTGATATTTACAGTCCAAGCACTGTAATGACACCTACACACCCACCACCCCATGAATGACTGTTGATATATATTAACAGTCCAAGCACTGTAATGACACACAAACACCCACCACCCTATGAATGACTGTTGATATTTACAGTCCAAAAACTGTAATGACAAACACACCTACCAACTCATGAATGACTGTTGATATTTACAGTACAAGCACTGTAATGTCACCAGCACACCCCTTGAATGACAGTTGATATTTACAGTCCAAGCACTGTAATGACACACACACACATCAACCCATGAATGTCTGTTGATATTTACAGTTCAAGCACTGTAATGTCACCGACACACCTCATGATTGACAGTTGATATTTACAGCCCAAGCACAGTAATGACACCCACACACCCAAAACCCAATGAAATACTATTGATAATTACAATCCAAGCACTGTAATGACACCAACAACCAACCACCCTATGAATGACTGTTGATATTTACAGTCAAAGCACTGTAATGACACTCACACACCCACCACCCCATAAATGATGGTTAATATTTATAGTCCAAGCACTGTAATATCACCCACACACCCACCACCCCATGAATTACTGTTGATATTTACAGTCCAAGCACTGTAATGACACCTACACACCCACCACCCCATGAATGACTATTGATATATATTAACAGTCCAAGCACTGTAATGACACACAAACACCCACCACCCTATGAATGACTGTTGATATTTACAGTCCAAACACTGTAATGACAAACACACCTACCAACTCATGAATGACTGTTGATATTTACAGTACAAGCACTGTAATGTCACCAGCACACCCCTTGAATGACAGTTGATATTTACAGTCCAAGCACTGTAATGACACACACACACATCAACCCATGAATGTCTGTTGATATTTACAGTTCAAGCACTGTAATGTCACCGACACACCTCATTATTGACAGTTGATATTTACAGCCCAAGCACAGTAATGACACCCACACACCCAAAACCCAATGAAATACTATTGATAATTACAATCCAAGCACTGTAATGACACCAACAACCAACCACCCCATGAATGACTGTTGATATTTACAGTCAAAGCACTGTAATGACACTCACACACCCACCACCCCATAAATGATGGTTAATATTTATAGTCCAAGCACTGTAATATCACCCACACACCCACCACCCCATGAATTACTGTTGATATTTACAGTCCAATCACTGTAATGATACCCACACACCCACCACCCCATGAATGACTGTTGATATTTTCAGTCCAAGCACTGTAATGACACCCACCACCCTATTAATGACTATTGATATTTACAGTCCAAGCACTGTAATGACACCCACACATCCATCACCCCATGAATAACTGTTTATATTCACAGTCAAAGCACTGTAATGACACCCACCACCCCATGAATGACATGATATTTACACTCCAAGCACAGTAATTACACCTACACACCCACCACCCCTTGAATGACTGTTGATATTTACAGTCCAAGCACTGTAATGACACACACTCCCACCAACCTATGAATGACTGTTGATATTTACACTCCAAACACTGTAATAGCACCCACACACACCATGAATGATAGTTGATATTTACAGTCCAAGCACTGTAATGGCACTCAGACACCCACCACCCCATCAATTAGGGCCATTGATATTTACAATCCAAGCACTGTAATGACACCCACACACCCACCACCCCATGAATGACTGTTGATATTTACAATTCAAGCACTGTATTGACACCCACAGACACACCACCCCATGATTGACTGTTGATATTTACAGTCTAAGCACTGTAATGACACCCACACACCCACCAACCAATAAATAACTGTCGATATTTACATTCCATGCACTGTAATGAAACCCACACACCAACTACCCCATGAATGCCTTTGATATTTACAGTCCAAGCACTGTAATGACACTCACACACCATCCACCCCAAGAATGACTGTTGATATTTACAGTCCAAGCACTGTAATGACACCCACACACACACCACTCCAATAATGACCATTGATATTTATAGTCCAAGCATTGTAATGACACCCACACACCCACCATCCAATGAATAACTGTTGATATTTACAGTACAAGCACTGTAATGACACCCACACACAACCCACCCCATGAAAGACTGTTGATATTTACAGTCCAAGCATTATAATGATACCCACACACCCGTTACCCCATGAATGTCTGTTAATATTAAAAGTCCAAGCACTGTAATGACACCCACACACTTACCTTCCCATAAATGACTATTAATATTTGCAGTCCAAGCACTGTAATGACACCCACACACCCACCAGCCTTTAAATGACTGTTGATATTTACAGTCCAAGCACTGTAATAACACCTACCATCCCATGAATGACTGTTAGTATTGAAAGTCCAAGCACTGTAATGAAACACACATCCACCATCCAATAAATGACTGTTGATATTTACAGTCCAAGCTGTGTAATGACACACACACACCTACCACCCCATGAATGACGGTTGATATTCACAGTCCAAGCACTGTAATTACACCATCACACCCACCACTAAATGAATGACTGTTGATATATACACACCAATCACTGTAATGACACCCACACAACCACCACTCAATGAATAGCTGTTGATATTTACAGTCCAAGCACTATCATGACCCCCAAACACCCATTACTCCAAGAGAGATGGTTGATATTTACAGTCCAAGCACTGTAATGGCACCCCTACACACACCACCAAAAGAATGACTGTTGATATTTACAGTCCAACCACTGTAATGACACCCACACACCCACCACTGAATGAATGACTATTGATATTTACTGTCCAAGCACTGTAATGACACCCACACACCCACCACCCCATAAATGACTTGATATTTACAGTCCAAGCACTGCAATGACACTCCCCTCCCCATGAATGACTGTTGATATTTACAGTTAAAGCACTGAAATGACACCCACAAACACACCACCCCATGAATGACTATTGATATTTAAAGTCCAAGCACTAATGACATACACACATCCACCACCCCATAATTGACTGTTGATATTTACAGTCCAGGCACTGTAATGACACCCACACACCCACCACCCTCTGAATGACTGTTGATTTTTACAGTCAAAGCACTGTAATGACACCCACACACCTATCACCTTATTAATAACTATTGATATTTACAGTTCAAGGACTGTAATGACATCCTCCACCCCATTTATGACTGTTGATATATACAGTCCAAGCACTGTAATGACACCCACACACCAACCACCTCGTGAATGACTGTTGATACTTACAGTCCAAGCACTGTAATGTAACCCACACACCCATCAAACCATGAATGACTGTTGATATTTACAGTACAAGCACTGTAATGACACCTACCACACCATGAATGACTGTTCATATATACAGTTCAAGCACTGTAATGACATCCACACTACCACTACCCCATTAATGACTGTTGATATTAACAGTCCAAGCACAGTACTGACACCCATACATCCACTACCCCATGAATGACTTAATATTTATAGTCCAAGATCTGTAATTACACCTACACACCCACCACCCCATAAATGATTGTTGATATTTACAGTCCAGGCACTGTAATGACACACACCCCCACCAACCTATGAATGACTGTTGATATTTAGAGTCCAATCTCTGTAATAGCACCCACACTACCATGAATGACAGTTGTTATTTACAGTCCAAGCACTGTAATGACACCCACACACCCACAATCCCATGAATGACTGTTGATATCTACAATCCAAGTACTGTAATGACAACCACACACCCACCACCCCATGAATGACTGTTGATATTTAAAATCCAAGTACTGTATAAACACCCACACACTGACAACCCCATGCATAACTGTTGATATTTACAATCCAAGCATTGTATTGACACCCACACACTGACCACCCCATGATTGACTGTTGATATTTACAGTCCAAGCACTGTAATGACACACACTCCCACCAACCTATGAATGACTGTTGATATTTACACTCCAAACTCTGTATTAGCACCCAAACACACCATCAATGACAGTTGATATTTTCAGTCCAAGTACTGTAATGACACCCAGACACCCATCACCCCATGAATGACTGTTGATATTTACAATCCAAGCACTGTAATGACACCCACACACCTACCACCCCATGAATTATTGTTGATATTTACAATCCAAGCACTGTATTGACACCCACACACTGACCACCCCATGATTGACTGTTAATATTTACACTCTAAGCACTGTAATGACACCCACACACCCACTAACCAATAAATGACTGTTGATATTTACATTCCATGCACTGTAATGAGAACCACATACATTAACCACCACATAAATAACTGTTGATATTTACAGTCCAAGCACTATAATGACACCCACACAACCACAACCCCATTAATGTTGGTCAATATTTACAGTCCAAGCACTGTAATATAACCCACACACCAACCACCCCATGAATGACTGTTGATATTTCCAGTCCAAACACTGTAATGACACCCGTCACCCCATTAATGACCATTGATATTTATAGTCCATGTAATGTAATGACACCCACACACCCACCAATCAATGAATAACTGTTGATATTTCAGTCCAAGCACTGTAATGACACCCATACACCCACAATCCCATGAATGACTGTTAATATTTACAGTCCAAACACTGTAATGACACCTACACACCCAACACCCCATGAATGACTGTTGATATATACAGTCCAAGCACTATAATGACACTCACCACACCATGAATGACTGTTGATATTTACAGTCAAAGCACTGTAATGGCACCCACCACCCCATGAATGACTGTTGATATTTACAGTCCAAGCACTGTAATGACAGCTACACACCCACCACCCCATGAATGACTGTTGATATATATTAACAGTCCAAGCACTGTAATGACACACAAACACTCACCACCCAATGAATGACTATTGATATTTACAGTCCAAGCACTGTAATGACACACACACCCACTAACCCATGAATGACTGTTGATATTTACAGTACAAGCACTGTAATGTCACTGACACACCCCATGAATGACAGTTGATATTTACAGTCCAAGCACTGTAATGACACCCACACACCCACCACCCCATGAATGACTGTTGATATATACAGTCCAAGCACTGTAACGACACTCACCACACCATGAATGACTGTTGATATTTACAGTCAAAGCACTGTAATGACAGCTACACACCCACCACCCCATGAATGACTGTTGATATATATTAACAGTCCAAGCACTGTAATGACACACAAACACCCACCACCCAATGAATGACTGTTGATATTTACAGTCCAAGCACTGTAATGACACCAACACCCACCAACCCATGAATGACTGTTGATATTTACAGTACAAGCACTGTAATGTCACTAACACACCCCATGAATGACAGTTGATATTTACAGTCCAAGCACTGTAATGACACACATCCACCAATCCATGAATGACTGCTGATATTTACAGTCCAAGCACTGTAATGACACCCACACAACCAGAACCCCATGAATATTGGTTAATATTTACAGTCCAAGCACTGTAATATCACCCACACAATTACCACCCCATAAATGACTGTTGATATTTACAGTCCAAGCACTGTAATGACACCCACACATCCATCACCCCATGAATGACTGTTGATATTTACAGTCCAAGCACTATAATGACACCCACCACCTCATTAATGACTTGATATTTACACTCCAAACACTATAATTACACCTACACACCCACCACCCCTTGAATGACTGTTGATATTTACAGTCCAAGCACTGTAATGACACACACTCCCACCAACCTATAAATGACTGTTGATATTTACACTCCAAACTCTGTAATAGCATCCACACACACCATGAATGACGATTGATATTTACAGTCCAAGCACTGTAAATACACCCACACACACACCACCCCATGAATGACTGTTGATATTTACAATCCAAGCACTGTAATGACACCCACACACCTACCACCCCATGAATGACTGTTGATATTTACAATCCAAGCACTGTATTGAGACCCACACACTGACCACCCCATGATTGACTGTTGATATTTACAGTCTAAGCACCGTATTGACACCCACACATCCACCAACCCATAAATAACTGTTGATATTTACATTCCATGCACTGTATTGTGACCCACACACCAACCACCCTATGAATGACTGTTGATATTGAGAGTCCAAGCACTGTAATGACACTCACACACCATCAACCCCATGAATGCTTGTTGATATTTACAATCAAAGCAATGTAATGACACCCGCACACCAACCATCTTATTAATGACCATTGATATTTATAGTCCAAGCTCTGTAATGACACCCACACACCAACCACCCAATGAATAACTGTTGATATTTACAGTCCAAGCACCGTAATGACACCCACACACCCACCACCCCATAAATGACTGTTAATATTTACAGTCCAAACACTGTAATGACACCAACACACCCACCTACCCATGAATGACTGTTGATAGTTACAGTCCAAGCAATGTAATGATACCCACACACCCACCACCCCATGAATGACTGTTGATATGTACAGTCCAAGCACTGTAATGACACTCACCACCCCATAAATAACTGTTGATATTTACAGTCAAAGCACTGTAATGACACCCACCACCCTTTGAATAACGGTTGATATTTATAGTCCAAGCACTGTAATGACACCTACACACCCACCACCCCATGAATGACAGATTTCTTTTTTTTTTTTTTTACATATAGTGAGTGGAGGAAAGGAAAAAACAAATAAATAAATGGTTCCATTTGCCTATTGGCATCCTCCACTCATAAAATATTTAAAACAACTGGATTTAAATTGCTGGGGGTTATAACTTGCTGGAAAACATTCCCTTGGTAGAGAATTCCACAGGGAAGTAGTACGGGGAGTAAATGATTTTTGTAAGCAGTTGTCCTGCAACGTGGAGTAGTCAGTGTGAACTCATGCGCATTTTCAGCTGCCCTAGTCCTCCATGGGAAGACGCGAAGGGGTGGTATAATCAGGGCAAGTTCATCCGAACATTTCTTATAAAAGTATCTATAAAATAGTGCAAGGAAAGCAACATTTCTACGTACTGATAAGGGAGGGAATTCATTAGTGATCATAGCTCTGTTTTGAATTTTATCTAATTGTCTTAACACCACCGATCCACAACCAGCCCACAGAGGTGAACAATATTCCATCTGGGAACGCACATGACTCTTATATATTACTGCTAACTGCTCGTCAGTCAAATAATTACAAGCTCTGTATAAAAGTCCCATCTTCCTAGATGCAGTTTTGGCAATGGATTTTACATAGGGAGTCCAACTGAGGTTTTCATTTAAAGTTACACCAAGGAGATCAATGCTGTGGGACTTGGGGATATTTGTATTATTGAAAATAATGTGAGAATCTTGATTATCTGATCTATTTGAGAACGGGATGTATTTAGTTTTTTTTGCAGTGAAAGAAACTAGGTTGTTTTGTCCCCATTCAAAGATCTTCGTTAAGTCTTCATTTAATGAAATTGAAGTGGCAAGTTTGTATTCTAAAATGTTGTGTTGAGTAAAACTATCATTAAATGAGAAGGAACTGTGAATAGTTGAATCATCAGCATAGGAGTGAATTGAATTCTGAGTAACTGACAAAAGATCATTAATATGAATGAGGAACAAAGTTGGAGCCAAGACCGCTCCTTGAGGAACACCAGCATTAATGGGATGAAAGTCGGAATACAGACCATCTACCATCACACGTAATTTTCTGTTGCTAAGATATGAATTAATTAGGGGAACAAAAGATTGAAGGCCATAATGTGGAAGCTTAGACAGTAATGATCTGTGCCATACTCTGTCAAAGGCTTTAGATATATCAAGGCAAATTGTGTGAGTCTCTCCATATTTATCAGTTGATTGGAATATGTTATCTGTGAAATAACAGAGCAGGTCCACAGTAGATCGTCTCTGTCTAAAGCCATATTGCTTATCATTTAGCAGATGATTTTTCTCAAGGTGCTTTACAAAGTGATTGTTAAGAACTATTTCAAATATTTTACCGAGAGTAGACGTGATGGCAATTGGTCTGTAATTTGATGGATTTGCGGTAGCTCCTTTTTTGGGAATTGGTTGTACATTGGCTTCTTTCCAGGTGGCTGGGAAGGACGAGGTATGGAGACATACACGAAATAATTGATATATATTAACAGTCCAAGCACTGTAATGACACACAAACACCCACCACCCTATGAATGACTGTTGATATTTACAGTCCAAGCACTGTAATGGCAAACACACCCACCAACCCATGAATGACTGTTGATATTTACAGTACAAGCACTGTAATGTTACCGACACACCCCATGAATGACAGTTGATATTTACAGTCCAAGCACTGTAATGACACACACACACATCAACCCATGAATGACTGTTGGTATTTAAAGTTCAAGCACTGTAATGACACCCACACACCCAAAACCCAATGAATGACTGTTGATAATTACAATCCAAGCACTGTAATGACACAAACAACCCACCACCCCATGAATGACTGTTGATATTTACAGTCAAAGCACTGTAATGACACCCACACAACCACAACCATATGAATGATGGTTAATATTTATAATCCAAGCACTGTAATATCACCCACACACCGACCACCCCATGAATGACTGTTGATATTTCCAGTCCAACCAATGTAATGACACCTACCACCCCATTAATGACTGTTGATATTTACAGTCCAAGCACTGTAATGACACCCACACATCCATCACCCCATGAATGACTGTTGATATTTACAGTCAAGGCACTGTAATGACACCCACCACCCCATAAATGACTTGATATTTACACTCCAAGCACTGTAATTACACCTGCACACACACCACGCCCAGAATGACTGTTGATATTTACAGTCCAATCACTGTAATGACACACACTCCCACCAACCTATGAATGACTTGATATTTACACTCCAAACTCTGTAATAGCACCCACACACACCATGAATGACAGTTGATATTTACAGTCCAAGTACTGTAATGACACCCACACACCCATCACCCCATTAATGACTGTTGATATTTACAATCCAAGCACTGTAATGACACTCACATACCATCCACCCCATGAATGATTGTAGATATTTACAGTCCAATTACTGTAATGACACCCACACACCCTCCACCCCAATAATGACCATTGATATTTATAGTCCAAGCACTGTAATGACACCCACACACCCACCACCCAATGAATAACTGTTGATATTTACAGTCCAAGCACTGTAATGACACCCACACACCACCCACCCCATAAATGGCTGTTGAGATTTACAGTCCAAGCATTGTAATGATACCCACACACCCACCACCCCATAAATGTCTGTTGATATTAACAGTCCAAGAACTGTAATGACACCCACACACTTACCATCCCATGAATGACTGTTGATATTTGCAGTCCAAGTGCTGTAATGACATCCACACACCCACCACCCTTTGAATGACTGTTGATATTTACAGTCCAAGCACTGTAATGATACTCACACACAAAACATCCCATGAATGCATGTTGATATTTACAGTCTAAGCACTCTAATGACACCCACACACCTACCACCCCATAAATGATAGTTGATATTTATAGTCCAAGCACTGTAATGACACCCACACACCCACCACCACATTAACCCCTAAGAACCGCAATCCCCCTACCGCTACTGGAGCGTGAACCGCAAAAACAAGGTGATTTTTAAAGTTTCGTTTAGGTAAATTTTGTTATTTCAGATTTGTAGAGCTTGATTTTACACACCAGAATCTGTAAACTAAAACTTTCTAGGTCCACTGGTTTGCGTATAGCA
Organism: Petrolisthes cinctipes; assembly: GCA_033782935.1. Lineage (NCBI taxonomy): Eukaryota > Metazoa > Arthropoda > Malacostraca > Decapoda > Porcellanidae > Petrolisthes > Petrolisthes cinctipes. The sequence goes on from JAWQEG010001201.1 coordinate 1,577,428, forward strand.
GCACCATGAGTAATAAAGTAGTTACCCCTAAAAAAAACCCTAAAATTAGAAAACGTGAGCGAGCGTATTTTCATTGCGTATATATGACGAGTGAACCATTTCCTTCTCACACCACTCATTAAAGGCCCAACCTAACCAGTGTTACCAATGAAGTGGCTGGATATAGCCCAAGCAGTTTTTTTTCTACCGGCTAAATATTACGTCAATCGGCTTCAAGGCCTAAATTCGCGGTGACGTGATATTTGGTCAATAAGCATTTAAGGGTTAATGACTGTTGATATTTAAAGTACAAGCACTGTAATAACACCCACCACCCCTTAAATGACTGTTGATATTTACAGTCCAAGCACTGTAATGAAACCAACACACCGACCACCGCATTAATGACTCTTGATATTTACAGTACAAGCACTGTAATGACACCCACCACCCCATGAATGACGGTTGATATTTACACTCCAAGCACTGTAATAACACCCACACACCCACGACCCCATGAATGACTGTTGATATGTACAGTCCAAGCACTGTAATGAAACCCACACACCCACGACCTCATGAATGACTGTTTATATTTACAGTCCAAGCACTGTAATAACACAAACCACACCATGAATGACTGTTGATATTTACAATACAATCACTATATTGACACCCACATACCCCATGATTGACTGTTGATATTTACTATCCACGCACTGTACTGACAACCACACACCCACCATCCCATGAATGACTTTTTGAACAACAAATATCGATTTTCAGCATGTTTTCGGCTTATATTTTGAAAATATTCTAGCACTGAGTAGGCATTTACAGATCGCTTTCGGGACCCAAAAATATCGAATTTTCGGGTGTTTTGAGCATGAATTTTAGATATCAAACCGGTACATAAGATGCATGCACATATCGACTTTATGCACCTAAAATTTCGATATTTAGCATGTTTTGTGCCTGTACTTTGAAAATATTCTAGCATTGAGTAGACATGTACCGATCGCTTCTGGGACCCAAAAATATCGAATTTTCTGGTGTTTTGAGCATGAATTTGGGATATAAACGAGTACAGAAGATGCATGCACATATCGACTTTGGGTACCTAAAATATCGAATTTCGGCATTTGATGGGCCTGTATTTTGAAAATATTCTATTGCTGAATATGCATGTATAGATCGCTTCTGGGAACCAAAAATATCGAATTTTCGGGTATTTTGAGCCAGGATTTGTGAAATAAACGGGTACAGAAAACGCATGCACATATCGACTTTGGGCACAAAAAATATCGATTTTTAGTATGCTTTGGGTCTATATTTTGAAATTATTCTAAGAGTGAGTAGACATGTACAGCTCGCTTCTGAAACCCAAAAATATCGAATTTTCGGGTGTTTTGAGCCAGAATTTGAGATATAAACGTGTACTGAAGATGCTTGCACATATCGACTTTTAGCACCTAAAATATCGATTTTGAGCATGTTTTGGGTCTTTATCTTAAAAACATTCCAGCAAGGAGTAGGCATGTACAGATCGCTATTGGGATACAAAAATATCGAATTTTTGGGTGATTTGAGCCTGAATTTAGGATGTAAACGGGTACAGAAGATGCATGCACATATTGACTTGGGCACCAAAAATATCGATTTTCAGCTTGTTCTGTGCCTGTATTTTGAAAATATTCTAGCACTGACTATGCATGTACAGATCGCATCTTTGACCCAAAAATATCATTTTTTTGGGTGTTTTGAGCATGAATTTGAGATATATACGGGTACAGAAAATGCATGCACATATCGATTTTGGGCACGTAAAATATCGATTTTCAACTTGTTTTTGTGCCTGTAATTTGAAAACATTCTAGCACTGACTAGGCATGTACAGATCGCTTCTTGGACCCAAAAATATCGAATTTTCGGGTGTTTTGAGCTTGAATTTGGGATATAAACGTGTACTGAAGATGCATGCACATATCAACTTTTTGCACCTTAAAATATCGATTTTACGCATGTTTTGGGTCTGTATCTTTAAAACAATTTAGCAAGGAGTAACCATGTACAGATCGCTTCTGGGACCCAAAAATATTGAATTTTCGGGTGTTTTGAGTCTGAATTTGAGATATAAACGGGTACAGAAGATGCATGCACATATCGACTTTGGGCACAAAAAATATCGATTTTTAGTATGCTTTGGGCCTATATTTTGAAATTATTCTAAGAGTGAGTAGACATGTACAGCTCGCTTCTGGGACCCAAAAATATCTAATTTTCGGGTGTTTTGAGCCTGAATTTGGAATATAAATCAGTACAAAATATGCATGCACATATCGACTTTTTGCAACTAAAATATAGAATTTCAGCATGTTTTGGGCCTATATTTTGAAAGTATTCTAGCACTGAGTATGCATGTACAGATCGCTTCTGGGACCCAAAAATATCGAATTTTCGGGTGTTTTGAGCCTGAATATAAAATATAAACGGGTACAGAATATTCATGCACATATTGACTTTTTGCACCTAATAGGTCGAATTTCAACATGTTTTGGGCCTATATTATGAAAATACTCTAACACGGAGTAGGCATGTAAAGATCGCTTCTGGGACCCAAAAATATCGAATTTTCGGGTGTTTTGAGCCAGAATTTGAGATATAAACGTGTACTGAAGATGCTTGCACATATCGACTTTTAGCACCTAAAATATCGATTTTGAGCATGTTTTGGGTCTTTATCTTAAAAACATTCCAGCAAGGAGTAGGCATGTACAGATCGCTATTGGGATACAAAAATATCGAATTTTTGGGTGATTTGAGCCTGAATTTAGGATGTAAACGGGTACAGAAGATGCATGCACATATTGACTTGGGCACCAAAAATATCGATTTTCAGCTTGTTCTGTGCCTGTATTTTGAAAATATTCTAGCACTGACTATGCATGTACAGATCGTATCTTTGACCCAAAAATATCATTTTTTTGGATGTTTTGAGCCTGAATTTGAGATATAAACGGGTACAGAAAATGCATGCACATATCGATTTTGGGCACGTAAAATATCGATTTTCAACTTGTTTTTGTGCCTGTAATTTGAAAACATTCTAGCACTGAGTAGGCATGTACAGATCGCTTCTTGGACCCAAAAATATCGAATTTTCGGGTGTTTTGAGCTTGAATTTGGGATATAAACGGGTACTGAAGATGCATGCACATATCAACTTTTGGGCATCTAAAATATCGATTTTGAGCATGTTTTGGGTCTGTATCTTGAAAACATTCTAACGAGGAGTAGGCATGTACAGATCGCTTTTAGGACCCATAATTACCGAATTTTCGGGTGTTTTTAGCCTGAATTTGAGATATAAACGGGTACAGAATATGCATCCACATTTTGACTTTGGGCACCTAAAATATCGATTTTCAGCATGTTTTGGGCCTGTATCTGAGTAGGCATGTACAGATCGCTTTTGGGACCCCAAAATATCGAATTTTTGGGTGTTTAGAGCCTCAATTTGAGATATAAACGGGTACAGAAGATGCATGCACATATCGACTTTTGGGCACCTACAATATCGATTTTCAGTATGTTTTGGGCCTGTATTATGAAAATACTCTAACACAGAGAAGGCATTTACAGATAGCTTCTGCGACCCCAAAATATTGAATTTTCGGGTGTTTTGAGCCTGAATTTGAGATATCGACTTTAGGCACCTAAAATATCGATTTTTAGCATGTTTTTGGACTATATTTTGAAAATATTCTAGCACTCAGTAGGCATGTACAGATCGCTTCTGGGACCTCAAATTTTTCGAATTTTCAGGTGTTTTGAGCCTGAATTTGAGATATAAACGAGTACTGAAAAGACATGAATATATCGACTTTTTGGCACCTAAAATATCGATTTTGAGCATGCTTTGTGTCAGCATCTTAAAAACATTCTAACTAGTAGTAGGCATGTACAGATCGCTTCTGGGACACCAAAATACCGAATTTTCGGGTCTTTTGAGCCTGAATTTAAGATATAAACAGGTACAGATGATCCATGCACATATCGACTTTGGACAATTAAAATATCGATTTTTAGCATGTTTTGAGCCTTTTTTTTTTAAACGTTCTAGCACTGTGTAGGCATGTACAGATCGATTCTGGGACCCAAAAATATCGAATTTTCGGGTGTTTTGAGGTCGAATTTGGGATATAAACGGGTAAAGAAGATGCATGCACATATTGACTTTGGGCACCTAAAATATTGATTTTCAGCATGTTTTTGGCCTGCATTTTGAAAATACTCTAACACGGAGTAGGCATGTACAGATCGCTTCTGGGACCCCAAAATATCGAATTTTCATGTGTTTTGGGCCTGAATTTGAGATATAGACTTTGGGCACCTAAAATATCGATTTTTAGCATGTTTTGGGCCTATATTTTGAAAGTATTCTAGCACTGAGTAGGCATGTACAGATCGCTTCTGGGACCCCAAAATATCGAATTTTCGTGTGTTTTAAGGTTAAATTTGAGATATAAACGGGTACAGAAGATGCATGCACATATCGACTTTGGACACTTAAAATATCGATTTTTAGCATGTTTTGTGCCTATATTATGAAAACATTCTAGCACAGAGTAGGCATGTACAGATCGCTTCTGGGACCCAAAAATATCGAATTTTCGGGTGTTTTGAGGTTGAATTTGGGATATAAACGGGCGCAGAAGATGCATCCACATTTTGACTTTGGGCACCTAAAATATCAATTTTTAGCATGTTTTTGGGCCTGTATCTGAATAGGCATGTACAGATCGCTTTTGGGACCCCAAAATATCGAACTTTTGTGTGTTTAGAGCCTCAATTTGAGATATAAACGGGTACAGAAAATGCATGCACATATTTACTTTGGTCACCTAAAATATTGATTTTCAGCATGTTTTGGACCTGTATTTTGAAAATACTCTAACACGGTGTAGGCATGTACAGATCGCTTCTGGGACCAAAAAATATCAAATTTTCGGGTGTTATAAACCTGAATTTGAGATATAAACGGGTACTGAAGATGCATGCACATATCGACTTTGGACACTTAAAATATCTATTTTTAGCATGTTTTGAGCCTATATTTTGAAAACATTCTAGCACTGAGTAGGCATTTACAGATAGCTTCTGGGATCCCAAAATATCGAATTTTCGGGTGTTTTGGGTCTGAATTTGAAATATCGACTTTGGGCACCTAAAATATCGATTTTTAGTATGTTTTGGGACTATATTTTGAAAATATTCTAGCACTGAGTAGGCATGTACAGATCGCTTCTGGGACCCAAAAATATCGAATTTTCGGGTGTTTTGAGGTTGAATTTGAGATATAAACGAGCGCAGAAGATGCATCCACATTTTGACTTTGGGCACCTAAAATATCAATTTTCAGCATGTTTTGGCCTGTATCTGAGTAGGAATGTACAGATCGCTTTTGGGACCCCAAAATATCGAATTTTTGGGTGTTTAGAGCCTCAATTTGAGATATAAACGGGTACAGAAGATGCATGCACATATCGACTTGTGGGCACCTAAAAGATCGATTTTCAGTATGTTTTATGCCTGTATTTCGAAAATACTCTAACACGGAGTAGACATGTACAGATCGCTTTTGGGACCCCAAAATATCAAATTTTCTGGTGTTTTGGGCCTGAATTTGAGATACCGACTTTGGGCACCTAAGATATCGATTTTTAGCATGTTTTGGGCCTATTTTTTGAAAAAATACTAGCACTGAGTAGACATGTACAGATCGCTTCTGGGACCCCAAAATATCGAATTTTCGTGTGTTTTGAGGTTGAATTTGAGATATAAACGGGTAGAGAAGATGCATGCACATATTGACTTTGGGCACCTAAAATATCGATTTTCAGCATGTTTTCGGCCTGTATGTTGAAAATTCTCTAACACGGAGTAGGCATGTACAGATCGCTTCTGGAACCCCAAAATATCGAAATTTTCGGGTTTTTTAACCCTAAATTTGAGATATAAACGGGTACTGAAAATGTATGCATATATCGACTTTTGGGCACCTAAAATATCGATTTTGAGCATGTTTTGGGTCTGTATCTTGAAAATATTCTAACTAGTTGTAGGCATGTACAGATCGCTTCTAGGACCCAAAAATACCGAATTTTCGGGTCTTTTAAGCATGAATTTAAGATATAAACAGGTACAGATGATGCATGCACATATCGACTTTGGACACGTAAAATATCGATTTTTAGCATGTTTTGATCCGTTTTTTGTTAAACATTCTAGCACTGTGTAGGCATGTACAGATCGCTTCTGGGACCCAAAAATATCGATTTTTTGGGTGTTTTGAGGTCGAATTTGGGATATAAACGGGTAAAAAAGATGCATGCACATATTGACTTTGGGCAACTAAAATATCGATTTTCAGCATGTTTTTGGCCTGTATTTTGAAAATACTCTAACACGGAGTAGGCATGTACAGATCGCTTCTAGGACCCAAAAATACCGAATTTTCGGGTATTTTGAGCCTGAATTAGAGATATAAACGGGAACAGAAGATGCAGGCACATATCGATTTTGGACACTTAAAATATCGATGTTTAGCATGTTTTGAGCCTATATTTTGAAAAAAATTCTAGCACAGAGTAGGCATGTACAGATCGCTTCTGGTACTCAAGAATATCGAATTTTCGGGTGTTTTGAGGTTGAAATTGGGATATAAACGGGCGCAGAAGATGCATCCACATTTTGACTTTAGGCACCTAAAATACCGAATTTTCAGGGGTTTTAATCCCGAATTTGAGATATAAACGGGTACAGAAGATGCATGCACATATCGACTTTGGACACTTAAAATATTGATTTTTAGCAAGTTTTGAGCCAATATTATGAAAACATTCTAGCACTGAGTAGGCATGTACAGATCGCTTCTGGCACCCCAAAATATCGAATTTTTGTGTGTTTTGAGGTAGAATTTGAGATATAAACGAGTACAGAAGATGCATGCACATATTGACTTTGGGCACCTAAAATATCGATTTTCAGCATATTTTGAGCCTGTATGTTGAAAATACTTTAACACGGAGTAGGTATGTATAGATCGCTTCTGGGACCCAAAAATATCGAATTTTCGGGTGTTTTGAGGTTTAATTTGTGATATCAACGGTTGCAGAAGATGCATTCACATATTGACTTTGGGCACCTAATATATCGGTGTTCAGCATGTTTTGGGCCTGTATCTGAATAGGCATGTACAGATCGCTTTTGGGACCTCAAAATATTGAATTTTCGGGTGTTTGTAGCCTGAATTTGAGATATAAACAGGTACTGAAGATGCATGAACATATCGACTTTTTGGCACGTAAAATATCGATTTTGAGCATGATTTGGGTCTGTATCTTGAAAACATTCTAACTAGGAGTAGGCATGTACAGATCGCTTGTAGGACCCCAAAATACCGAATTTTCGGGTGTTTTGAGCCTGAATTTGAGATATAAACGGGTACAGAAGATGCATGCACATATCGACTTTGGACACCTAAAATATTGATTTTTAGCATGTTTTGAGCCTATGTTTTGAAAACATTCTAGCACTGAGTAGGCATGTACAGATTGCTTCTGGGACCCCAAAATATCGAATTTTCGGTTGTTTGTAGCGTGAATTTGAGATATAAACGGGTACAGAAGATGCATGCACATATCGACTTTTGAGCACCTAAAATATCGATTTTCAGTATGTTTTGAACCTGTATTTTGAAAATACTCTAACACGGAGTAGGCATTTACAGATAGCTTCTGGGACCCCAAAATATTGAATTTTCGGGTGTTTTGGGCCTGAATTTGAGATATCGACTTTGGGCACTAAAAAATATCGATTTTTAGCATGTTTTTGGACTATATTTTGAAAATATTCTAGAACTGAGTAGGCATGTACAGATCGATTCTGGGACCCCAAAATATCGAATTTTCATGTGTTTTGAGGTTGAATTTGAGATATAAACGGGTACAGAAGATGCATTCACATATTGACTTTGGGGACCTAAAATATCGATTTTCAGCATGTTTTCGGCCTGTATGTTGAAAATTCTCTAACACGGAGTAGGCATGTACAGATCGCTTCTGGAACCCCAAAATATCGAAATTTTCGGGTTTTTTAACCCTAAATTTGAGATATAAACGGGTACTGAAAATGTATGCATATATCGACTTTTGGGCACCTAAAATATCGATTTTGAGCATGTTTTGAGTCTGTATCTTGAAAATATTCTAACTAGTTGTAGGCATGTACAGATCGCTTCTAGGACCCAAAAATACCGAATTTTCGGGTCTTTTAAGCATGAATTTAAGATATAAACAGGTACAGATGATGCATGCACATATCGACTTTGGACACGTAAAATATCGATTTTTAGCATGTTTTGATCCGTTTTCTTTTAAACATTCTAGCACTGTGTAGGCATGTACAGATCGCTTCTGGGACCCAAAAATATCGATTTTTTGGGTGTTTTGAGGTCGAATTTGGGATATAAACGGGTAAAAAAGATGCATGCACATATTGACTTTGGGCAACTAAAATATCGATTTTCAGCATGTTTTTGGCCTGTATTTTGAAAATACTCTAACACGGAGTAGGCATGTACAGATCGCTTCTAGGACCCAAAAATACCGAATTTTCGGGTATTTTGAGCCTGAATTAGAGATATAAACGGGAACAGAAGATGCAGGCACATATCGATTTTGGACACTTAAAATATCGATGTTTAGCATGTTTTGAGCCTATATTTTGAAAAAAATTCTAGCACAGAGTAGGCATGTACAGATCGCTTCTGGTACTCAAGAATATCGAATTTTCGGGTGTTTTGAGGTTGAAATTGGGATATAAACGGGCGCAGAAGATGCATCCACATTTTGACTTTAGGCACCTAAAATACCGAATTTTCAGGTGTTTTAATCCCGAATTTGAGATATAAACGGGTACAGAAGATGCATGCACATATCGACTTTGGACACTTAAAATATTGATTTTTAGCAAGTTTTGAGCCAATATTATGAAAACATTTTAGCACTGAGTAGGCATGTACAGATCGCTTCTGGCACCCCAAAATATCGAATTTTTGTGTGTTTTGAGGTAGAATTTGAGATATAAACGAGTACAGAAGATGCATGCACATATTGACTTTGGGCACCTAAAATATCGATTTTCAGCATATTTTGGGCCTGTATGTTGAAAATACTTTAACACGGAGTAGGTATGTATAGATCGCTTCTGGGACCCAAAAATATCGAATTTTCGGGTGTTTTGAGGTTTAATTTGTGATATCAACGGTTGCAGAAGATGCATTCACATATTGACTTTGGGCACCTAATATATCGGTGTTCAGCATGTTTTGGGCCTGTATCTGAATAGGCATGTACAGATCGCTTTTGGGACCTCAAAATATTGAATTTTCGGGTGTTTGTAGCCTGAATTTGAGATATAAACAGGTACTGAAGATGCATGAACATATCGACTTTTTGGCACGTAAAATATCGATTTTGAGCATGATTTGGGTCTGTATCTTGAAAACATTCTAACTAGGAGTAGGCATGTACAGATCGCTTGTAGGACCCCAAAATACCGAATTTTCGGGTGTTTTGAGCCTGAATTTGAGATATAAACGGGTACAGAAGATGCATGCACATATCGACTTTGGACACCTAAAATATTGATTTTTAGCATGTTTTGAGCCTATGTTTTGAAAACATTCTAGCACTGAGTAGGCATGTACAGATTGCTTCTGGGACCCCAAAATATCGAATTTTCGGTTGTTTGTAGCGTGAATTTGAGATATAAACGGGTACAGAAGATGCATGCACATATCGACTTTTGAGCACCTAAAATATCGATTTTCAGTATGTTTTGAACCTGTATTTTGAAAATACTCTAACACGGAGTAGGCATTTACAGATAGCTTCTGGGACCCCAAAATATTGAATTTTCGGGTGTTTTGGGCCTGAATTTGAGATATCGACTTTGGGCACTAAAAAATATCGATTTTTAGCATGTTTTTGGACTATATTTTGAAAATATTCTAGAACTGAGTAGGCATGTACAGATCGATTCTGGGACCCCAAAATATCGAATTTTCATGTGTTTTGAGGTTGAATTTGAGATATAAACGGGTACAGAAGATGCATTCACATATTGACTTAGGGCACCTAAAATATCGATTTTCAGCATGTTTTCGGCCTGTATGTTGAAAATACTCTAACACGGAGTAGGCATGTACAGATCGCTTCTGGAACCCCAAAATATCGAAATTTTCGGTTTTTTTAAGCCTGAATTTGAGATATAAACGGGTACTGAAAATGCATGCACATATCGACTTTTGGGCACCTAAAATATCGATTTTGAGCATGTTTTGGGTCTGTATCTTGAAAACATTCTAACTAGGAGTAGGCATGTACACTTCGTTTCTAAGAACCAAAAATACCGAATTTTCAGGTGTTTTGATCCCGGATTTGAGATATAAACGGGTATAGAAGATGCATGCACATATCGACTTTGGACACTTAAAATATTGATTTTTAGCAAGTTTTGAGCCTATATTATGAAAACATTCTAGCACTGAGTAGGCATGTACAGATCGCTTCTGGAACCCAAAAATATCGAATTTTCGGGTGTTTGGAGCCTGAATTTGAGATATAAACTGGTACTGAAGATGCATCCACATATCGACATTTGGGCACCTAAAAGATCGATTTTCAGTATGTTTTGGGCCTGTATATTGAAAATACTCTAATACGGAGTAGGCATGTACAGATCGCTTCTGGAACCCCAAAATATCGAATTTTCGTGTGTTTTGAGGTTGAATTTGAGATATAAACGGGTACAGAAGATGCATGCACATATTGACTTTGGGCACCTAAAATATCGATTTTCAGCATGTTTTGGGCCTGTATGTTGAAAAAAATCTAACACGGAGTAGGTATGTATAGATCGCTTCTTGGACCCAAAAATATCGAATTTTCGGGTGTTTTAAGGTTTAATTTGTGATATTACGGTTGCAGAAGATGCATACACATATTGACTTTGGGCACCTAATATATTGATTTTCAGCATGTTTTGGGCCTGTATCTGAATAGGCATGTACAGATCGCTTCTGGGACCTCAAAATATCTAATTTTCGGGTGTTTGTAGCCTGAATTTGAGATATAAACGGGTACTGAAGATGCATGAACAAATCGACTTTTTGGCACCTAAAATATCGATTTTTAGCATGTTTTGCGCCTATGTTTAGAAAACATTCTAGCACTGAGTAGGCATGTACAGATCGCTTCTGGAACCCCAAAATATCGAATTTTCGGGTGTTTTGAGGTTGAATTTGAGATATAAACGGGTACAGAAGATGCATTTACTTATCGACTTTTGGGCACCTAAAATATCGATTTTCAGCATTTTTTGGGCCTGTATTTTGAAAATACTCTAACACGGAGTAGGCATTTACAGATAGCTTCTGGGACCCCAAAATATTGAATTTTCGGGTGTTTTGGGTATGAATTTGAGATATCGACTTTGGGCACCAAAAAATATCGATTTTTAGCATGTTTTTGGACTATATTTTGAAAATATTCTAGCACAGAGTAGGCATGTACAGATCGCTTCTGGGACGCAAAAATATCGAATTTTCGGGTGTTTTGAGGTTGAATTTGGGATATAAACGGGCTTAGAAGATGCATGCACTTATCGACTTTTGGGCACCTAAAATATCGATTTTCAGTATTTTTTGGGCCTGCATTTTGAAAATACTCTAACACGGAGTAGGCATTTACAGATAGCTTTTGGGACCCCAAAATATTGAATTTACGGGTGTTTTGGGCCTGAATTTGAGATATCGACTTTGGGCACTAAAAAATATCGATTTTTAGCATGTTTTTGGACTATATTTTGAAAATATTCTAGCACTGAGTAGGCATGTACAGATCGCTTCTGGGTCCTCAAAATATCGAATTTTCGGGTGTTTTGAGCCTGAATTTGAGATATAAACGGGTACTGAAGATGCATGAACATATCGACTTTGTGGCACCTAAAATATCGATTTTGAGCATGTTTTGGGTCTGTATCTTGAAAACATTCTAACTAGGAGTAGGCATGTACAGATCGCTTGTAGGACCCAAAAATACCGAATTTTCGGGTATTTTGAGCCTGAATTTGAGATATAAACGGGTACAGGAGATGCATGCACATATCAATTTTGGACACTTAAAATATCGATTTTTAGCATGTTTTCAGCCTATATTTTGAAAACATTCTAGCACTGAGTAGTCATGTACAGATCGCATCTGGGACCCCAAAATATCGAATTTTCGATTGTTTTGAGGTCGAATTTGAGATATAAACGGGCACAGAAGATGCATCCACATTTTGACTTTGGGCAACTAAAATATCGATTTTCAGCATTTTTTGGGCCTGTATCTGAGTAGGCATGTATAGATCCCTTTTGGAACCCCAAAATATCGAAATTATGGGTGTTTAGAGCCTCAATTTGAGATATAAACGGGTACAGAAGATGCATGCACATATCGACTTGTGGGCACCTAAAAGATCGATTTTCAGTATGTTTTGGGCTTGTATTTATAAAATGCTCTAAATCGGAGTAGGCTGTACAGATCGCTTTTGGGACCCCAAAATATCGAATTTGCGGGTGTTTTGGGCCTGAATTTGAGATATCGACTTTGGGCACCTAAGATATCGATTTTTAGCATGTTTTGGGCCTATATTTTGAAAATATTCTAGCACTGAGTAGGCATTTACAGATCGCTTCTGGGACCCCAAAATATCGAATTTTCGTGTGTTTTGAGGTTGAATTTGAGATATAAACGGGTACAGAAGATTCATGCACATATTGACTTTAGGCACCTAAAATATCGATTTTCAGCATGTTTTGGGCCTGTATGTTGAAAATACTCTAACACGGAGTAGGCATGTACAGATCGTATCTGGAACCTCAAAATATCGAAATTTTTTTTGTTTTTTAACCCTGAATCTGAGATATAAACGGGTACTGAAGATGCATGCACATATCGACTTTTGGGCACCTAAAATATCGATTTTGAGCATGTTTAAGGTCTGTATCTTGAAAACATTCTAGCACAGGGTAGGCATGTACAGATCGCTTCTGGGACCCAAAAATATCGAATTTTCGGGTGTTCTGACTTTTAATTTGTGATATTAACGGTTGCAGATGATGCATACACATATTGTCTTTGGGAACCTAATATATCGATTTTAAGCATGTTTTGGGCCTGTATCTGAATAGGCATGTACAGATCGCTTTTGGGACCTCAAAATATCGAATTTTCGGATGTTTGTAGCCTGAATTTTAGATATAAACGGGTACTGAAGATACATAAACATATCGACTTTTTGGCACCTAAAATATCGATTTTGAGCATGTTTTGGGTCTGTATCTTAAAAAAACATTCCAACTAGGAGTAGGCATGTACAGGTCGCTTGTAAGACCCAAACATACCGAATTTTCGAGTATTTTGAGCCTGAATTTGAGATATAAAAGGGTACAGAAAATGAATGCACATATCGATTTTGGTCACTTAAAATATCGATTTTTAGCATGTTTTGAGCCTATATTTTGAAAACATTCTAGCACAGAGTAGGCATGTACAGATCGCTTCTGGGACGCAAAAATATCGAATTTTCGGGTGTTTTGAGGTTGAATTTGGGATATAAACGGGCTCAGAAGATGCATGCACTTATCGACTTTTGGGAACCTAAAATATCGATTTTCAGTATTTTTTGGGCCTGTATTTTGAAAATACTCTAACACGGAGTAGGCATGTACAGATAGCTTTTGGGACCCCAAAATATTGAATTTACGGGTGTTTCGGGCCTGAATTTGAGATATCGACTTTGGGCACCAAAAAATATCGATTTTTAGCATGTTTTTGGACTATATTTTGAAAATATTCTAGCACTGATTAGGCATGTACAGATCGCGTCTGGGACCTCAAAATATCAAATTTTCGGGTGTTTTGAGCCTGAATTTGAGATATAAATCGGTACTGAAGATTCATGAACATATCGACTTTTTGGCACCTAAAATATCGATTTTGAGCATGTTTTGGGTCTGTATCTTGAAAACTTTCTAACTAGGAGTAGGCATGTACAAATCGCTTCTAGGACCCAAAAATACTGAATTTTCGGGTGTTTTGATCCCGAATTTGAGATATAAACGGGTACAGAAGATGAATGAACATATCGACTTTGGACACTTAAAATATCGATTTTTAGCATGTTTTGAGCCAATATTTTGAAAGCATTCTAGCACTGAGTAGGCATGTAGAGATCGCTTCTGGGACCCAAAAATATCAAATTTTCCGGTGTTCTGAGGTTGAATTTGTGATATAAACGGTTGCAGAAGATGCATACACATATTGACTTTGGGCACCTAATATATCGATTTTTAGCATATTTTGGGCCTTTATCTGAATAGGCATGTACAGATCGCTTCTGCGACCCCAAAATATCGAATTTTCAGGTGTTTTGGGCCTGAAATTGCGATATCGACTTTGGGCACCTAAAATATCGATTTTTAGCATGTTCTGGACTGGTATTTTGAAATACTCTAACACGGAGTAGGCATGTACAGATCGCTTCTGGGACCCCAAAATATCGAATTTTCGGGTGTTTTGAGCCTGAATTTGAGATATAAACGGGTACTGAAGATGAATGCACATATCGACTTTTGGACACCTAAAATATCGATTTTTAGCATGTTTTGGGTCTGTATCTTGAAAACATTCGAACTAGGAGTAGGCATGTACAGATCGCTTCTGGGACCCCAAAATACCGAATTTTCGGGTGTTTTGAGCCTGAATTTGAGATGTAAACGGGTACTGAAGATGCATGCACATATCGACTTTTGGACACCTAATATATCAATTTTTAGCATGTTTTGGGACTGTATTTTGAAAATACTCCAACACGGAGTAGGCATGTACAGATCGCTTCTGGAACCCAAAAATATCGAATTTTCGGGAGTTTTAACCCTGAATTTAAGATTTAAACGGGAACTGAAGATGCATGCACATATCGACTTTTGGGCACCTAAAATATCGATTTTGAGCATGTTTTGGGTCTGTATCTTGAAAACATTCTAACTAGGAGTAGGCATGTACAGATCGCTTCTGGGACCCAAAAATATCGAATTTTCGGGTGTTCTGAGGTTGAATTTGTGATATAAACGGTTGCAGTAGATGCATACACATACTGACTTTGGGCACCTAAAAGATCGATTTTCAGTATGTTTTGGGCCTGTATATTGAAAAGGCTTTAACACGAGTAGGCATTTACAGATAGCTTCTGGGACCCCAAAATATCGAATTTTTCTGGTGTTTTGCATGAATTTGGGATATCGACTATGTGCACCTAAAATATCGATTTTTAGCATGTTTTGGAACTATATCTTGAAAATATTCTAGCACTGAGTAGGCATGTACAGATCGCTTCTGGGACCTCAAAATACCGAATTTTCGGGTGTTTTGAGCCTGAATTTGAGATATAAACGGGTACAGAAGATGCATGCACATATCGACTTTGGACACTTAAAATATCGATTTTGAGCAACTTTGGGTCTGTATCTTGAAAACATTCAAACTAGGAGTAGGCATGTACAGATCGCTTCTAGGACCCAAAAATACCGAATTTTCGGGTGTTTTGAGCCTGAATTTGATATATAAACGGGTACAGAAGATGCATGCACATATCGTCTTTGGACACTTAAAATGTCGATTTTTAGCATGTTTTGGGCCTATATTTTGAAAACATTCTAGCAAAGAGTAGGCATGTACAGATCGCTTCTGGGACCCAAAAATATCGAATTTTCGGGTGTTTTGATGTTGAATTTGCGATATAAACGGGCGCAGAAGATGCATACACATTTTGACTTTGGGCACCTAAAATATCGATTTTCAGCATGTTTTGGGCCTGTATCTGAGTAGGGATGTACAGGTCGCTTCTGGGACCCGAAAATATCGAATTTTCGTGTGTTTTGAGGTTGAATTTGGAATATAAACGGGTACAGAAGATGCATGCACATATCGACTTTTGGGAACCCAAAAGATCGATTTTCATTATGTTTTGGGCCTGTATTTTGAAAATACTCTAACACGGAGTAGGCATGTACAGATCGCTTCTTGGACCTTAAAATATAGAATTTTTGGGTGTTTCGGGCCTCTATTTGAGATATCGACTTTGGGCACCTAAAATATCGATTTTTAGCATGTTTTGGGCCTATATTTTGAAAATATTCTAGCACTGCGTAGGCATGTACAGATCGCTTCTGGGACCCCAAAATATCGAATTTTGGGGTGTTTTGAGCCTGAATTTGGGATATAAACGGGTACAGAAGATGCATGCACATATCGACTTTGGACACTTAAAATATCAATTTTTAGCATGTTTTGAGCCTTTATTTTGAAAACATTCTAGCACTGAGTAGGCATGTACAGTCGGCGGCAAAAGTCCTGTCGCTTCACTTGCTTCACAGAGGCACGCGATGTTCGAAGACTCGAGATTATTAGGTGTAGAAAACGTGCGTATTTCTCGAGTTCATGAACACTGCATGTCTTGGTGAAGCAGGTGAGGCGACAGGACTTCTGCCGCCGACTGTACAGATCGCTTCTGGGACCCAAAAATATCGAATTTTCGGATGCTCTGATGTTGAATTTGTGATATAAACGGTTGCAGAAGATGCATACACATATTGACTTTGGGCACCTAATATATCGATTTTCAGCATGTTTTGGGCCTGTATCTGAACAGGCATGTACAGATCGCTTCTGGGACCCAAAAATATCGAATTTTCAGGGGTTTTGGGCCTGAATTTGCGATATCGACTTTGGGCATCTAAAAAATCGAATTTTAGCATGTTGTGGGCTTGTATTTTGAAATATTCTAACACGGAGTAGGCATGTACAGATCACTTCTGGGACTCCAAAATATCAAATTTTCGGGTGTTTTGAGCCTGAATTTGAGATATAAACGGGTACTGAAGATGCATGCACATATCGACTTTTGGACACCTAAAATATCGATTTTGAGCAACTTTGGGTCTGTATCTTGAAAACATTCAAACTAGGAGTAGGCATGTACAGATCGCTTCTAGGACCCAAAAATTCCGAATTTTCGGGTGTTTTGAGCCTGAATTTGATATATAAACGGGTACAGAAGATGCATGCACATATCGTCTTTGGACACTTAAAATGTCGATTTTCAGCATGTTTTGGGCCTATATTTTGAAAACATTCTAGCAAAGAGTAGGCATGTACAGATCGCTTCTGGGACCCAAAAATATCGAATTTTCGGGTGTTTTGAGGTTGAATTTGCGATATAAACGGGCGCAGAAGATGCATACACATTTTGACTTTGGGCACCTAAAATATCGATTTTCAGCATGTTTTGGGCCTGTATCTGAGTAGGGATGTACAGGTCGCTTCTGGGACCCGAAAATATCGAATTTTCGTGTGTTTTGAGGTTGAATTTGGATTATAAACGGGTACAGAAGATGCATGCACATATCGACTTTTGGTAACCCAAAAGATCGATTTTCATTATGTTTTGGGCCTGTATTTTGAAAATACTCTAACACGGAGTAGGCATGTACAGATCGCTTCTTGGACCTTAAAATATAGAATTTTTGGGTGTTTCGGGCCTCTATTTGAGATATCGACTTTGGGCACCTAAAATATCGATTTTTAGCATGTTTTGGGCCTATATTTTGAAAATATTCTAGCACTGCGTAGGCATGTACAGATCGCTTCTGGGACCCCAAAATATCGAATTTTGGGGTGTTTTGAGCCTGAATTTGGGATATAAACGGGTACTGAAGATGCATGAGCATATCGACTTTTGGGCACCTAAAAATATCGATTTTGAGCATGTTTTGGGTCTGTATCTTGAAAACATTCCACCTAGGAGTAGGCATGTACAGATCGCTTGTAGGACCCAAAAATATCGAATTTTCGGGAGTTTATAGCCTGAAGTTAAGATATAAACGGGTACAAAAGATGCATGCACATATCGACTTTCGGGCACCAAAAATACCGATTTTGAGCATGTTTTGGGTCTGTATCTTAAAAACATTCTAACTAGGAGTAGGCATGTACAGATTGCTTCTAGGACCCAAAAATATCGAATTTTCGGGTGTTTTGAGCCTGAATTTGAGATATAAACGGGTACAGAAGATGCATGCACATATCGACTTTGAAAACTTAAAATATCGAGTTTTAGCATGTTTTGAGCCTATATTTTGAAAACATTCTAGCACTGAATAGGCATGTACAAATCGCTTCTGGGACCCAATAATATCGAATTTTAGGGTGTTTTGGGCCAGAATTTGGGATAAAAACGGGTGCAGAAGATGCATACACATATTGACTTTGGGCACCTAATATATCGATTTTCAGCATGTTTTGGGCCTGTATCTGAATAGGCATGTACAGATCGCTTCTGGGAACCCAAAATTTCGAATTTTCGGGTGTTTGGAGCCTGAATTTGAGATATAAACGGGTACAGAAGATGCATGCACATATCGACTTTTGGGCACCTAAAAGATCTATTTCCAGCATGTTTTAGGCTTGTATTTTGAAAATACTCTAACACGAAGTAGGCATATACAGATCGCTTTTGGGGCCCCAAAATATCGAATTTTCGGGTGCTTTGTGACTGAATTTGAGATATCGACTTTGGGCACCTAAAATATCGATTTTTAGCATCTTTTGGGCCTATATTTGGAAAATATTCTAGTACTGAGTAGGCATGTACAGATCGCTTCTGCGACCCCAAAATATCGAATTTTCGGGTGTTTTAAGCCTGAATTTGAGATATATACGGGTACAGAAGATGCATGCACATATCGACTTTTGGGCACCTAAAAGATCGATTTTCAGAATGTTTTGGACCTGTATTTGGAAAATAATCTAACACGAATTGGGCATGTACAGTTCGCTTTTGGGGCCCCAAAATATCAAATTTTCGTTTGTTTTGGGACTGAATTTGAGATATCGACTTTGGGCACCAAAAATTTGGATTTTCAGCATGTTTTGGGCCTGTATTTTGAAAATACTCTAACACAGAGTAGGCTTGTACAGATCGCTTCTGGGACCCAAAAATATCGAATTTTCAGGGGTTTTGGGCCTGAATTTGCGATATCGACTTTGGGCACCTAAAATATCGAATTTTAGCATGTTGTGGGCTTGTATTTTGAAATATTCTAACACGGAGTAGGCATGTACAGATCACTTCTGGGACCCCAAAATATCGAATTTTCGGGTGTTTTGAGCCTGAATTTGAGATATAAACGGGTACTGAAGATGCATGCACATATCGACTTTTGGACACCTAAAATATCGATTTTGAGCAAGTTTGGGTCTGTATCTTGAAAACATTCAAACTAGGAGTAGGCATGTACAGATCGCTTCTAGGACCCAAAAATACCGAATTTTCGGGTGTTTTGAGCCTGAATTTGAGATATAAACGGGTACAGAAGATGCATGCACATATCGTCTTTGGACACTTAAAATGTCGATTTTTAGCATGTTTTGGGCCTATATTTTGAAAACATTCTAGCACAGAGTAGGCATGTACAGATCGCTTCTGGGACCCAAAAATATCGAATTTTCGGGTGTTTTGAGGTTGAATTTGCGATATAAACGGGCGCAGAAGATGCATACACATTTTGACTTTGGGCACCTAAAATATATATTTTCAGCATGTTTTGGGCCTGTATCTGAGTAGGGATGTACATATCGCTTCTGGGACCCCAAAATATCGAATTTTCGTGTGTTTTGAGGTTGAATTTGGAATATAAACGGGTACAGAAGATGCATGCACATATCGACTTTTGGGAACCTGAAAGATCGATTTTAATTATGTTTTGGGCCTGTATTTTGAAAATACTCTAACACGGAGTAGGCATGTACAGATCGCTTCTTGGACCTTAAAATATAGAATTTTCGGGTGTTTTGGGCCTCTATTTGAGATATCGACTTTGGGCACCTAAAATATCGATTTTTAGCATGTTTTGGGCCTATATTTTGAAAATTTTCTAGCACTGCATAGGCATGTACAGATCGCTTCTGGGACCCCAAAATATCAAATTTTGGGGTGTTTTGAGCCTGAATTTGGGATATAAACGGGTACTGAAGATGCATAAACATATCGACTTTTGGGCACCTAAAATATCGATTTTGAGCATGTTTTGGGTCTGTATCTTGAAAACATTCCAACTAGGACTAGGCATGTACAGATCGCTTGTAGGACCCCAAAATATCGAATTTTCGGGAGTTTGTAGCCAGAAGTTGAGATATAAACGGGTACAGAAGATGCATGCACATATCGACTTTCGGGCACCAAAAATACCGATTTTGAGCATGTTTTGGGTCTGTATCTTAAAAAAATTCTAACTAGGAGTAGGCATGTACAGATTGCTTCTAGGACCCAAAAATATCGAATTTTCGGGTGTTTTGAGCCTGAATTTGAGATATAAACGGGTACAGAAGATGCATGCACATATCGGCTTTGAAAACTTAAAATATCGAGTTTTAGCATGATTTGAGCCTATATTTTCAAAACATTCTAGCACTGAATAGGCATGTACAGATCGCTTCTGGGACCCAATAATATCGAATTTTCGGGTGTTTTGGGCCTGAATTTGAGATATCAACTTTGGGCACCTAAAAATATCGATTTTTTAGCTTGTTTTGGGACTATATTTTGAAAATATTCTACCACTGAGTAGGCATGCACAGATCGCTTCTAGGACCTCAAAATATCGAAGTTTCGGGTGTTTTAAGCCTGAATTTGAGATATAACCGGATACAGAAGATGCATGCACATATTGACTTTTTGGCACCTAAAATATCGATTTTCAGCATGTTTTGGGCCTGTATTTTGAAAATACTCTAACACGGAGTAGGCATGTACAGATCGCTTCTAGGACCCAAACATACCGAATTATCGGGTGTTTTGAGCCTGAATTTGAGATATAAACGGGTACAGAAGATGCATGCACATATCGACTTTGGAAACTTAAAATATCGAGTTTTAGCATGTTTTGAGTCTATATTTTAAAAGCATTCTAGAACTGAGTAGGCATGTACAGATCCCTTTGGGACCCAAACATACCGAATTTTCGGTTGTTTTGAGGTTGAATTTGGGATATAAACGGGTACAGAAGATGCATGAACATATCGACTTCTGGGCACCTAATATATCGATTTTCAGCATGTTTTGGGCCTGTATCTGAATAGGCATGTACAGATCGCTTTTGGGAACCCAAAATATCGAATTTTCGGGTGTATGGAGCCTGAATTTGAGATATAAACGGGTACAGAAGATGCATGCACATATCGACTTTTGGGCACCTAAAAGATCGATTTTCAGTATGTTTTAGGCTTGTATTTTGAAAATACTCTAACACGAAGTAGGCATATACAGATCGCTTTTTGGGCCCCAAAATATCGAATTTTCGGGTGTTTTGGGACTGAATTTGAGATATCGACTTTGGGCACCTAAAATATCGATTTTTAGCATGTTTTGGGCCTATATTGGAAAATATTCTAGTACTGAGTAGGCATGTACAGATCGCTTCTGCGACCCCAAAATATCGAATTTTCGCGTGTTTTAAGCCTGAATTTGAGATATATACGGGTACAGAAGATGCATGCACATATCGACTTTTGGGCACCTAAAAGATCTATTTTCAAAATGTTTTGGGCCTGTATTTGGAAAATACACTAACACGAAGTAGGCATGTACAGTTCGCTTTTGGGGCCCAAAAATATCGAATTTTCGTTTGTTTTGGGACTGAATTTGAGATATCGACTTTGGGCACCAAAAATATGGATTTTCAGCATGTTTTGGGCCTGTATTTTGAAAATAATCTAGCACTGAGTAAGTATGTACAGATCGCTTCTGGGACCCAAAAATATCAAATTTTCGGGTGTTTTGAGGTTGAATTTGGGATATAAACGGGTGCAGAAGATGCATACACATATTGACTTTGGGCACCTATAATATCGATTTTCAGCATGTTTCGGGCCTGTATTTTGAAAACATTCTAACTAGGAGTAGGCATGTACAGATCGCTTCTAGGACCCAAAAATACCGATTTTTCGGGTGTTTTAAGGTTGAATTTGAGATATAAACGGGTGCAGAAGATGCATACACATATTGACTTTGGGCACCAAAAATTTCGATTTTCAGCGTATTTTGGGCCTGTATCTGAGTAGGCATGTACAGATCGCTTGTGCGACCCCATAATGTCGAATTTTCGATTGTTTGGAGCCTGAATTTGAGATATAAACGGGTACAGAAGATGCATGCACATATCGACTTTTGGGCACATAAACGATCGATTTTCAGTATGTTTTGGGCCTGTATTTTGAAAATGCTCTAACACGGAGTAGGCATGTACAGATCACTTCTGGAACCCCAAAATATCGAATTTTCGGGTGTTTTGGGCCTGAATTTGAAATATCGACTTTGGGCATCTAAAATATCGATTTTTAGCATGTTTTTGGACTATATTTTGAAAATATTCTAGCACTGAGTAGGCATGTACAGATCGCTTCTAGGACCCAAAAATACCGAATTTTCGGGTGTTTTCAGCCTGAATTTGAGATATAAACGGGTACAGAAGGTACATGCACATATCGACTTTGGAATCTTAAAATATCGATTTTTGGCATTTTTTCAGCCAATGTTTTGAAAACATTCTAGCACTGAGTAGGCATGTACAGATCGCTTCTAGGACCTAAAAATATCGAATTTTCGGGTGTTTGGAGCCTGAATTTGAGATATAAACGGGTACAGAAGATGCATGTACATATCGACTTTTGGGCACCTAACAGATCAATTTTTAACTTGTATTGGGCCTGTATTTTGAAAATACTCTAACACGGAGTAGGCATGTACAGATCACTTCTGGGACCTCAAAATATCTATTTTTCGGGTGTTTTGAGGCTGAATTTGAGATATAAACGGGTACAGAAGATGCATGCACATATTGACTTTGGGCACCTAAAAGATCGATTTTCAGTATGTTTTGGGCCTGTATTTTGTAAATGCTCTAACACGGAGTAGGCATGTACAGATCGATTCTGGAACCCCAAAATATCGAATCTGCGGGTGTTTTGGGCCTGAATTTGAGATATCGACTTTGGGCACCTAAATTATCGATTTTTAGCATGTTTTTGGACTATAATTTTAAAATATTCTAGCAATGAGTAGGCATGTACAGATCGCTTCTGGGACCTCAAAATATCAA
The DNA here is from genome assembly GCA_033782935.1 of Petrolisthes cinctipes. Taxonomy (NCBI): domain Eukaryota; kingdom Metazoa; phylum Arthropoda; class Malacostraca; order Decapoda; family Porcellanidae; genus Petrolisthes; species Petrolisthes cinctipes. Next base: position 1,600,736 of record JAWQEG010001201.1, read on the forward strand.
ATTTTCGGGTGTACTGAGCCTGAATTTGTGATAAAAACGGGTACAGAAGATGCATGCACATATTGACTTTGGGCACCTAAAATATCGATTATCAGCATGTTTTGGGCCTGTATATTGAAAATACTCTAACACGGTGTATGCATGAACAGATCGCTTCTGGCACCCTAAAATATCGAATTTTCGGGTTTTTGGATACTGAATTTGAGATATAAACGGGTAAAGAAGATGAATGCACATATCGACTTTTGGGCACCTAAAAGATCGATTTTCAGTATGTTTTGGGCTTGTATTTTAAAAACACTCTAACACGGAGTAGGTATGCTCAAATCGCTTCTGGAACCCCAAAATATCGAATCTGCGGGCGTTTTGGGCCTGAATTTGAGATATCGACTTTGGGCACCTAAAATATCGATTTTTAGCATGTTTTTGGACTATATTTTTAAAATATTCTAGCACTGAGTAGGCATGTACAGATCGCTTCTGGGACCTCAAAATATCAAATTCTCGGGTGTATTGAGCCTGAATTTGTGATATAAACGGGAACAGAAGATGCATGCACATATTGACTTTGGGCACCTAAAATATTGATTTTCTGCATGTTTTGGCCTGTATTTTGAAAATACTCTAACACGGAGTAGGCATGTACAGATCGCTTCTAGGACCTCAAAATATCGATTTTTCGGGTGTTTTGAGGCTGAATTTGAGATATAAAAGGGTACAGAAGATGCATGCACATATTGACTTTGGGCACCTAAAATATCGATTTTCAGCATGTTTTGGGCCTGTACATTGAAAATACTCTAACACGGTGTATGCATGAACAGATCGCTTCTGGGACCCTAAATTATCGAATTTTCGGGTTTTTGGAGCATGAATTTGAGATATAAACGGGTAAAGAAGATGAATGCACATATGGACTTTTGGGCACCTAAAAGATCGATTTTCAGTATGTTTTGGGCTTGTATTTTAAAAATACTCTAACACGGAGTAGGTATGCTCAAATCGCTTCTGGGACCACAAAATATCGAATTTTCTGGTGTTTTGGGCCTGATTTTGAGATATCGACGTTGGGCACCTAAAATATCGATTTTTAGCATGTTTTGGGACTATATTTTGAAAATATTCTAGCACTGAGTAGGCATGTACAGATCACTTCTGGGACATCAAAATATCAAATTTTCGGGTGTATTGAGCCTGAATTTGTGATATAAACGGGTACAGAAGATGCATGCACATATTGACATTGGGCACTTAAAATATTGATTTTCTGCATGTTTTGGGCCTGTTTTTTGAAAATACTCTAACACGGAGTAGGCATGTACAGATCGCTTCTGGGACCTCAAAATATCGAATTTTCGGGTGTTTTGAGCCAGAATTTGAGATATAAACGGGTACTTATGATGCATGCACATATCGACTTTTGGGCACCTAAAATATCGATTTTGAGCATGTTTTGTTTCTGTATCTTGAAAATATTCTAACCAGGAGTAGGCATGTACATATCGCTTCTAGGACCCAAAAATACCGAATTTTCGGGTGTTTTAAGCCTGAATTCGAGATATAAACGGGTACAGAAGGTACATGCACATATCGACTTTGCAAACTTAAAATATCGATTTTTGGCATGTTTTCAGCCAGTTTTATGAAACCATTCTAGCACTGAGTAGGCATGTACAGATCGCTTCTGGGACCCAAAAATATCGATTTTTCGGGTGTTTGGAGCCTGAATTTGAGATATAAACGGGTACAGAAGATGCATGCACATATCGACTTTTGGGCACCTAAAAGATCAATTTTTAACATGTTTTGGGCCTGTATTTTGAAAATACTCTAACACGGAGTAGGCATGTACAGATCGCTTCTGGGACCTCAAAATATCGATTTTTCGGGTGTTTTGAGGCTGAATTTGAGATATAAACGGGTACAGAAGATGCATGCAGATATTGACTTTCGGCACCTAAAATATCGATTTTTAGCATGTTTTGGGCCTGTACATTGAAAATACTCTAAGACGGTGTATGCATGAACAGATCGCTTCTGGGACAATAAAATATCGAATTTTCTGGTTTTTGGAGCCTGAATTTGAGATATAAACGGGTACAGAAGATGCATGCACATATCGACTTTTGGGCACCTAAAAGATCAATTTTTAACATGTTTTGGGCCTGTATTTTGAAAATACTCTAACACGGAGTAGGCATGTACAGATCGCTTCTGGGACCTCAAAATATCGATTTTTCGGGTGTTTTGAGGCTGAATTTGAGATATAAACGGGTACAGAAGATGAATGCACATATTGACTTTGGGCACCTAAAATATTGATTTTCTGCATGTTTTGGGCATGTATTTTGAAAATACTCTAAGACGGTGTATGCATGAACAGATCGCTTCTGGGACCCCAAAATATCGAATTTTCGGGTGTTTTAAGCCTGAATTTGAGATATAAACGGGTACAGAAGGTACATGCACATATCGACTTTGGATACTTAAAATATCGATTTTTGGCATGTTTTCAGCCAATGTTTTGAAAACATTCTAGCACTGAGTAGGCATGTACAGATCGCTTCTGGGACCAAAAAATATCGAATTTTCGGGTGTTTGGAGCCTGAATTTGAAATATAAACGGGTACAGAAGATGCATCCACATATTGACTTTGGGCACCTAAAATTTCGATTTTCAGCGTGTTTTGGGCTTGTATCTGAGTAGGCATGTACAGATCGCTTGTGCGACCCCATAATGTCGAGTTTTCGGGTGTTTGGAGCCTGAATTTGAGATATAAACGGGTACAGAAGATGCATGCACATATCGACTTTTGGTCACATAAACGATTGATTTTCAGTATGTTTTGGGCCTGTATTTTGAAAATGCTCTAACACGCAGTAGGCATGTACAGATCGCTTCTGGAACTGCAAAATATCGAATTTTTGGGTGTTTTGGGCCTGAATTTGAGATATCGACTTTGGGCACCTAAAATATCGATTTTTCTCATGTTTTTGGACTATATTTTGAAAATATTCTAGCACTGAGTAGGCATGTACAGATCGCTTCTGGGACCTCAAAATATCAAATTTTCGGGTGTATTGAGCCTGAATTTGTGATAAAAACGGGTACAGAAGATGCATGCACATATTGACTTTGGACACCTAAAATATCGATTTTCAGCATGTTTTGGGCCTGTATATTGAAAATACTCTTACCCAATGTCTATGCATGAACATATCGCTTCTGGGACCCTAAAATATCGAAATTCCGGGTTTTGGGAGCCTGAATTTGAGATATAAACGAGTACAGAAGATGCATGCACATATCGACTTTTGGGCACCTAAAAGATCGATTTTCAGTATGTTTTGGGCTTGTATTTTAAAAATACTCTAACACGGAGTAGGTATGCTCAAATCGCTTCTGGGACCACAAAATATCGAATTTTCTGGTGTTTTGGGCCTGATTTTGAGATATCGACGTTGGGCACCTAAAATATCGATTTTTAGCATGTTTTGGGACTATATTTTGAAAATATTCTAGCACTGAGTAGGCATGTACAGATCGCTTCTGGGACCCAAAAATATCAAATTTTAGGGTGTTTGGAGCCTGAATTTGAGATATAAACGGGTACAGAAGATGCATGCACATATAGACTTTTGGGCACATAAAAGATCGATTTTCAGTTTGTTTTGGGCCTATATTTTGAAAATATTCTAACACTGAGTAGGCATGTACAGATCGCTTCTAGGACCTCAAAATATCGAATTTTCTGGTGTTTTGGGCCTGAATTTCAGATATCGACTTTGGGCACCTAAAATATCGATTTTTAGCATGTATTGGGTCTATATTTTGAAAATATTCTAGCACTGAGTAGGCATGTACAGATCGCTTCTGAGACCCCTTAATATCGATTATTCGGGTGTATTGAGCCTGAATTTGTGATATAACCGGGTACAGAAGATGCATCCACATATTGACTTTGGGCACCTAAAATATTGATTTTCTGCATGTTTTGGGCCTTTATTTTGAAAATACTCTAACACGGAGTAGGCATGTACAGATCGCTTCTGGGACCCCAAAATATCGAATTTTCGGGTGTATTGAGCCTGAATTTGTGATAAAAACGGGTACAGAAGATGCATGCACATATTGACTTTGGACACCTAAAATATCGATTTTCAGCATGTTTTGGGTCTGTATATTGAAAATACTCTTACCCAATGTCTATGCATGAACATATCGCTTCTGGGACCCTAAAATATCGAAATTCCGGGTTTTGGGAGCCTGAATTTGAGATATAAACGAGTACAGAAGATGCATGCACATATCGACTTTTGGGCACCTAAAATATCTATTTTCAGCATGTTTTGGGCTTGTATCTGAGTAGGCATGTACAGATTGCTTTAAGGACCCCAAAATATCGAATTTTAGGGTGTTTGGAGCCTGAATTTGAGATATAAACGGGTACAAAAGATGAAAGCACATATCGACTTTTGGGCACCTAAAAGATCGATTTTCAGTATGTTTTGGGCTTGTATTTTTAAAAATACTCTAACACGAAGTAGGCATGTACAGATCGCTTCTGGGACCCCAAAATATCGAATTTTCGGGTGTTTTGCGCCTGAATTTGAGATATCGACTTTGGGCACCTAAAATATTGATTTTAGCATGTTTTGGGCCTATATTTTGAAAATATTCTAGCACTGAGTACAGATCGTTTCTGGGACCCGAAAATATCGATTTTTTTGGTGTTTCGAGCCTGAATTTGAGATATAAACGGGTACAGAAGATGCATGCACATATTGACTTTGGGCACCTAAAATATTTATTTTCAGAATGTTTTCTGCCTGTATTTTGAAAATACTCTAACACGGAGTAGGCATGTACAGATCGCTTCTGGGATCCCAAAATATCGAATTTTCGAGTGTTTTGAGCCTGAATTTGAGATATAAACGGGTACTGATGATCCATGCCCATATCGACTTTTGGGTACCTAAAATATCGATTTTGAGCATGTTTTAAGTCTGTATCTTGAAAACATTCTAACCAGGAGTTGGCATGTACAGATCGCTTCTGGGACCCAAAAATATCGAATTTTCGGGTGTTTGGAGCCTGAATTTGAGATATAAACGGGTACAGAAGATGCATGCACATATTGACTTTAGACGCCTAAAATATCGATTTTCAGCATGTTTTGGGCCTGTATATTGAAAATACTCTAACACGTTGTATGCATGAACAGATCGCTTCTGGGACCCTAAAATATCGATATTCCGGGTTAAGGGAGCCTGAATTTGAGATATAAACGGGTACAGAAGATGCATGCACATATCGACTTTTGGGCACCTCAAAGATCGATTTTCAGTATGTTTTGGGCTTGTATTTTAAAAATACTCTAACACGGAGTAGGTATGCTCAAATCGCTTCTGGGACCACAAAATATCGAATTTTCTGGTGTTTTGGGCCTGATTTTGAGATATCGACATTGGGCACCTAAAATCTCGATTTTTAGCATGTTTTGGGACTATATTTTGAAAATATTCTAGCACTGAGTAGGCATGTACAGATCGCTTCTGGGACCCAAAAATATCAAATTTTCGGGTGTTTGGAGCCTGAATTTGTGATGTAAACGGGTACAGAAGATGCATGCACATATCGACTTTTGGGCACATAAAAGATCGATTTTCAGTTTGTTTTGGGCCTATATTTTGAAAATATTCTAACACTGAGTAGGCATGTACAGATCGCTTCTAGGACCTCAAAATATCGAATTTTCTGGTGTTTTGGGCCTGAATTTCAGATATCGACTTTGGGCACCTAAAATATCGATTTTTAGCATGTATTGGGTCTATATTTTGAAAATATTCTAGCACTGAGTAGGCATGTACAGATCGCTTCTGAGACCCCATAATATCGATTTTTCGGGTGTATTGAGCCTGAATTTGTAATATAACCGGGTACAGAAGATGCATCCACATATTGACTTTGGGCACCTAAAATATTGATTTTCTGCATGTTTTGGGCCTTTATTTTGAAAATACTCTAACACGGAGTAGGCATGTACAGATCGCTTCTGGGACCCCAAAATATCGAATTTTCGGGTGTTTTGAGCCTGAATTTGAGATATAAACGGGTAGTGATGATGCATGCACATATCGAATTTTGGGCACCTAAAAGATCAATTTTTAACATGTTTTGGGCCTGTATTTTGAAAATACTCTAACACGGAGTAGGCATGTACAGATCGCTTCTGGGACCTCAAAATATCGATTTTTCGGGTGTTTTGAGGCTGAATTTGAGATATAAACGGGTACAGAAGATGCATGCACATATTGACTTTGGGCACCTAAAAGATCGATTTTCAGTATGTTTTGGGCCTCTATTTTGAAAATACTCTACCACGGAGTAGCCATGTACAGATCGCTTCTGGGACCCCAAAATATCGAATTTTCGAATGTTTTGGGCCTGAATTTGAGATATTGACTTTGTGCACTTAAAATATCGATTTGTAGCATGTTTTGGAACTATATTTTGAAAACATTCTAGCAATGAGTAGGCATGTACAGATTGCTTCTGGGACCCCGAAATATCGAATTTTCGGGTGTTTTGAGGTTGAACTTGGGATATAAACGGGTGCAGAAGATGAATGCACATATCGACTTTTGGGCACCTAAAAGATCGATTTTCAGTATGTTTTGGGCTTGTATTTTTAAAAATACTCTAACACGAAGTAGGCATGTACAGATCGCTTCTGGGACCCCAAAATATCGAATTTTCGGGTGTTTTGCGCCTGAATTTGAGATATCGACTTTGGGCACCTAAAATATTGATTTTAGCATGTTTTGGGCCTATATTTTGAAAATATTCTAGCACTGAGTACAGATCGTTTCTGGGACCCGAAAATATCGATTTTTCGATTGTTTCGAGCCTGAATTTGAGATATAAACGGGTACAGAAGATGCATGCACATATTGACTTTGGGCACCTAAAATATTTATTTTCAGAATGTTTTCTGCCTGTATTTTGAAAATACTCTAACACGGAGTAGGCATGTACAGATCGCTTCTGGGATCCCAAAATATCGAATTTTCGAGTGTTTTGAGCCTGAATTTGAGATATAAACGGGTACTGATGATCCATGCCCATATCGACTTTTGGGTACCTAAAATATCGATTTTGAGCATGTTTTAAGTCTGTATCTTGAAAACATTCTAACCAGGAGTTGGCATGTACAGATCGCTTCTGGGACCCAAAAATATCGAATTTTCGGGTGTTTGGAGCCTGAATTTGAGATATAAACGGGTACAGAAGATGCATGCACATATTGACTTTAGACACCTAAAATATCGATTTTCAGCATGTTTTGGGCCTGTATATTGAAAATACTCTAACACGTTGTATGCATGAACAGATCGCTTCTGGGACCCTAAAAAATCGAATTTTCGGGTTTTTGGAGCCTCAATTTGAGATATAAACGGGTACAGAAGATGCATGCACATATCGACTTTTGGACACCTAAAAGATCGATTTTCAGTATGTTTTGGGCTTGTATTTTAAAAATACTCTAACACGGAGTAGGGATGCTCAAATCGCTTCTGGGACCACAAAATATCGAATTTTCGGGTGTTTTAGGCCTGATTTTGAGATATCGACGTTGGGCACCTAAAATATCGATTTTTAGCATGTTTTGGGACTATATTTTGAAAATATTCTAGCACTGAGTAGGCATGTACAGATCGCTTCTGGGACATCAAAATATCAAATTTTCGGGTGTATTGAGCCTGAATTTGTGATATAAACGGGTACAGAAGATGCATGCACATATTGTCTTATGGCACCTAAAATATTGATTTTCTGCATGTTTTGGGCCTGTATTTTGAAAATACTCTAACACGGAGTAGGCATGTACAGATCGCTTCAGGGACCCCAAAATATCGAATTTTCGGGTGTATTGAGCCTGAATTTGAGATATAAACGGGTACTGATGATTCATGCACATATCGACTTTTGGGCACCTAAAATATCGATTTTGAGCATGTTTTGGGTCTGTATCTTGAAAACATTCTAACCAGGAGTAGGCATGTACAGATCGCTTCTAGGACCCAAACATACCGAATTTTCGGGTGTTTTGAGCCTGAATTTGAGATATAAACGGGTACAGAATGCACATGCACATATTTACTTTGGAAACTTAAAATATCGATTTTTGGCATGTTTTCAACCAATGTTTTGAAAACATTCTAGCACTGAGTAGGCATGGACAGATCGCTTCTGGGACCCAAAAATATCGAATTTTCGGGTGTTTGAAGCCTGAATTTGAGATATAAACGGGTACAGAAGATGCATGCACATATCGACTTTTGGGCACATAAAAGATCGATTTTCAGTATGTTTTGGGCCTATATTTTGAAAATATTCTAACACTGAGTAGGCATGTACAGATCGCCTCTGGGACCCCAAAATATCGAATTTTCTGGTGTTTTGGGCCTGAATTTGAGATATCGACTTTGGGCACCAAAAATATCGATTTTTAGCATGTATTGGGTCTATATTTTAAAAATATTCTAGCACTGAGTAGGCATGTACAAATCGCTTCTGTGACCCCATAATATCGAATTTTCGGGTGTATTGAGCCTGAATTTGTGATATAACCGGGTACAGAAGATGCATGCACATATTGATTTTGGGCACCTAAAATATTGATTTTCTGCATGTTTTGGGCCTCTATTTTGAAAATACTCTACCACGGAGTAGCCATGTACAGATCGCTTCTAGGACCCCAAAATATCGAATTTTCGGGTGTTTTGCGCCTGAATTTGAGATATCGACTTTGGGCACCTAAAATATTGATTTTAGCATGTTTTGGGCCTATATTTTGAAAATATTCTAGCACTGAGTACAGATCGTTTCTGGGACCCGAAAATATCGATTTTTCGGGTGTTTCGAGCCTGAATTTGAGATATAAACGGGTACAGAAGATGCATGCACATATTGACTTTGGGCACCTAAAATATTTATTTTCAGAATGTTTTCTGCCTGTATTTTGAAAATACTCTAACACGGAGTAGGCATGTACAGATCGCTTCTGGGATCCCAAAATATCGAATTTTCGAGTGTTTTGAGCCTGAATTTGAGATATAAACGGGTACTGATGATCCATGCACATATCGACTTTTGGGCACCTAAAATATCGATTTTGAGCATGTTTTAAGTCTGTATCTAGAAAACATTCTAACCAGGAGTAGGCATGTACAGATCGCTTCTGGGACCCAAAAATATCGAATTTTCGGGTGTTTGGAGCCTGAATTTGAGATATAAACGGGTACAGAAGATGCATGCACATATTGACTTTAGACGCCTAAAATATCGATTTTCAGTATGTTTTGGGCCAGTATTTTGAAAAAACTCTAACACGGAGTAGGCATGTACAGATCGCTTCTGGGACCTCAAAATATCGATTTTTCGGGTGTTTTGAGGCTGAATTTGAGATATAAACGGGTACAGAAGATGCATGCACATATTGACTTTGGGCACCTAAAAGATCGATTTTCAGTATATTTTGGGCCTTTATTTTGAAAATACTCTACCACGGAGTAGCCATGTACAGATCGCTTCATGGACCCCAAAATATCGAATTTTCGAATGTTTTGGGCCTGAATTTGAGATATCGACTTTGTGCACTTAAAATATCGATTTTTAGCATGTTTTGGAACTATATTTTGAAAACATTCTAGCAATGAGTAGGCATGTACAGATTGCTTTAAGGACCCCAAAATATCGAATTTTAGGGTGTTTGGAGCCTGAATTTGAGATATAAACGGGTACAGAAGATGAATGCACATATCGACTTTTGGGCACCTAAAAGATCGATTTTCAGTATGTTTTGGGCTTGTATTTTAAAAAATACTCTAACACGAAGTAGGCATGTACAGATCGCTTCTGGGACCCCAAAATATCGAATTTTCGGGTGTTTTGGGCTTGAATTTGAGATATCGACTTGGGGCACCTAAAATATCGATTTTAGCATGTTTTGGGTCTATATTTTAAAAATATTCTTGCACTGAGTACAGATCGTTTCTGGGACCCGAAAATATCGAATTTTCGGGTGTTTCGAGCCTGAATTTGAGATATAAACGGGTACAGAAGATGCATGCACATATTGACTTTGGACACCTAAAATATCGATTTTCAGCATGTTTTGGGCCTGTATATTGAAAATACTCTAACACGGTGTATGCATGAACAGATCGCTTCTGGGGCCCAAAAATATCGAATTTTCGGGTTTTTGGAGCCTGAATTTGAGATATAAACAGGTACAGAAGATGCATGCACATATCGACTTTTGGGCACCTAAAAGATCGATTTTTAGTATGTTTTGGGCTTGTATTTTAAAAATACTCTAACACGGAGTAGGTATGTTCAAATCGCTTCTGGGACCACAAAATATCGAATTTTCGGGTGTTTTGGGCCTGATTTTGAGATATCGACGTTGGCCACCTAAAATATCGATTTTTAGCATGTTTTGGGACTATATTTTGAAAATATTCTAGCACTGAGTAGGCATGTACAGATCGCTTCTGGGACATCAAAATATCAAATTTTCGGGTGTATTGAGCCTGAATTTGTGATATAAACGGGTACAGAAGATGCATGCACATATTGACTTTCGGCACCTAAAATATTGATTTTCTGCATGTTTTGGGCCTGTATTTTGAAAATACTCTAACACGGAGTAGGCATGTACAGATCGCTTCTAAGACCCCAAAATATCGAATTTTCGGGTGTTTTGAGCCTGAATTTGAGATATAAACGGGTACTGATGATGCATGCACATATAGACTTTTGGGCACCTAAAATATCGATTTTGAGCATGTTTTGGGTCTGTATCTTGAAAACATTCTAACAAGGAGTAGGCATGTACAGATCGCTTCTAGGACCCAAAAATACCGAATTTTCGGGTATTTTGAGCCTGAATTTGAGATATAAACGGGTACATAAGGTACATGCACATATCGACTTTGGAAACTTGAAATATCGATTTTTGGCATGTTTTCAGCCAATGTTTTGAAAACATTCTAGCACTGATTAGGCATGTACAGATCGCTTCTGGGACCCAAAAATATCGAATTTTCGTGTGTTTGGAGCCTGAATTTGAGATCTAAACGGGTACAGAAGATGTATGCACATATCGACTTTTGGGCACATAAAAGATCGATTTTCAGTATGTTTTTGGCCTATATTTTGAAAATATTCTAACACTGAGTAGGCATGTACAGATCGCCTCTGGGACCCCAAAATATCGAATTTTCGGGTGTTTTGAGCCTGAATTTGAGATATATACGGGTACTGAAGATGCATGCACATATCGACTTTTGGGCACCTAAAAGATCGATTTTCAGTATGTTTTGGGCCTCTCTTTTGAAAATACTCTACCACGGAGTAGCCATGTACAGATCGCTTCTGGGACCCCAAAATATCGAATTTTCGAATGTTTTGGGCCTGAATTTGAGATATCGACTTTGTGCACTTAAAATATCGATTTTTAGCATGTTTTGGAACTATATTTTGAAAACATTCTAGCACTGAGTTGGCATGTACATATTGCTTCTGGGACCCCAAAATATCGAATTTTCGGGTGTTTTGAGGTTGAACTTGGGATTTAAACGGGTGCAGAAGATGCATACACATATTGACTCTGGGCACCTAAAATATCGATTTTCAGCTTGTTTTGGCGCTGTATCTGAGTAGGCATGTACAGATTGATTCTTGGACCCCAAAATATCGAATTTTAGGGTGTTTTGGGCCGGAATTTGAGATATCGACTTTGGTCACCTAAGATATCGATTTTAGCATGTTTTGGGCCTATATTTTGAAAATATTCTAGCACTGAGTACAGATCGTTTCTAGGACCCCAATATATCAAATTTTCGGGTGTTTCGAGCCTGAATTTGAGATATAAACGGGTACAGAAGATGCATCCACATATTGACTTTGGGCACCTAAAATATTTATTTTCAGCATGTTTTGGGCCTGTAATTTGAAAATACTCTAACACAGAGTAGGCATGTACAGATCGCTTCTGGGACCCCAAAATATCGAATTTTCGGGTGTTTTGAGCCTGAATTCGAGATATATACGGGTACTGAAGATGCATGCACATATCGACTTTTGGGCACCTAAAAGATCGATTTTCAGTATGTTTTGGGCCTCTCTTTTGAAAATACTCTACCACGGAGTAGCCATGTACAGATCGCTTCTGGGACCCCAAAATATCGAATTTTCGAATGTTTTGGGCCTGAATTTGAGATATCGACTTTGTGCACTTAAAATATCGATTTTTAGCATGTTTTGGAACTATATTTTGAAAACATTCTAGCACTGAGTAGGCATGTACAGATTGCTTCTGGGACCCCAAAATATCGAATTTTCGGGTGTTTTGAGGTTGAACTTGGGATTTAAACGTGTGCAGAAGATGCATACACATATTGACTCTGGGCACCTAAAATATCGATTTTCAGCTTGTTTTGGCGCTGTATCTGAGTAGGCATGTAGAGATTGATTCTTGGACCCCAAAATATCGAATTTTCGGGTGTTTTGGGCCGGAATTTGAGATATCGACTTTGGTCACCTAAGATCTCGATTTTAGCATGTTTTGGGCCTATATTTTGAAAATATTCTAGCACTGAGTACAGATCGTTTCTAGGACCCCAAAATATCGAATTTTCGGGTGTTTCGAGTCTGAATTTGAGATATAAACGGGTACAGAAGATGCATGCACATATTGACTTTGGGCACCTAAAATATCGATTTTCAGCATGTTTTGGGCCTGTATTTTGAAAATACTCTAACACGGAGTAGGCATGTACAGATCGCTTCTGGGACCTCAAAATATCGATTTTTCGGGTGTTTTGAGCCTGAATTTGAAATATATACGGGTACTGAAGATGCATGCACATATCGACTTTTGGGCACCTAAAAGATCGATTTTCAGTATGTTTTGGGCCTCTATTTTGAAAATACTTTACCACGGAGTAGCCATGTACAGATTGCTTCTGGGACCCCAAAATATCGAATTTTCGAATGTTTTGGGCATGAATTTGAGATATCGACTTTGTGCACTTAAAATATCGATTTTTAGCATGTTTTGGAACTATATTTTGAAAACATTCTAGCAATGAGTAGGCATGTACAGATTGCTTCTGGGACCCCAAAATATCGAATTTTCGGGTGTTTGGAGCCTGAATTTGAGATATAAACGGGTACAGAAGATGAATGCACATAATGACTTTTGGGCACCTAAAAGATCGATTTTCAGTATGTTTTGGGTCTGATTTTTAAAAATACTCTAACCCGGAGTAGGCATGTACAGATCGCTTCTGGGACCCCAAAATATCGAATTTTCGGGTGTTTTGGGCCTGAATTTGAGATATCGACTTTGGGCACCTAAAATATCGATTTTAGCATGTTTTGGGCCTATATTTTAAAAATATTCTAGCACTGAGTACAGATCGTTTCTGGGACCCCAAAATATCGAATTTTCGGGTGTTTCCAGCCTGAATTTGAGATATAAACGGGTACAGATGATGCATCCACATATTGACTTTGGGCACCTAAAATATTAATTTTCAGCATGTTTTCCGCCTGTATTTTGAAAATACTCTAACACAGAGTAGGCATGTACAGATCGCTTCTGGGATCCCAAAATATCGAATTTTCGGGTGTTTTGAGCCTGAATTTGAGATATATACGGGTACTGAAGATGCATGCACATATCGACTTTTGGGCACCTAAAAGATCGATTTTCAGTATGTTTTAGGCCTCTCTTTTGAAAATACTCTACCATGGAGTAGCCATGTACAGATCGCTTCTGGGACCCCAAAATATCGAATTTTCGAATGTTTTGGGCCTGAATTTGAGATATCGACTTTGTGCACTTGAAATATCGATTTTTAGCATGTTTTGGAACTATATTTTGAAAACATTCTAGCACTGAGTAGGCATGTACAGATTGCTTCTGGGACCCCAAAATATCGAATTTTCTGGTGTTTTGAGGTTGAACTTGGGATTTAAACGGGTGCAGAAGATGCATACACATATTGACTCTGGGCACTTAAAATATCGATTTTCAGCATGTTTTGGGCCTGTATCTGAGTAGGCATGTACAGATTGCTTTAAGGACCCCAAAATATCGAATTTTAGGGTGTTTTGAGCCTGAATTTGAGATATAAACGGGTACTGAAGATGCATGAACATATCGACTTTTTGGCACCTAAAATATCAATTTTGAGCATGTTTTGGGTCTGTATCTTGAAAACATTCTAACTAGGAGTAGGCATGTACAGATCGCTTCTGGGACCCAAAAATATCGAATTTTCGGGTGTTTTGAGGTTGAATTTGGGATATAAACGGGTACAGAAGATGCATGCACATATCGACTTTGGACACTTAAAATATCGATTTTTAGCATGTTTTAAGCCTATATTTTGAAAACATTCTAGCACTGAGTAGAAATGTACAGATTGCTTCTGGGACCCCAAAAAATCGAATTTTCGGGTGTTTGTAGCGTGAATTTGAGATATAAACGGGTAGAGAAGAGGCATGCACATATTGACTTTGGGCACCTTAAATATCGATTTTCAGCATGTTTTGGGCCTGTATTTTGAAAATACTCGAACACGGAGTAGGCATGTACAGATTACTTCTGGGACCCCAAAATTTTGAATTTTCGGGTGTTTTAAGCCTGAAATTAAGATATAAACGGTTACTGCAGATGAATGCACATATCGACTTTTGGACACCTAAAATATCGATTTTGAGCAGGTTTTTGGTGTGTATCTTGAAAACATTCGAACTAGGAGTAGGCATGTACAGATTGCTTGTAAGACCCAAAAAATCCCGAATTTTCGGGTGTTTTGAGCCTGAATTTGAGAAATATACAGGTACAGAAGATGCATGCACATATCGACTTTGGACACTTAAAATATCGATTTTTAGCATTTTTTGAGCCTATATTTTGAAAACATTCTAGCACAGAGTACGCATGTACAGATCGCTTCTGGGACCCAAAAATATCGAATTTTCGGGTGTTCTGAGGTTGAATTTGTGATATAAACGGGTGCAGAAGATACATACACATATTGACTTTGGGCACCTAAAATATCGATTTTTAGCATGTTTTGGGCCTGTATTTTGAAATACTCTAACACGGATTAGGCATGTGCAGATTACTTCTGGGACCCCAAAATATCGTATTTTCGGGTGTTTTGAGGTTGAATTTGGGATATAAACGGGTACAGAAGATGCATGCACATATCGACTTTGGACACCTAAAATATCGATTTTTAGCATGTTTTGAGCCTATATTTTGAAAGAATTCTAGCACTGAGTAGGCATGTACAGACCGCTTCAGGGACCCCAAAATATCGAATTTTCGGGTGTTTTAACCCTGAATTTGAGATAAAAACGGGTAAATAAAGATGCATGCACATATCGACTTTTGGACAACTAAAATATCGATTTTGAGCAAGTTTTCGGTTTGTATCTTAAAAACATTCAAACTAGGAGTAGGCATGTACAGATCGCTTCTAGGACCCAAAAATACCGAATTTTCTTGTGTTTTGAGGTTGAATTTGAGATATAAACGGGTAGAGAAGTGGCATGCACATATTGACTTTGGGCACCTAAAATATCGATTTTCAGCATGTTTTGGGCCTGTATTTTAAAAATACTCTAACACGGAGTAGGCATGTACAGATCGCTTCTGGGACCCCAAAATATTGAATTATCGAGTGTTTTAACCCTGATTTTGAGATATAAACGGGTACTGTAGATATATGCACATATCGACTTTTGGGCACATAAAATATCGATTTTGAGCATGTTTTAGGTCTGTATCTTGAAAACATTCTAACTAGGAGTAGGCATCTACAGATCTCTTCTGGGAACCAAAAATACCGAAATTTCGGGTGTTTTGATCCCGAATTTGAGATATAAACGGGTACAGAAGATGCATGCACATATCGACTTTGGACACTTAAAATATCGATTTTTTGCATGTTTTGAGCCTATATTTTAAAAACATTCTAGCACTGTGTAGGCATGTACAGATCGCTTCTGGGACCAAAAAATATCGAATTTCCAGGTGTTCTGAGGTTGAATTTGTGATATAAACGGTTGCAGAAGATGCATACACATATTGACTTTAGGCACCTAATATATCGATTTTCAGCATGCTTTGGGCCTGTATCTGAATATTCATGTACAGATCGCTTCTGAGACCCCAAAATATCGATATTTCGGGTGTTTTGGGCCTGAATTTGTGATATCGACTTTGGGCACCAAAAATATCGATTTTTAGCATGTTTTGGGATTATATTTTGAAAATATTCTAGCACTGAGTAGGCATGTACAGATCGCTTCTGGGACCCAAAAATATCGAATTTTCGGGTGTTCTGAGGTTGAATTTGTGATATAAACGGGTGCAGAAGATACATACACATATTGACTTTGGGCACCTAAAATATCGATTTTTAGCATGTTTTGGGCCTGTATTTTGAAATACTCTAACACGGAGTAGGCATGTGCAGATTACTTCTGGGACCCCAATATTTTGAATTTTCGGGTGTTTTGAGCCTGAATTTGAGATATAAACGGGTACTGAAGATGAATGCACATATCGACTTTTTGACACATAAAATATCGATTTTGAGCAAGTTTTGGGTTTGTATCTTGAAAACATTCGAACTAGGAGTAGGCATGTACAGATTGCTTGTTGGACCCCAAAAATACCGAATTTTCGGGTGTTTTGAGCCTGAATTTGAGAAATATACAGGTACAGAAGATGCATGCACATATCGACTTTGGACACTTAAAATATCGATTTTTAGCATGTTTTGAGCCTATATTTTGAAAAAATTCTAGCACTGAGTAGGCATGTACAGATCGCTTCTGGGACCCCAAAATATCGAATTTTCGGGTGTTTTAACCCTGAATTTGAGATAAAAACGTGTACTGAAGATGCATGCACATATCGACTTTTGGACACCTAAAATATCGATTTTGAGCAAGTTTTGGGTTTGTATCTTAAAAACATTCGAACTAGGAGTAGGCATGTACAGATCGCTTCTAGGACCCAAAAATACCGAATTTTCTTGTGTTTTGAGGTTGAATTTGAGATATAAACGGGTAGAGAAGAGGCATGCACATATTGACTTTGGGCACCTAAAATATCGATTTTCAGCATGTTTTGGGCCTGTATTTTGAAAATACTCTAACACAGAGTAGGCATGTACAGATCGCTTCTGGGACCCCAAAATATCGAATTATCGGGTGTTTTAACCCTGAATTTGAGATATAAACGGGTACTGTAGATGTATGCACATATCGACTTTTGGGCACCTAAAATATCGATTTTGAGCATGTTTTAGGTCTGTATCTTGAAAACATTCTAACTTGGAGTAGGCATCTACAGATCTCTTCTGGGAATCCAAAATACCGAATTTTCGGGGGTTTTGATCCCGAATTTGAGATATAAACGGGTATAGAAGATGCATGCACATATCGACTTTGGACACTTAAAATATCGATTTTTAGCATGTTTTGAGCCTATATTTTGAAAACATTATAGCACTGAGTAGGCATGTACAGATCGCTTCTGGGACCCAAAAATATCGAATTTTCAGGTGTTCTGAGGTTGAATTTGTGATATAAGCGGTTGCAGAAGATGCATACACATATTGACTTTGGGCACCAAATATATCGATTTTCAGCATGCTTTGGGCCTGTATCTGAATATTCATGTACAGATCGCTTCTGAGACCCCAAAATATCGATATTTCGGGTGTTTTGGGCCTGAATTTGAGATATCGACGTTGGGCACCAAAAATATCGATTTTTAGCATGTTTTGGGATTATATTTTGAAAATATTCTAGCACTGAGTAGGCATGTACAGATCGCTTCTGGGACCCAAAAATATCGAATTTTCGGGTGTTTTAACCCTGAATTTGAGATAAAAACGGGTACTGAAGATGCATGCACATATCGACTTTTGGACACCTAAAATATCGTTTTTGAGCAAGTTTTGGGTTTGTATCTTGAAAACATTCTAACTTGGAGTAGGCATGTACAGATTGCTTCTAGGACCCAAAAATTCCGAATTTTCGGGTGTTTTGATCCCGAATTTGAGATATAAACGGGTACAGAAGATTCATGCACATATCGACTTTGGACACTTAAAATATCGATTTTTAGCCTATATTTTGAAAACATTCTAGCACTGAGTAGGCATGTACAGATCGCTTCTGGGACCCAAAAATATCGAATTTTCAGGTGTTTTGAGGTTGAATTTGTGATATAAACGGTTGCAGAAGATGCATACACATATTGACTATGGGCACCTAATATATCGATTTTCAGCATGCTTTGGGCCTGTATCTGAATATTCATGTACAGATCGCTTCTGAGACCCCAAAATATCGATATTTCGGGTGTTTTGGGCCTGAATTTGAGATATCGACTTTGGGCACCAAAAATATCGATTTTTAGCATGTTTTGGGATTATATTTTGAAAATATTCTAGCACTGAGTAGGCATGTACAGATCGCTTCTGGGACCCAAAAATATCGAATTTTCGGGTGTTCTGAGGTTGAATTTGTGATATAAACGGGTGCAGAAGATACATACACGTATTGACTTTAGGCACCTAAAATATCGATTTTTAGCATGTTTTGGGCCTGTATTTTGAAATACTCTAACACGGAGTAGGCATGTGCAGATTACTTCAGGGACCCCAAAATATAGAATTTTCGGAAGTTTTAACCCTGAATTTGAAATATAAACGGGTACTGAAGATGCATGCACATATCGACTTTTGGGCACCTAAAATATCGATTTTGAGCATGTTTTGGGTCTGTATCTTGAAAACATTCTAACTAGGAGTAGGCATGTACAGATCGCTTCTGGGACCCAAAAATATCGAATTTTCCGGTGTTCTGAGGTTGAATTTGTGATATAAAAGGTTGCAGAAGATGCATACACATATTGAATTTAAGCACCTAATATATCGTTTTTTAGCATGTTTTGGGCCTGTATCTGAATAGGCATGTACAGATCACTTCTGGGACCCCAAAATATCGAATTTTCGGGTGTTTGTAGCTTGAATTTGAGATATAAACGGGTACTGAAGATGCATGAACATATCGACTTTTGGGCACCTAAAATATCGATTTTGAGCATGTTTTGGGTCTGTATCTTGAAAACATTCCAACTAGGAGTAGGCATGTACAGATCGCTTGTAGGACTACAAAATATCGAATTTTCGGGAGTTTGTAGCCTGAATTTGAGATATAAACGGGTACAGAAGATGCATGCACATATCGACTTTCGGGCACCAAAAATACCGATTTGTAGCATGTTTTGGGTCTGTATCTTAAAAACATTCTAACTATTAGTAGGAATGTACAAATCACTTCTATGACCCAAAAATATCGAATTTTCGGGTGTTTTGAGCCTGAATTTGAGATATAAACGGGTACATAAAATGCATGCACATATCGACTTTGGGCACCTAAAATATCGATTTTTTAGCATGTTTTAGGACTATATTTTGAAAATATTCTAGCACTGAGTAGGCATGTACAGATCGCTTCTAGGACCTCAAAATAACGAATTTTAGGGTGTTTTGAGCCTGTATTTGAGATATAAACGGGTAGAGAAGATGTATGCACATATCGACTTTGGAAACTTAAAATATCGAGTTTTAGCATGTTTTGAGCCTATATTTTGAAAGCATTCTAGCACTGAGTAGGCATGTACAGATAGCTTCTGGGACCCAGAAATATCGAATTTTCGGGTGTTTGGAGGTTGAATTTGGGATATAAACGGATGCAGAAGATGCATACACATATTGACTTTGGGCACCTAAAATATCGATTTTCAGCGTGTTTTGGGCCTGTATCTGTGTAAGCATGTACAGATCGCTTGTGGGACCCCATAATGTAAAATTTTCAGGTGTTTGGAGCCTGAATTTGAGATATATACGGGTACAGAAGATGCATGCACATATTGACTTTGGGCACCTAAAATATCGATTTTCAGCATGTTTTGGGCCTGTATTTTGAAAATACTCTAACACAGAGTAGGCATGTACAGATCGCTTCTAGGACCCAAAAATATCGAATTTTCGGGTGCTTTGACCCTAAAATTGAGATATAAACGGTTACGGAAGATGCATGCACATATCGATTTTGGAAACTTAAAATATCGAGTTTTACCATGTTTCGAGCCTATATTTTGAAAACATTCTAGCACTGTCTAGGCATGTACAGATCGCTTCTGGGACCCAATAATATCGAATTTTCGGGTGTTTTGGGTCTGAATTTGAGATATCGACTTTGGGCACCTAAAATATCGATTTTTTAGCATGTTTTGGGACTATATTTTGAAAATATTCTAGCACTGAGTAGGCATGCACAGATCACTTCTAGGACTTCAAAATATCGAAGTTTCGGGTGTTTTAAGCATGAATTTGAGATATAAACGGATACAGAAGATGCAAGAACATATTGACTTTAGGCACCTAAAATATCGATTTTCAGCATGTTTTGGGCCTGTATTTTGAAAATACTCTAACACGGAGTAGGCATGTACAGATCGCTTCTAGGACCCAGAAATATCGAATTTTCGGGTGTTTGGAGGTTGAATTTGGGATATAAACGGATGCAGAAGATGCATACACATATTGACTTTGGGCACCTAAAATATCAATTTTCAGCGTGTTTTGGGCCTGTATCTGTGTAAGCATGTACAGATCGCTTGTGGGACCCCATAATGTCGAATTTTCAGGTGTTAGGAGCCTGAATTTGAGATATATACGGGTACAGAAGATGCATGCACATATTGACTTTGGGCACCTAAAATATCGATTTTCAGCATGTTTTGGGCCTGTATTTTGAAAATACTCTAACACAGAGTAGGCATGTACAGATCGCTTCTGGGACCCAAAAATATCGAATTTTCGGTTGTTTTGAGACTGAATTTGAGATATAAACGGGTACTGAAGATGTATGCACAAATCGACTTTTGGGCACCCAAAATATCGATTTTGAGCATGTTTTGCGTCTGTATCTTGAAAACATTCTAATTAGGATTAGGCATGTACATATCGCTTCTAGGACCCAAAAATACCGAATTTTCGGGTGTTTTGAGGTTGAATTTGAGATTTAAACGAGTACAAAAGGTACATGCACATATCGACTTTGGACACTTATAATATCGATTTTTAGAATGTTTTGAGCCTATATTTTGAAAACATTCTAGCACTGAGTAGGCATGTAGAGATCGCTTCTGGGACCCCAAACTATCGAATTTTCGGGTGTTTTGAGCCTGAATTTGAGATATAAACGGGTACTGAAGATGCATGCACATATCGACTTTTGGACACCTAAAATATCGATTTTGAGCAAGTTTGGGTCTGTATCTTAAAAACATTCAAACTAGGAGTAGGCATGTACAGATCGCTTCTAGGACCAAAAAAAAAACGAATTTTCGGGTGTTTTGAGCCTGAATTTGAGATATAAACGGGTACAGAAGATGCATGCACATATCGTCTTTGGACACTTAAAATGTCGATTTTTAGCATGTTTTCGGCCTATATTTTGAAAACATTCTAGCACAGAGTAGGCATGTACAGATCGCTTCTGAGACCCAAAAATATCGAATTTTCGGGTATTTTGAGGTTGAATTTGGGATATAAACGGGTACTGAAGATGCATGAACATATCGACTTTGGGGCACCTAAAATATCGATTTTGAGCATGTTTTGGGTCTGTATCTTGAAAACATTCCAACTAGGAGTAGGCATGTAAATATCGCTTGTAGAACCCCAAAGTATCGAATTTTCGGGAGTTTGCAGCCTGAATTTGAGATATAAACGGGTACAGAAGATGCATTCACATATCGACTTTCGGGCACCAAAAATACCGATTTTGAGCATGTTTTGGGTCTGTATCTTAAAAACATTCTAACTAGGAGTAGGCATGTACAGATCGCTTCTAGGACCCAAAAATATCGAATTTTCGGGTGCTTTGACCCTAAAATTGAGATATAAACGGTTACGGAAGATGCATGCACATATCGACTTTGGAAACTTAAAATATCGAGTTTTACCATGTTTTGAGCCTATATTTTGAAAACATTCTAGCACTGACTAGGCATGTACAGATCGCTTCTGGGACCCAATAATATCGAATTTTCGGGTGTTTTGGGTCTGAATTTGAGATATCGACTTTGGGCACCTAAAATATCGATTTTTTAGCATGTTTTGGGACTATATTTTGAAAATATTCTAGCACTGAGTAGGCATGCACAGATCGCTTTTAGGACTTCAAAATATCGAAGTTTCGGGTGTTTTAAGCCTGAATTTGAGATATAAACGGATACAGAAGATGCAAGAACATATTGACTTTGGGCACCTAAAATATCGATTTTCAGCATGTTTTGGGCCTGTATTTTGAAAATACTTTAACACGGAGTAGGCATGTACAGATCGTTTCTAGGACCCAAACATACCGAATTTTCGGGTGTTTTGAGCTTGAATTTGAGATATAAACGGGTACAGAAGATGTATGCACATATCGACTTGGGAAACTTAAAATATCGAGTTTTAGCATGTTTTGAGCCTATATTTTGAAAGCATTCTAGCACTGAGTAGGCATGTACAGATAGCTTCTGGGACCCAGAAATATCGAATTTTCGGGTGTTTGGAGGTTGAATTTGGGATATAAACGGATGCAGAAGATGCATACACATATTGACTTTGGGCACCTAAAATATCGATTTTCAGCATGTTTTGGGCCTGTATTTTGAAAATACTTTAACACGGAGTAGGCATGTACAGATCGTTTCTAGGACCCAAACATACCGAATTTTCGGGTGTTTTGAGCTTGAATTTGAGATATAAACGGGTACAGAAGATGTATGCACATATCGACTTTGGAAACTTAAAATATCGAGTTTTAGCATGTTTTGAGCCTATATTTTGAAAGCATTCTAGCACTGAGTAGGCATGTACAGATAGCTTCTGGGACCCAGAAATATCGAATTTTCGGGTGTTTGGAGGTTGAATTTGGGATATAAACGGATCCAGAAGATGCATACACATATTGACTTTGGGCACCTAAAATATCGATTTTCAGCGTGTTTTGGGCCTGTATCTGTGTAAGCATCTACAGATCGCTTGTGGGACCCCATAATGTTGAATTTTCAGGTGTTTGGAGCCTGAATTTGAGATATATACGGGTACAGAAGATGCATGCACATATTGACTTTGGGCACCTAAAATATCGATTTTCAGCATGTTTTGGGCCTGTATTTTGAAAATACTCTAACACTGAGTAGGCATGTACAGATCGCTTCTGGGACCCAAAAATATCGAATTTTCGGTTGTTTTGAGACTGAATTTGAGATATAAACGGGTACTGAAGATGTATGCACAAATCGACTTTTGGGCACCCAAAATATCGATTTTGAGCATGTTTTGCGTCTGTATCTTGAAAACATTCTAATTAGGATTAGGCATGTACATATCGCTTCTAGGACCCAAAAATACCGAATTTTCGGGTGTTTTGAGGTTGAATTTGAGATTTAAACGAGTACAAAAGGTACATGCACATATCGACTTTGGACACTTATAATATCGATTTTTAGAATGTTTTGAGCCTATATTTTGAAAACATTCTAGCACTGAGTAGGCATGTAGAGATCGCTTCTGGGACCCCAAACTATCGAATTTTCGGGTGTTTTGAGCCTGAATTTGAGATATAAACGGGTACTGAAGATGCATGCACATATCGACTTTTGGACACCTAAAATATCGATTTTGAGCAAGTTTGGGTCTGTATCTTAAAAACATTCAAACTAGGAGTAGGCATGTACAGATCGCTTCTAGGACCAAAAAAAAAACGAATTTTCGGGTGTTTTGAGCCTGAATTTGAGATATAAACGGGTACAGAAGATGCATGCACATATCGTCTTTGGACACTTAAAATGTCGATTTTTAGCATGTTTTCGGCCTATATTTTGAAAACATTCTAGCACAGAGTAGGCATGTACAGATCGCTTCTGAGACCCAAAAATATCGAATTTTCGGGTATTTTGAGGTTGAATTTGGGATATAAACGGGTACTGAAGATGCATGAACATATCGACTTTGGGGCACCTAAAATATCGATTTTGAGCATGTTTTGGGTCTGTATCTTGAAAACATTCCAACTAGGAGTAGGCATGTAAATATCGCTTGTAGAACCCCAAAGTATCGAATTTTCGGGAGTTTGCAGCCTGAATTTGAGATATAAACGGGTACAGAAGATGTATTCACATATCGACTTTCGGGCACCAAAAATACCGATTTTGAGCATGTTTTGGGTCTGTATCTTAAAAACATTCTAACTAGGAGTAGGCATGTACAGATCGCTTCTAGGACCCAAAAATATCGAATTTTCGGGTGCTTTGACCCTAAAATTGAGATATAAACGGTTACGGAAGATGCATGCACATATCGACTTTGGAAACTTAAAATATCGAGTTTTACCATGTTTTGAGCCTATATTTTGAAAATATTCTAGCACTGACTAGGCATGTACAGATCGCTTCTGGGACCCAATAATATCGAATTTTCGGGTGTTTTGGGTCTGAATTTGAGATATCGACTTTGGGCACCTAAAATATCGATTTTTTAGCATGTTTTGGGACTATATTTTGAAAATATTCTAGCACTGAGTAGGCATGCACAGATCGCTTTTAGGACTTCAAAATATCGAAGTTTCGGGTGTTTTAAGCCTGAATTTGAGATATAAACGGATACAGAAGATGCAAGAACATATTGACTTTGGGCACCTAAAATATCGATTTTCAGCATGTTTTGGGCCTGTATTTTGAAAATACTTTAACACGGAGTAGGCATGTACAGATCGTTTCTAGGACCCAAACATACCGAATTTTCGGGTGTTTTGAGCTTGAATTTGAGATATAAACGGGTACAGAAGATGTATACACATATCGACTTGGGAAACTTAAAATATCGAGTTTTAGCATGTTTTGAGCCTATATTTTGAAAGCATTCTAGCACTGAGTAGGCATGTACAGATAGCTTCTGGGACCCAGAAATATCGAATTTTCGGGTGTTTGGAGGTTGAATTTGGGATATAAACGGATGCAGAAGATGCATACACATATTGACTTTGGGCACCTAAAATATCGATTTTCAGCATGTTTTGGGCCTGTATTTTGAAAATACTTTAACACGGAGTAGGCATGTACAGATCGTTTCTAGGACCCAAACATACCGAATTTTCGGGTGTTTTGAGCTTGAATTTGAGATATAAACGGGTACAGAAGATGTATGCACATATCGACTTTGGAAACTTAAAATATCGAGTTTTAGCATGTTTTGAGCCTATATTTTGAAAGCATTCTAGCACTGAGTAGGCATGTACAGATAGCTTCTGGGACCCAGAAATATCGAATTTTCGGGTGTTTGGAGGTTGAATTTGGGATATAAACGGATCCAGAAGATGCATACACATATTGACTTTGGGCACCTAAAATATCGATTTTCAGCGTGTTTTGGGCCTGTATCTGTGTAAGCATCTACAGATCGCTTGTGGGACCCCATAATGTTGAATTTTCAGGTGTTTGGAGCCTGAATTTGAGATATATACGGGTACAGAAGATGCATGCACATATTGACTTTGGGCACCTAAAATATCGATTTTCAGCATGTTTTGGGCCTGTATTTTGAAAATACTCTAACACAGAGTAGGCATGTACAGATCGCTTCTGGGACCCAAAAATATCGAATTTTCGGTTGTTTTGAGACTGAATTTGAGATATAAACGAATACAGAAGATGCAAGAATATATTGACTTTGGGCACCTAAAATATCGATTTTCAGCATGTTTTGGGCCTGTAT
Source organism: Petrolisthes cinctipes (assembly GCA_033782935.1). Taxonomy (NCBI): domain Eukaryota; kingdom Metazoa; phylum Arthropoda; class Malacostraca; order Decapoda; family Porcellanidae; genus Petrolisthes; species Petrolisthes cinctipes. The sequence goes on from JAWQEG010001201.1 coordinate 1,626,686, forward strand.
TTTGAAAATACTCTAACACAGAGTAGGCATGTACAGATCGCTTCTGGGACCCAATAATATCGAATTTTTGGGTGTTTTGGGTCTGAATTTGAGATATCGACTTTGGGCACCTAAAATATCGATTTTTTAGCATGTTTTGGGACTATATTTTGAAAATATTCTAGCACTGAGTAGGCATGCACAGATCGCTTTTCGGACTTCAAAATATCGAAGTTTCGGGTGTTTTAAGCCTGAATTTGAGATATAAACGGATACAGAAGATGCAAGAACATATTGACTTTGGGCACCTAAAATATCGATTTTCAGCATGTTTTGGGCCTGTATTTTGAAAATACTCTAACACGGAGTAGGCATGTACAGTTCGCTTCTAGGACCCAAACATACCGAATTTTCGGGTGTTTTGAGCCTGAATTTGAGATATAAACGGGTACAGAAGATGTATGCACATATCGACTTGGGAAACTTAAAATATCGAGTTTTAGCATGTTTTGAGCCTATATTTTGAAAGCATTCTAGCACTGAGTAGGCATGTACAGATAGCTTCTGGGACCCAGAAATATCGAATTTTCGGGTGTTTGAAGGTTGAATTTGGGATATAAACGGATGCAGAAGATGCATACACATATTGACTTTGGGCACCTAAAATATCGATTTTCAGCGTGTTTTGGGCCTTTATCTGTGTAAGCATCTACAGATCGCTTGTGGGACCCCATAATGTTGAATTTTCAGGTGTTTGGAGCCTGAATTTGAGATATATACGGGTACAGAAGATGCATGCACATATTGACTTTGGGCACCTAAAATATCGATTTTCAGCATGTTTTGGGCCTGTATTTTGAAAATACTCTAACACAGAGTAGGCATGTACAGATCGCTTCTGGGACCCAAAAATATCGAATTTTCGGTTGTTTTGAGACTGAATTTGAGATATAAACGGGTACTGAAGATGTATGCACATATCGACTTTTGGGCACCCAAAATATCGATTTTGAGCATGTTTTGCGTCTGTATCTTGAAAACATTCTAATTAGGAGTAGGCATGTACATATCGCTTCTAGGACCCAAAAATACCGAATTTTCGGGTGTTTTGAGGTTGAATTTGAGATTTAAACTCGTACAAAAGGTACATGCACATATCGACTTTGGACACTTATAATATCGATTTTTAGAATGTTTTGAGCCTATATTTTGAAAACATTCTAGCACTGAGTAGGCATGTAGAGATCGCTTCTGGGACCCCAAACTATCGAATTTTCGGGTGTTTTGAGCCTGAATTTGAGATATAAACGGGTACTGAAGATGCATGCACATATCGACTTTTGGACACCTAAAATATCGATTTTGAGCAAGTTTGGGTCTGTATCTTGAAAACATTCAAACTAGGAGTAGGCATGTACAGATCGCTTCTAGGACCAAAAAAAAAAACGAATTTTCGGGTGTTTTGAGCCTGAATTTGAGATATAAACGGGTACAGAAGATGCATGCACATATCGTCTTTGGACAATTAAAATGTCGATTTTTAGCATGTTTTCGGCCTATATTTTGAAAACATTCTAGCACAGAGTAGGCATGTACAGATCGCTTCTGAGACCCAAAAATATCGAATTTTCGGGTGTTTTGAGCCTGAATTTGGAATATAAACGGGTACAGAAGATGCATGCACATATCGACTTTTGGGCACCTAAATGATCGATTTTCATTATGTTTTGGGCCTGTATTTTGAAAATACTCTAACACGGAGTAGTCATGTACAGATCGCTTCTGGGACCCCAAAATATCGAATTTTGGGATGTTTTGAGCCTGAATTTGGGATATAAACGGGTACTGAAGATGCATGAACATATCGACTTTGGGGCACCTAAAATATCGATTTTTTAGCATGTTTTGGGTCTGTATCTTGAAAACATTCCAACTAGGAGTAGGCATGTAAAGATCGCTTGTAGGACCTTAAAGTATCGAATTTTCGGGAGTTTGTAGCCTGAATTTGAGATATAAACGGGTACAGAAGATGCATTCACATATCGACTTTCGGGCACCAAAAATACCGATTTTGAGCATGTTTTGGGTCTGTATCTTAAAAACATTCTAACTAGGAGTAGGCATGTACAGATCGCTTCTAGGACCCAAAAATATCGAAGTTTCGGGTGTTTTAAGCCTGAATTTAAGATATATACGGATACAGAAGATGCAAGAACATATTGACTTTGGGCACCTAAAATATCGATTTTCAGCATGTTTTGGGCCTGTATTTTGAAAACATTCTAGCACAGAGTAGGCATGTACAGATCGCTTCTGAGACCCAAAAATATCGAATTTTCGGGTGTTTTGAGGTTGAATTTGGAATATAAACGGGTACAGAAGATGCATGAACATCTCGACTTTGGGGCACCTAAAATATCGATTTTGAGCATGTTTTGGGTCTATATCTTGAAAACATTCTAACCAGGAGTAGGCATGTACAGATCGCTACTAGGACCCAAAAATACCGAATTTTCGGGTGTTTTGATTCTGAATTTGAGATATAAACGGGTACAGAAGGTACATTCACATATCGACTTTGGAAACTTAAAATATCGATTTTTGGCATGTTTTCAGCCTATGTTTCGAAAACATTTTAGCACTGAGTAGGCAAGTACAGATCGCTTCTGGAACCCAAAAATATCGAATTTTCGGGTGTTTGGAGCCTGAATTTGAGATATAAACGTGTACAGAAGATGCATGCACATATCGGCTTTTGGGCACCTAAAAGATCAATTTTTAACATGTTTTGGGCCAGTATTTTGAAAATACTCTAACACGATGTAGGCATGTACAGATCGCTTCTGGGACCTCAAAATATCGATTTTTCGGGTGTTTTGAGGCTGAATTTGAGATATAAACGGGTACAAAAGATGCATGCACATATTGACTTTGGGCACCTAAAATATCGATTTTCAGCATATTTTGGGCCAGTATTTTGAAAATACTCTAACACGGAGTAGGCATGTACAGATCGCTACTAGGACCCAAAAATACCGAATTTTCGGGTGTTTTGAGCCTGAATTTGAGATATAAACGGGTACAGAAGGTACATTCACATATCGACTTTGGAAACTTAAAATATCGATTTTTGGCATGTTTTCAGCCTATGTTTTGAAAACATTTTAGCACTGAGTAGGCATGTACAGATCGCTTCTGGAACCCAAAAATATCGAATTTTCGGGTCTTTGGAGCCTGAATGTGAGATATAAACGGGTACAGAAGATGCATGCACATATCGACTTTTGGGCACCTAAAAGATCAATTTTTAACATGTTTTGGGCCTGTATTTTGAAAATACTCTAACACGAAGTAGGCATGTACAGATCGCTTCTGGGACCTCAAAATATCGATTTTTAGGGTGTTTTGAGGCTGAATTTGAGATATAAACGGGTACAGAAGATGCATGCACATATTGACTTTGGGCACCTAAAATATCGATTTTCAGCATATTTTGGGCCAGTATTTTGAAAATACTCTAACACGGAGTAGGCATGTACAGATCGCTTCTGGGACCCCAAAATATCGAATTTTCGTGTGTTTTGAGCCTGAATTTGAGATATATACGGGTACTGAAGATGCATGCACATATCGACTTTTGGGCACCTAAAAGATCGATTTTCAGTATGTTTTGGGCTTCTATTTTAAAAATACTCTACCACGGAGTAGCCATGTACAGATCGCTTCTGGGACCCCAAAATATCGAATTTTCGAATGTTTTGGGCCTGAATTTGAGATATCGACTTTGTGCACTTAAAAAATCGATTTTTAGCATGTTTTGGAACTATATTTTGAAAACATTCTAGCAATGTGTAGGCACGTACAGATTGCTTCTGGGACCCCAAAATATCGAATTTTCGGGTGTTTTGAGGTTGAACTTGGGATATAAACGGGTGCAGAAGATGCATACACATATTGACTCTGGGCACCTAAAATATCAATTTTCAGCATGTTTTGGGCCTGTATCTGAGTAGGCATGTACAGATTGCTTTAATTAAGGACCCCTAAATATCAAATTTTAGGATGTTTTGAGCCTGAATTTGAGATATAAACAGGTACAGAAGATGCATGCACATATCGTCTTTGGACACTTAAAATGTCGATTTTTAGCATGTTTTCGGCCTATATTTTGAAAACATTCTAGCACAGAGTAGGCATGTACAGATCGCTTCTGAGACCCAAAAATATCGAATTTTCGGGTGTTTTGAGGTTGAATTTGGAATATAAACGGGTACAGAAGATGCATGCACATATCGACTTTTGGGCACCTAAAAGATCGATTTTCATTATGTTTTGGGCCTGTATTTTGAAAATACTCTAACACGGAGTAGTCATGTACAGATCGCTTCTGGGACCCCAAAATATCGAATTTTGGGGTGTTTTGAGCCTGAATTTGGGATATAAACGGGTACTGAAGATGCATGAACATATCGACTTTGGGGCACCTAAAATATCGATTTTGAGCATGTTTTGGGTCTATATCTTGAAAACATTCTAACCAGGAGTAGGCATGTACAGATCGCTACTAGGACCCAAAAATACCGAATTTTCGGGTGTTTTGAGCCTGAATTTGAGATATAAACGTGTACAGAAGGTACATTCACATATCGACTTTGGAAACTTAAAATATCGATTTTTGGCATGTTTTCAGCCTATGTTTTGAAAACATTTTAGCACTGAGTAGGCAAGTACAGATCGCTTCTGGAACCCAAAAATATCGAATTTTCGGGTGTTTGGAGCCTGAATTTGAGATATAAACGTGTACAGAAGATTCATGCACATATCGACTTTTGGGCACCTAAAAGATCAATTTTTAACATGTTTTGGGCCAGTATTTTGAAAATACTCTAACACGAAGTAGGCATGTACAGATCGCTACTAGGACCCAGAAATACCGAATTTTCGGGTGTTTTGAGCCTGAATTTGAGATATAAACGGGTACAGAAGGTACATTCACATATCGACTTTGGAAACTTAAAATATCGATTTTTGGCATGTTTTCAGCCTATGTTTTGAAAACATTTTAGCACTGAGTAGGCATGTACAGATCGCTTCTGGAACCCAAAAATATCGAATTTTCGGGTGTTTGGAGCCTGAATGTGAGATATAAACGGGTACAGAAGATGCATGCACATATCGACTTTTGGGCACCTAAAAGATCAATTTTTAACATGTTTTGGGCCTGTATTTTGAAAATACTCTAACACGAAGTAGGCATGTACAGATCGCTTCTGGGACCTCAAAATATCGATTTTTCGGGTGTTTTGAGGCTGAATTTGAGATATAAACGGGTACAGAAGATGCATGCACATATTGACTTTGGGCACCAAAAATATCGATTTTCAGCATATTTTGGGCCAGTATTTTGAAAAAACTCTAACACGGAGTAGGCATGTACAGATCGCTTCTGGGACCCTAAAATATCGAATTTTCGGGTGTTTTGAGCCTGAATTTGAGATATATACGGGTACTGAAGATGCATGCACATATCGACTTTTGGGCACCTAAAAGATCGATTTTCAGTATGTTTTGGGCTTCTATTTTAAAAATACTCTACCACGGAGTAGCCATGTACAGATCGCTTCTGGGACCCCAAAATATCGAATTTTCGAATGTTTTGGGCCTGAATTTGAGATATCGACTTTGTGCACTTAAAATATCGATTTTTAGCATGTTTTGGAACTATATTTTGAAAACATTCTAGCAATGTGTAGGCACGTACAGATTGCTTCTGGGACCCCAAAATATCGAATTTTCGGGTGTTTTGAGGTTGAACTTGGGATATAAACGGGTGCAGAAGATGCATACACATATTGACTCTGGGCACCTAAAATATCTATTTTCAGCATGTTTTGGGCCTGTATCTGAGTAGGCATGTACAGATTGCTTTAATTAAGGACCCCTAAATATCAAATTTTAGGATGTTTTGAGCCTGAATTTGAGATATAAACAGGTACAGAAGATGCATGCACATATCGTCTTTGGACACTTAAAATGTCGATTTTTAGCATGTTTTCGGCCTATATTTTGAAAACATTCTAGCACAGAGTAGGCATGTACAGATCGCTTCTGAGACCCAAAAATATCGAATTTTCGGGTGTTTTGAGGTTGAATTTGGAATATAAACGGGTACAGAAGATGCATGCACATATCGACTTTTGGGCACCTAAAAGATCGATTTTCATTATGTTTTGGGCCTGTATTTTGAAAATACTCTAACACGGAGTAGTCATGTACAGATCGCTTCTGGGACCCCAAAATATCGAATTTTGGGGTGTTTTGAGCCTGAATTTGGGATATAAACGGGTACTGAAGATGCATGAACATATCGACTTTGGGGCACCTAAAATATCGATTTTGAGCATGTTTTGGGTCTATATCTTGAAAACATTCTAACCAGGAGTAGGCATGTACAGATCGCTACTAGGACCCAAAAATACCGAATTTTCGGGTGTTTTGAGCCTGAATTTGAGATATAAACGGGTACAGAAGGTACATTCACATATCGACTTTGGAAACTTAAAATATCGATTTTTGGCATGTTTTCAGCCTATGTTTTGAAAACATTTTAGCACTGAGTAGGCAAGTACAGATCGCTTCTGGAACCCAAAAATATCGAATTTTCGGGTGTTTGGAGCCTGAATTTGAGATATAAACGTGTACAGAAGATTCATGCACATATCGACTTTTGGGCACCTAAAAGATCAATTTTTAACATGTTTTGGGCCAGTATTTTGAAAATACTCTAACACGAAGTAGGCATGTACAGATCGCTACTAGGACCCAGAAATACCGAATTTTCGGGTGTTTTGAGCCTGAATTTGAGATATAAACGGGTACAGAAGGTACATTCACATATCGACTTTGGAAACTTAAAATATCGATTTTTGGCATGTTTTCAGCCTATGTTTTGAAAACATTTTAGCACTGAGTAGGCATGTACAGATCGCTTCTGGAACCCAAAAATATCGAATTTTCGGGTGTTTGGAGCCTGAATGTGAGATATAAACGGGTACAGAAGATGCATGCACATATCGACTTTTGGGCACCTAAAAGATCAATTTTTAACATGTTTTGGGCCTGTATTTTGAAAATACTCTAACACGAAGTAGGCATGTACAGATCGCTTCTGGGACCTCAAAATATCGATTTTTCGGGTGTTTTGAGGCTGAATTTGAGATATAAACGGGTACAGAAGATGCATGCACATATTGACTTTGGGCACCAAAAATATCGATTTTCAGCATATTTTGGGCCAGTATTTTGAAAAAACTCTAACACGGAGTAGGCATGTACAGATCGCTTCTGGGACCCTAAAATATCGAATTTTCGGGTGTTTTGAGCCTGAATTTGAGATATATACGGGTACTGAAGATGCATGCACATATCGACTTTTGGGCACCTAAAAGATCGATTTTCAGTATGTTTTGGGCTTCTATTTTAAAAATACTCTACCACGGAGTAGCCATGTACAGATCGCTTCTGGGACCCCAAAATATCGAATTTTCGAATGTTTTGGGCCTGAATTTGAGATATCGACTTTGTGCACTTAAAATATCGATTTTTAGCATGTTTTGGAACTATATTTTGAAAACATTCTAGCAATGTGTAGGCACGTACAGATTGCTTCTGGGACCCCAAAATATCGAATTTTCGGGTGTTTTGAGGTTGAACTTGGGATATAAACGGGTGCAGAAGATGCATACACATATTGACTCTGGGCACCTAAAATATCTATTTTCAGCATGTTTTGGGCCTGTATCTGAGTAGGCATGTACAGATTGCTTTAATTAAGGACCCCTAAATATCAAATTTTAGGATGTTTTGAGCCTGAATTTGAGATATAAACAGGTACAGAAGATGCATGCACATATCGTCTTTGGACACTTAAAATGTCGATTTTTAGCATGTTTTCGGCCTATATTTTGAAAACATTCTAGCACAGAGTAGGCATGTACAGATCGCTTCTGAGACCCAAAAATATCGAATTTTCGGGTGTTTTGAGGTTGAATTTGGAATATAAACGGGTACAGAAGATGCAAGCACATATCGACTTTTGGGCACCTAAAAGATCGATTTTTATTATGTTTTGGGCCTGTATTTTGAAAATACTCTAACACGGAGTAGTCATGTACAGATCGCTTCTGGGACCCCAAAATATCGAATTTTGGGGTGTTTTGAGCCTGAATTTGGGATATAAACGGGTACTGAAGATGCATTCACATATCGACTTTCGGGCACCAAAAATACCGATTTTGAGCATGTTTTGGGTCTGTATCTTAAAAACATTCTAACTTGGAGTAGGCATGTACAGATCGCTTCTAGGACCCAAAAATATCGAATTTTCGGGTGCTTTGACCCTAAAATTGAGATATAAACGGTTACGGAAGATGCATGCACATATCGACTTTGGAAACTTAAAATATCGAGTTTTACCATGTTTTGAGCCTATATTTTGAAAACATTCTAGCACTGACTAGGCATGTACAGATCGCTTCTGGGACCCAATAATATCGAATTTTCGGGTGTTTTGGGTCTGAATTTGAGATATCGACTTTGGGCACCTAAAATATCGATTTTTTAGCATGTTTTGGGACTATATTTTGAAAATATTCTAGCACTGAGTAGGCATGCACAGATCGCTTTTAGGACTTCAAAATATCGAAGTTTCGGGTGTTTTAAGCCTGAATTTGAGATATAAACGGATACAGAAGATGCAAGAACATATTGACTTTGGGCACCTAAAATATCGATTTTCAGCATATTTTGGGCCTGTATTTTGAAAATACTTTAACACGGAGTAGGCATGTACAGATCGCTTCTAGGACCCAAACATACCGAATTTTCGGGTGTTTTGAGCTTGAATTTGAGATATAAACGGGTACAGAAGATGTATGCACATATCGACTTTGGAAACTTAAAATATCGAGTTTTAGCATGTTTTGAGCCTATATTTTGAAAGCATTCTAGCACTGAGTAGGCATGTACAGATAGCTTCTGGGACCCAGAAATATCGAATTTTCGGGTGTTTGAAGGTTGAATTTGGGATATAAACGGATGCAGAAGATGCATACACATATTGACTTTGGGCACCTAAAATATCGATTTTCAGCGTGTTTTGGGCCTGTATCTGTGTAAGCATCTACAGATCGTTTGTGGGACCCCATAATGTTGAATTTTCAGGTGTTTGGAGCCTGAATTTGAGATATATACGGGTACAGAAGATGCATGCACATATTGACTTTGGGCACCTAAAATATCGATTTTCAGCATGTTTTGGGCCTGTATTTTGAAAATACTCTAACACAGAGTAGGCATGTACAGATCGCTTCTGGGACCCAAAAATATCGAATTTTCGGTTGTTTTGAGACTGAATTTGAGATATAAACGAATACAGAAGATGCAAGAATATATTGACTTTGGGCACCTAAAATATCGATTTTCAGCATGTTTTGGGACTGTATTTTGAAAATACTCTAACACGGAGTAGTCATGTACAGATCGCTTCTGGGACCCCAAAATAAAGAATTTTGGGGTGTTTTGAGCCTGAATTTGGGATATAAACGGGTACAGAAGATGTATGCACATATCGACTTTGGAAACTTAAAATATCGAGTTTTAGCATGTTTTGAGCCTATATTTTGAAAGCATTCTAGCACTGAGTAGGCATGTACAGATAGCTTCTGGGACCCAGAAATATCGAATTTTCGGGTGTTTGGAGGTTGAATTTGGGATATAAACGGATGCAGAAGATGCATACACATATTGACTTTGGGCACCTAAAATATCGATTTTCAGCGTGTTTTGGGCCTGTATCTGTGTAAGCATGTACAGATCGCTTGTGGGACCCCATAATGTCGAATTTTAAGGTGTTTGGAGCCTGAATTTGAGATATAAACGGGTACAGAAGATGTATGCACATATCGACTTTGGAAACTTAAAATATCGAGTTTTAGCATGTTTTGAGCCTATATTTTGAAAGCATTCTAGCACTGAGTAGGCATGTACAGATCGCTTCTGGGACCCAAAAATATCGAATTTTCGGTTGTTTTGAGACTGAATTTGAGATATAAACGAATACAGAAGATGCAAGAATATATTGACTTTGGGCACCTAAAATATCGATTTTCAGCATGTTTTGGGCCTGTATTTTGAAAATACTCTAACACAGAGTAGGCATGTACAGATCGCTTCTGGGACCCAATAATATCGAATTTTTGGGTGTTTTGGGTCTGAATTTGAGATATCGACTTTGGGCACCTAAAATATCGATTTTTTAGCATGTTTTGGGACTATATTTTGAAAATATTCTAGCACTGAGTAGGCATGCACAGATCGCTTTTCGGACTTCAAAATATCGAAGTTTCGGGTGTTTTAAGCCTGAATTTGGGATATAAACGGATACAGAAGATGCAAGAACATATTGACTTTGGGCACCTAAAATATCGATTTTCAGCATGTTTTGGGCCTGTATTTTGAAAACATTCTAGCACAGAGTAGGCATGTACAGATCGCTTCTGAGACCCAAAAATATCGAATTTTCGGGTGTTTTGAGGTTGAATTTGGAATATAAACGGGTACAGAAGATGCATGCACATATCGACTTTTGGGCACCTAAAAGATCGATTTTCATTATGTTTTGGGCCTGTATTTTGAAAATACTCTAACACGGAGTAGTCATGTACAGATCGCTTCTGGGACCCCAAAATATCGAATTTTGGGGTGTTTTGAGCCTGAATTTGGGATATAAACGGGTACTGAAGATGCATGGACATATCGACTTTGGGGCACCTAAAATATCGATTTTGAGCATGTTTTGGGTCTGTATCTTCAAAACATTCTAACCAGGAGTAGGCATGTACAGATCGCTACTAGGACCCAAAAATACCGAATTTTCGGGAGTTTTGAGCCTTAATTTGAGATATAAACGGGTACAGAAGGTACATTCACATATCGACTTTGGAAACTTAAAATATCGATTTTTGGCATGTTTTCATCCTATGTTTTGAAAACATTTTAGCACTGAGTAGGCAAGTACAGATCGCTTCTGGAACCCAAAAATATCGAATTTTCGGGTGTTTGGAGCCTGAATTTGAGATATAAACGGGTACAGAAGATGCATGCACATATCGACTTTTGGGCACCTAAAAGATCAATTTTTAACATGTTTTGGGCAAGTATTTTGAAAATACTCTAACACGAAGTAGGCATGTACAGATCGCTTCTGGGACCTCAAAATATCGATTTTTCGGGTGTTTTGAGGCTGAATTTGAGATATAAACGGGTACAGAAGATGCATGCACATATTGACTTTGGGCACCTAAAATATCGATTTTCAGCATATTTTGGGCCAGTATTTTGAAAATACTCTAACACGGAGTAGGCATGTACAGATCGCTACTAGGACCCAAAAATACCGAATTTTCAGGTGTTTTGAGCCTGAATTTGAGATATAAACGGGTACAGAAGGTACATTCACATATCGACTTTGGAAACTTAAAATATCGATTTTTGGCATGTTTTCAGCCAATATTTTGAAAACATTTTAGCACTGAGTAGGCATGTACAGATCGCTTCTGGAACCCAAAAATATCGAATTTTCGGGTGTTTGGAGCCTGAATTTGAGATATAAACGGGTACAGAAGATGCATGCACATATCGACTTTTGGGCACCTAAAAGATCAATTTTTAACATGTTTTGGGCCAGTATTTAGAAAATACTCTAACACGGAGTAGGCATGTACAAATCGCTTCTGGGACCCCAAAATATCGAATTTTCGGGTGTTTTGAGCCTGAATTTGAGATATATACGGGTACTGAAGATGCATGCACATATCGACTTTTGGGCACCTAAAAGATCGATTTTCAGTATGTTTTGGGCCTATATTTTAAAAATACTCTACCACGGAGTAGCCATGTACAGATCGCTTCTGGGACCCCAAAATATCGAATTTTCGAATGTTTTGGGCCTGAATTTGAGATATCGACTTTGTGCACTTAAAATATCGATTTTTAGCATGTTTTGGAACTATATTTTGAAAACATTCTAGCAATGAGTAAGCACGTACAGGTTGCTTCTGGGACCCCAAAATATCGAATTTTCGGGTGTTTTGAGGTTGAACTTGGGATATAAACGGGTGCAGAAGATGCATACACATATTGACTCTGGGCACCTAAAATATCTATTTTCAGCATGTTTTGGGCCTGTATCTGAGTAGGCATGTACAGATTGCTTTAATTAAGGACCCCAAAATATCAAATTTTAGGGTGTTTGGAGCCTGGATTTGAGATATAAACGGGTACAGAAGATGAATGCACATATCGACTTTTGGGCACCTAAAAGATCGATTTTCAGTATGTTTTGGGCCAGTATTTTTAAAAATACTCTAACACGGAGTAAGCATGTACAGATCGCTTCTGGGACCCCAAAATATCGAATTTTCGGGTGTTTTGGGCCTGAATTTGAGATATCGACTTTGGGCACCTAAAATATCGATTTTAGCATGTTTTGGGCCTATATTTTGAAAATATTCTAGCACTGAGTACAGATCGTTTCTAGGACCCCAAAATATCGAATTTTCGGGTGTTTCGAGCCTGAATTTGAGATATAAACGGGTACAGAAGATGCATGCACATATTGACTTTGGGCACCTAAAATATTTATTTTCATCATGTTTTCTGCCTGTATTTTGAAAATACTCTAACACGGAGTAGGCATGTACAGATCGCTTCTGTGACCCCAAAATATCGAATTTTCGAGTGTTTTGATCCTGAATTTGAGATATAAACGGGTACTGATGATCCATGCACATATCGACTTTTGGGCACCTAAGATATCGATTTTGAGCATGTTTTGGGTCTGTATCTTGAAAACATTCTAACCAGGAGTAGGCATGTACAGATCACTTCTGGGACCCCAAAATATCTAATTTTCGGGTGTTTGGAGCCTGAATTTGAGATATCGACGTTGTGCACTTTAAATATCGATTTTTAGCATGTTTTGGGCCTATAGTTTGAAAATAATCTAGCGCTGAGTAGGCATGTACAAATCGCTTCTGGGACCCAAAAATATCGAATTTTCGGGTGTTTTGAGGTTGAATTTGGGATATAAACGGGTGCAGAAGATTCATACACATATTGACTTTGGGCACCTATAATATCGATTTTCAGCATGTTTTGGGCCTGTATTTTGAAAACATTCTAACTAGGAGTAGGCATGTACAGATCGCTTCTAGGACCCAAAAATACCGATTTTTCGGGTGTTTTGAGGTTGAATTTGGGATATAAACGGGTGCAGAAGATGCATACACATATTGACTTTGGGCACCTAAAATTTCGATTTTCAGCGTATTTTGGGCCTGTATCTGAGTAGGCATGTACAGATTGCTTTAATTAAGGACCCCAAAATATCGAATTTTAGGGTGTTTGGAGCCTGAATTTGAGATATAAACGGGTACAAAAGATGCATGCACTTATCGACTTTTGGGCACATAAATGATCGATTTTCAGTATGTTTTGGGCCTGTATTTTGAAAATGCTCTAACACGGAGTAGGCATGTACAGATCGCTTCTGGAACCCCAAAATATCGAATTTTCGGGTGTTTTGGGCCTGCATTTGAGATATCGACTTTGGGCACCTAAAATATCGATTTTTAGCATGTTTTTGGACTATATTTTGAAAATATTCTAGCACTGAGTAGGCATGTACAGATCGCTTCTGGGACATCAAAATATCAAATTTTCGGGTGTATTGAGCCTGAATTTGTGATATAAACGGGTACAGAAGATGCATGTACATATTGACTTTAGGCACCTAAAATATTTATTTTCTGCATGTTTTGGGCCTGTATTTTGAAAATACTCTAACACGGAGTAGGCATGTACAGATCGATTCTGGGACTCCAAAATATCGATTTTTCGGGTGTTTTGAGCCTGAATTTGAGATATAAACGGGTACTGATGATGCATGCACATATCGACTTTTGGGCACCTAAAATATCGATTTTGAGCATATTTTGGGTCTGTATCTTGAAAACATTCTAACCAGGAGTAGGCATGTACAGATCGCTTCTAGGACCCAAAAATACCGAATTTTTGGGCGTTTTGAGCTTGAATTTGAGATATAAACGGGTACAGAAGGTACATGCACATATCGACTTTGGAAACTTAAAATATCGATTTTTGCCATGTTTTCAGCCTATGTTTTGAAAACATTTTAGCACTGAGTAGGCATATACAGATCACTTCTGGAACCCGAAAATATCGAATTTTCGGATGTTTGGAGCCTGAATTTGAGATATAAACGGGTACAGAAGATGCATGCACATATCGACTTTTGGGCACCTAAAAGATCAATTTTTAACATGTTTTGGGCCTGTATTTTGAAAATATTCTAACACAGAGTAGGCATGTACAGATCGCATCTGGGACCCCAAAATACCGAATTTTCGTCTGTTTTGAGGTTGAACTTGGGATACAAACGGGTGCAGATGATGCATACACATATTGACTCTGGGCACCTAAAATATCTATTTTCAGCATGTTTTGGGCCTGTATCTGAGTAGGCATGTACAGATTGCTTTAATTAAGGACCCCAAAATATCGAATTTTAGGGTGTTTGGAGCCTGAATTTGAGATATAAACGGGTACAAAAGATGCATGCACATATCGACTTTTGGGCACATAAATGATCGATTTTCAGTATGTTTTGGGCCTGTATTTTAAAAATGCTCTAACACGGAGTAGGCATGTACAGATCGCTTCTGGAACCCCAAAATATCGAATTTTCGGGTGTTTTGGGCCTGAATTTGAGATATCGACAGTGGGCACCTAAAATATCGATTTTTAACATGTTTTTGGACTATATTTTGAAAATATTCTAGCACTGAGTAGGCATGTACAGATCGCTTCTGGGACATCAAAATATCAAATTTTCGGGTGTATTGAGCCTGAGTTTGTGATAAAAACGGGTACGGAAGAGGCATGCACATATTGACTTTGGGCACCTAAAATATCGATTTTCAGCATGTTTTGGGCCTGTATATTGAAAATACTCTAACACGGTGTATGCATGAACAGATCGCTTCTGGGACCCTAAAATATCGAATTTTCGGGTTTTTGGAGCCTGAATTTGAGATATAAACGGGTACAGAAGATGCATGCACATATCGACTTTTGGGCACCTAAAAGATCGATTTTCAGTATGTTTTGGGCTTGAATTTTAAAAATACTCTAACACGGAGTAGGTATGCTCAAATCGCTTCTGGGACCACAAAATATCGAATTTTCGGGTGTTTTGGGCCTGATTTTGAGACATCGACGTTGGGCACCTAAAATATCGATTTTTAGAATGTTTTGGGACTATATTTTGAAAATATTCTAGCACTGAGTAGGCATGTACAGATCGCTTCTGGGACATCAAAATATCAAATTTTCGGGTGTATTGAGCCTAAATTTGTGATATAAACGGGTACAGAAGATGCATGCACATATCGACTTTGGGAACCTAAAATATTTATTTTCTGCATATTTTGGGCCTGTATTTTGAAAATACTCTAACCCGGAGTAGGCATGTACAGATCGCTTCTGGGACTCCAAAATATCGAATTTTCGGGTGTTTTGAGCCTGAATTTGAGATTTAAACGGGTACTGATGATGCATGCACATATCGACTTTTGGGCACCTAAAATATCGATTTTGAGCATATTTTGGGTCTGTATCTTGAAAACATTCTAACCAGGAGTAGGCATGTACAGATCGCTTCTAGGACCCAAAAATACCGAATTTTCGGGTGTTTTGAGCCTGAATTTGAGATATAAACGGGTACAGAAGGTACATGCACATATCGACTTTGGAAACTTAAAATATTGATTTTTGCCATGTTTTCAGCCTATGTTTTGAAAACATTTTAGCACTGAGTAAGCATGTACAGATCGCTTCTGGGATTTTAAAATATCGAATTTTCAGGTGTTTTGAGGCTGAATTTGAGATATAAACGGGTACAGAAGATGCATGCACATATCGACTTTTGGGCACCTAAAAGATCAATTTTTAACATGTTTTGGGCCTGAATTTTGAAAATACTCTAACACAGAGTAGGCATGTAAAGATCGCTTCTGGGACCCCAAAATATCGAATTTTCGTCTGTTTTGAGGTTGAACTTGGAATACAAACGGGTGCAGAAGATGCATACACATATTGACTCTGAGCACCTAAAATATCTATTTTCAGCATGTTTTGGGCCTGTATCTGAGTAGGCATGTACAGATTGCTTTAATTAAGGACCCCAAAATATCGAATTTTAGGGTGTTTGGAACCTGAATTTGAGATATAAACGGGTACAGAAGATGAATGCACATATCGACTTTTGGGCACCTAAAAGATCGATTTTCAGTATGTTTTGGGCCTGTATTTTTAAAAATACTCTAGCACTGAGTACAGATCGTTTCTGGGACCCCAAAATATCGAATTTTCGGGTGTTTTGGGCCTGAATTTTATATATCGACTTTGGGCACCTAAAATATCGATTTTAGCATGTTTTTTACCTATATTTTTGAAAATATTCTAGCACTGAGTACAGATCGTTTCTGGGACCCCAAAATATCGAAGTTTCGGGTGTTTCGAGCCTGAATTTGAGATATAAACGGGTACAGAAGATGCATGCAGATATTGACTTTGGGCACCTAAAATATTTATTTTCAGCATGTTTTCTGCCTGTATTTTGAAAATACTCTAACACGGAGTAGGCATGTACAGATCGCTTCTGGGACCCCAAAATATCGAATTTTCGAGTGTTTTGAGCCTGAATTTGAGATATAAACGGGTACTGACGATTCATGCACATATCGACTTTTGGGCACCTAAAATATCGATTTTGAGCATGTTTTGGGTCTGTATCTTGAAAACATTCTAACCAGGAGTAGGCATGTACAGATCGCTTCTGGGACCCCAAAATATCGAATTTTCGGGTGTTTGGAGCCTGAATTTGAGATATCGACTTTGTGCACTTTAAATATCGATTTTTAGCATGTTTTGGAACTATATTTTGAAAACATTCTAGCAATGATTAGGCATGTACAGATTGCTTCTGGGACCCCAAAATATCGAATTTTCGGGTGTTTTGAGGTTGAACTTGGGATATAAACGGGTGCAGAAGATGCATACACATATTGACTCTGTGCACCTAAAATATCTATTTTCAGCATGTTTTGGGCCTGTATCTGAGTAGGCATGTACAGATTGCTTTAATTAAAGACCCCAAAATATCGAATTTTAGGGTGTTTGGAGCCTGAATTTGAGATATAAACGGGTACAGAAGATGCATGCACATATTGACTTTGGGCACCTAAAATATCGATTTTCAGCATGTTGTGGGACTATATTTTGAAAATACTCTAACACAGAGTAGGCATGTACAGATCGCTTCTGGGACCCCAAAAAATCGAATTTTCGAGTGTTTTGAGCCTGAATTTGAGATATAAACGGGTACTGACGATCCATGCACATATCGACTTTTGGGCACCTAAAATATCGATTTTGAGCATGTTTTGGGTCTGTATCTTGAAAACATTCTAACCAGGAGTAGGCATGTACAGATCGCTTCTGGGACCCCAAAATATCGAATTTTCGGGTGTTTGGAGCCTGAATTTGAGATATCGACTTTGTGCACTTTAAAAATCGATTTTTAGCATGTTTTGGAACTATATTTTGAAAACATTCTATCAATGATTATTCATGTACAGATTGCTTCTGGGACCCCAAAATATCGAATTTTCGGGTGTTTGGAGCCTGAATTTGAGATATAAACAGGTACAGAAGATGCATGCACATATTGACTTTGGTCACCTAAAATATCGATTTTCAGCATGTTGTGGGCCTGTATTTTGAAAATACTCTAACACAGAGTAGGCATGTACAGATCGCTTCTGGGACCCAAAAATATCGATTTTTCGGTTGTTTTGAGACTGAATTTGAGATATAAACGGGTACTGAAGATGTATGCACATATCGACTTTTGGGCACCTAAAAGATCGATTTTCAGTATGTTTTGGGCCTGTGTTTTTAAAAATACTCTAGCACTGCGTACAGATCGCTTCTGGGGCCCCAAAATATCGAATTTACGGGTGTTTTGGGTCTGAATTTGATATATCGACTTTGGGCCCCTAAAATATCGATTTTTAGCATGTTTTGGGCCTATTGTTTGAAAATAATCTAGCGCTGAGTAGGCATGTACAGTTAGCTTCTGGGACCCAAAAATATTGAATTTTCAGGTGTTTTGAGGTTGAATTTGAGATATAAACGGGTGCAGAAGATGCATACACATATTGACTTTGGGCACCTATAATATCGATTTTCAGCATGTTTTGGGCCTGGAATTTGAAAACATTCTAACTAGGAGTAGGCATGTACAGATTGCTTCTAGGACCCAAAAATACCGATTTTTCGGGTATTTTGAGGTTGAATTTGGGATATAAACGGGTGCAGAGAATGCATACACATATTGACTTTGGGCACCTAAAATTTCGATTTTCAGCGTGTTTTGGGCCTGTATCTGAGTAGGCATGTACAGATCGCTTGTGCGACCCCATAATGTCGAATTTTCGGATGTTTGGAGCCTGAATTTGAGATATAAACGGGTACAGAAGATGCATGCACATATCGACTTTTGGGCACATAAATGATCGATTTTTAGTATGTTTTGGGCCTGTATCTTGAAAATGCTCTAACACGGAGTAGGCATGTACAGATCGCTTCTGGAACCCCAAAATATCGAATTTTACGGTGTTTTGGGCCTGAATTTGAGATATCGACACTGGGCACCTAAAATATCGATTTTTAGCATGTTTTGGGACTATATTTTGAAAATATTCTAGCACTGAGTAGGCATGTACAGATCGCTTCTGGGACATCAAAATATCAAATTTTCGGGTGTATTGAGCCAGAGTTTGTGGAAAAAACGGGTACAGAAGAGACATGCACATATTGACTTTGGGCACCTAAAATATCGATTTTCAGCATGTTTTGGGCCTGTATATTGAAAATACTCTAACACGGTGTATGCATGAACAGATCGCTTCCGGGACCCTAAAATATCGAATTTTCGGGTTTTTGGAGCCTGAATTTGAGATATAAACGGATACAGAAGATGCATGCACATATCGACTTTTGGGCACCTAAAAGATCGATTTTCAGTATGTTTTGGGCTTGTATTTTAAAAATACTCTAACACGGAGTAGGTATGCTCAAATCGCTTCTGAGGCCACAAAATATCGAATTTTCGGGTGTTTTGGGCCTGATTTTGAGATATCGACGTTGGGCACCTAAAATATCGATTTTTAGCATGTTTTGGGACTATATTTTGAAAATATTCTAGCACTGAGTAGGCATGTACACATTGCTTCTGGGACCCAAAAATATAGAATTTTCGGGTGTATTGAGCCTGAATTTGAGATATAAACGGGTACAGAAGATGCATGCACATATCGACTTTTGGGCACCTAAAATATCGATTTTGAGCATGTTTTGGGTCTGTTTCTTAAAAACATTCTAACCAGGAGTAGGCATGTACAGATCGCTTCTTGGACCCAAAAATACCTAATTTTCGGGTGTTTTGAGCCTTAATTTGAGATATAAACGGGTACAGCAGGTACATGCACAATATTATCGACTTTGGAAACTTAAAATATCGATTTTTGGCATGTTTTCAGCCAATGTTTTGAAAACATTCTAGCACTTAGTAGGCATGTACAGATTGCTTCTGGGACCCAAAAATATAGAATTTTCGGGTGTTTGGAGCCTGAATTTGAGATATAAACGGGTACAGAAGATGCATGCACATATCGACTTTTGGGCACCTAAAAGATCAATTTTTAACATGTTTTGGGCCTGTATTTTGAAAATACTCTAACACGGAGTAGCCATGTACAGATCGCTTCTGGGACCCCAAAATATCGAATTTTCGAATGTTTTGGGCCTGAATTTGAGATATCGACTCGGTGCACTTAAAATATCGATTTTTAGCATGTTTTGGAACTATATTTTGAAAACATTCTAGCAATGAGTAGGCATGTACAGATTGCTTCTGGGACCCCAAAACATCGAATTTTCGGGTGTTTTGAGGTTGAACTTGGGATATAAACGGGTGCAGAAGATGCATACACATATTGACTCTGGGCACCTAAAATATCTATATTCAGCATGTTTTGGGCCTGTATCTGAGTAGGTATGTACAGATTGCTTTAAGGACCCCAAAATATCGAATTTTAGGGTGTTTGGAGCCTGAATTTGAGATATAAACGGGTACAGAAGATGAATGCACATTTCGACTTTTGGGCACCTAAAAGATCGATTTTCAGTATGTTTTGGGCCTGTATTTTAAAAAATACTCTAACACGGAGTAGGCATGTACAGATCGCTTCTGGGACCCCAAAATATCGAATTTTCGGGTGTTTTGGGCCTGAGTTTGAGATATCGAATTTGGGCACCTAAAATATCGATTTTAGCATGTTTTGGGCCTATATTTTGAAAATATTCTAGCACTGAGTACAGATCGTTTCTGGGACCCCAAAATATCGAATTTTAGGGTGTTTCGAGCCTGAATTTGAGATATAAACGGGTACAGAAGATGCAAGCACATATTTACTTTGGGCACCTAAAATATTGATTTTCTGCATGTTTTCTGCCTGTATTTTGAAAATACTCTAACACGGAGTAGGCATGTACAGATCGCCTCTGGGACCCCAAAATATCGAATTTTCGAGAGTTTTGAGCCTGAATTTGAGATATAAACGGGTACTGATGATCAATGCACATATCGACTTTTGGGCACCTAAAATATCGATTTTGAGCATGTTTTGGGTCTGTATCTTGAAAACATTCTAACCAGGAGTAGGCATGTACAGATCGCTTCTGGGACCACAAAATATCGAATTTTCGGAGGTTTTGAGCCTGAATTTGAGATATATACGGGTACTGAAGATGCATTCACATATCGACTTTTGGGCACCTAAAAGATCGATTTTCAATATGTTTTGGGCCTCTATTTTGAAAATACTCTACCACGGAGTAGCAATGTACAGATTGCTTCTGGGACCCCAAAATATCGAATTTTCGGGTGTTTTGAGGTTGAATTTCGGATATAAACGGGTGCAGAAGATGCATACACATATTGACTTTGGGCACCTATAATATCGATTTTCAGCATGTTTTGGGCATGTATTTTGAAAACATTCTAACTAGGAGTAGGCATGTACAGATCGCTTCTAGGACCCAAAAATACCGATTTTTCGGGTGTTTTGAGGTTGAATTTGGGATATAAACGGGTGCAGAAGATGCATACACATATTGACTTTGGGCACCTAAAATTTCGATTTTCAGCGTGTTTTGGGCCTGTATCTGAGTAGGCATGTACAGATCGCTTGTGCGACCCCATAATGTCGAATTTTCGGGTGTTTGGAGCCTGAATTTGAGATATAAACGGGTACAGAAGATGCATGCACATATCGACTTTTGGGCACATAAATGGTCGATTTTCAGTATGTTTTGGGCCTGTATTTTGAAAATGCTCTAACACGAAGTAGGCATGTACAGATCGCTTCTGGAACCCCAAAATATCGAATTTTCCGGTGTTTTGGGCCTGAATTTGAGATATCGACTTTGGGCACCTAAAATATCGATTTTTAGCATGTTTTGGGACTATATTTTGAAAATATTCTAGCACTGAGTAGGCACGTACAGATCGCTTCTGGGACATCAAAATATCAAATTTTCGGGTGTATTGAGCCTTAGTTTGTGATATAAACGGGTACTGATGATGCATGCACATATCGACTTTTGGGCACCTAAAATATCGATTTTGAGCATGTTTTGGGTCTGTATCTTGAAAACATTCTAACCAGGAGTAGGCATGTACAGATCGCTTCTAGGACCCAAAAATATAGAATTTTCGGGTGTTTGGAGCCTGAATTTGAGATATAAACGTGTACAGAAGGTACATGCACATATCGACTTTGGAAACTTAAAATATCGATTTTTAGCATGTTTTCAGCCAATGTTTTGAAAACATTCTGGCACTGAGTAGGCATGTACAGATCGCTTCTGGGACCCAAAAATATAGAATTTTCGGGTGTTTGGAGCCTGAATTTGAGATATAAACGGGGACAGAAGATGCATGCACATATCGACTTTTGGGCACCTAAAAGATAAATTTTTAACATGTTTTGGGCCTGTATATTGAAAATACTCTAACACGGAGTAGGCATGTACAGATCGCTTCTGGGACCCCAAAATATCGAATTTTCGAATGTTTGGGCCTGAATTTGAGATATCAACTTTGTGCACTTAAAATATCGATTTTTAACATGTTTTGGAACTATATCTTGAAAATATTCTAGCACTGAGTAGGCACGTACAGATCGCTTCTGGGACCTCAAAATATCGAATTTTGGGGTGTTTTGAGTCTGAATTTGGGATATAAACGGGTACTGAAGATGCATGAACATATCGACTTTTGGGCAACTAAAATATCGATTTTGAGCATGTTTTGGGTCTGTATCTTGAAAACATTCCAACTAGGAGTAGGCATGTACAGATCGCTTGTAGGACTACAAAATATCGAATTTTCGGGAGTTTGTAGCCTGAATTTGAGATATAAACGGGTACAGAAGATGCATGCACATATCGACTTTCGGGCACCAAAAATACCGATTTTGAGCATGTTTTGGGTCTGTATCTTAAAAACATTCTAACTAGGAGTAGGTATGTACAGATCGATTCTAGGACCCAAAAATATCGAATTTTCGGGTGTTTTGAGCATGAATTTGAGATATAAACGGGTACATAAAATGCATGCAAATATCGACTTTGGAAAATTAAAATATCGAATTTTAGCATGTTTTGAGCCTATATTTTGAAAACATTCTAGCACTGAGTAGGCATGTACAGATCGCTTCTGGGACCCAATAATATCGAATTTTCGGGTGTTTTAGGCCTGAATTTGAGATATCGATTTTGGGCACCTAAAATATCGATTGTTTTGCATGTTTTGGGACTATGTTTTGAAAATATTCTAGCACTGAGTAGGCATGCACAGATCGCTTCTAGGACCTCAAAATATCGAATTTTCGGGTGTTTGGAGGTTTAATTTGGGATATAAACGGGTGCAGAAGATGCATACACATATTGACTTTGGGCACCTAAAATATCGATTTTCAGCGTGTTTTGGGCCTGTATCTGTGTAGGCATGTACAGATCGCTTGTGGGACCCCATAATGTCGAATTTTCAGGTGTTTGGAGCCTGAATTTGAGATATATACGGGTACAGAAGATGCATGCACATATTGACTTTGGGCACCTAAAATATCGATTTTCAGCATGTTTTGGGCCTGTATTTTGAAAATACTCTAACACAGAGTAGGCATGTACAGATCGCTTCTGGGACCCAAAAATATCGAATTTTCGGTTGTTTTGAGACTGAATTTGAGATATAAACGGGTACTGAAGATGTATGCACATATCGACTTTTCGGCACTTATAATATCGATTTTGAGCATGTATTGCGTCTGTATCTTGAAAACATTCTAATTAGGAGTAGGCATGTACATATCGCTTCTAGGACACAAAAATACCGAATTTTCGGGTGTTTTGAGGTTGAATTTGAGATTTAAACGGGTACAAAAGGTACATGCACATATCGACTTTGGACACTTATAATATCGATTTTTAGAATGTTTTGAGCCTATATTTTGAAAACATTCTAGTACTGAGTAGGTATGTAGAGATCGCTTCTGGGACCCCAAAATATCGAATTTTCGGGTGTTTTGAGCCTGAATTTGAGATATAAACGGGTACTGAAGATGCATGCACATATCGACTTTTGGACACCTAAAATATCGATTTTGAGCAAGTTTGGGTCTGTATCTTGAAAACATTCAAACTAGGAGTAGGCATGTAAAGATCGCTTCTAGGACCCAAAAAAAACGAATTTTCGGGTGTTTTGAGCCTGAATTTGAGATATAAACGGGTACAGAAGATGCATGCACATATCGTCTTTGGACACTTAAAATGTCGATTTTTAGCATGTTTTCGGCCTATATTTTGAAAACATTCTAGCACAGAGTAGGCATGTACAGATCGCTTCTGGGACCCAAAAATATCGAATTTTCGGGTGTTTTGAGGTTGAATTTGGAATATAAACTGGTACAGAAGATGCATGCACATATCGACTTTTGGGCACCTAAAAGATCGATTTTCATTATGTTTTGTTCCTGTATTTTGAAAATACTCTAACACGGAGTAGTCATGTACAGATCGTTTCTGGGACCCCAAAATATCGAATTTTGGGGTGTTTTGAGCCTCAATTTGGGATATAAACGGGTACAGAAGATGCATGCACATATTGACTTTGGGCACCTAAAATATCGATTTTGAGCATGTTTTGGATCTGTATCTTGAAAACATTCTAACCAGGAGTAGGCATGTACAGATCGCTACTAGGACCCAAAAATACCGAATTTTCGGGTGTTTTGAGCCTGAATTTGAGATATAAAAGGGTACAGAAGGTACATTCACATATCGACTTTGGAAACTTAAAATATCGATTTTTGGCATGTTTTCAGCCTATGTTTTGAAAACATTTTAGCACTGAGTAGGCATGTACAGATCGCTTCTGGAACCCAAAAGTATCGAATTTTCGGGTGTTTGGAGCCTGAATTTGAGATATAAACGGGTACAGAAGATGCATGCACATATTGACTTTGGGCACCTAAAATATCGATTTTCAGCATGTTTTGGGCCAGTATTTTGAAAATACTCTAACACGGAGTAGGCATGTACAGATCGCTTCTGTGACCCCAAAATATCGAATTTTCGAGTGTTTTTAGCCTGAATTTGAGATATAAACGGGTACTGATGATCCATGCACATATCGACTTTCGGGCACCTAAGATATCGATTTTGAGCATGTTTTGGGTCTGTATCTTGAAAACATTCTAACCAGGAGTAGGCATGTACAGATCACTTCTGGGACCCCAAAATATCGAATTTTCGGGTGTTTGGAGCCTGAATTTGAGATATCGACTTTGTGCACTTTAAATATCGATTTTTAGCATGTTTTGGGCCTATAGTTTGAAAATCATCTAGCGCTGAGTAGGCATGTACAAATCGCTTCTGGGACCCAAAAATATCGAAGTTTCGGGTGTTTTGAGGTTGAATTTGGAATATAAACGGGTGCAGAAGATGCATACACATATTGACTTTGGGCACCTAAAATATCGATTTTCAGCATGTTTTGGGCTTGTATCTGAGTATGCATGTACAGATCGTTTCTGGGACCCCAAAATATCGAATTTTCGGGTGTTTGGAGCCTGAATGTGAGATATAAACGGGTACAGAATAGGCATTCACATATCGACTTTGGGAGCCTAGAATATCGATTTTCAGCATGTTTTGGGCCTGTATTTTGAAAATACTCTAACATGGAGAATGCATATACAGATCGCTTCTGGTACCCCAAAATATCGAATTTTCGGGTGTTTTGAGCCTGAATTTGAGATATAAACGGGTACTGAAGATGCATGCACATATCGACTTTTGGGCACCTAAAATATCGATTTTGAGCATGTTTTTGGTCTGTATCTTGAAAACATTCTAACTAGGAGTAGGCATGTTCGGATCGTTTCTTGGACCCCAAAATATCGAATTTTCGGGTGTTTGAAGCCTGAATTTGAGATATCTACGAGTACAGAAGATGCATGCACATATCGACTTTTGGGCACCTAAAAGATCGATTATCAGTATGTTTTGGGCCTGTATTTTGAAAATACTCTAACACGGTGTAGGCATGTACAGATCGCTTCTGGGACCCCAAAATATCGAATTTTCGGGTGTTTTGGGACTGAATTTGAGATATCGACTTTGGGCATCTAAAATATCGATTTTTAGCATGTTTTGGGCCTATATTATGAAAATATTCTAGCACTGAGTAGGCATGTACAGATCGCTTCTGGGACCCCAAAATATCGAATTTTCGGGTATTTGGAGCCTGAATTTGAGATATAAACGGGTACAGAAAACTCATGCACATATCGACATTTGGGCTCCTAAAATATCAATTTTGAGCATGTTTTTGGTCTGCATCTTGAAAATATTCTAACTAGGAGTAGGCATGTATAGATCGCTTCTAGGGCCCAAATATACCGAATTTTCGGGTGTTTTGAGCCTGAATTTGAGATATAAACGGGTACAGAAGATGCATGCCCATATCGACTTTGGACACTTAAAATATCGATTTTTAGCATGTTTTGAGCCTATATTTTGAAAACATTCTAGCACTGAGTAGGCATGTACAGATCGCTTCTGGGACCCAAAAATATAGAATTTTTGGTTGTTTTGGGGTTGAATTTGGGATATAAACGGGTGCAGAAGATGCATACACATATTGACTTTTGTGCACCTAAAAGATCGATTTTTAGTATGTTTTGGGTCTGTATTTTGAAAATACTCTAACTCGGAGTAGGCATGTACAGATCGCTTCTCGGACCCAAAAATAACGAATTCTCGGGTGTTTTGAGGTTGAATTTGAGATATAAACGGGTTCCGAAGATGCATGCACATATCGACTTTTGGGCACCTAATATATCGATTTTGAGCATGTTTTGGGTCTGTATCTTAAAAACATTCTAACTAGGAGTAAGCTAGTACAGATCGCTTGTAGGACCCAAAAATGCCGAATTTTCGGGTGTTTTGAGCCTGAATTTGAGATATAAACGGGTACAGAAGATGCAGGCACATACCGACTTTGGACACTTAAAATATCGATTTTTAGCATGTTTTAAGCCTATATTTTGAAAAATTTCTAGCACTGAGTAGGCATGTAGAGATCGCTTGTGGGACCCAAAAATATCGAACTTTCGGGTGTTTTGAGGTTGAATTTGGAATATAAACGGGTGCCGAAGATGCATACACATATTGACTTTGGGCACCTAAAATATCGATTTTCAGCATGTTTTGGGCTTGTATCTGAGTAGGCATGTACAGATCGTTTCTGGGACCCCAAAATATCGAATTTTCGGTTGTTTGGAGCCTGAATTTGAGATATAAACGGGTACAGAATAGGCATTCACATATCGACTTTTGTGCACCTAAAAGATCGATTTTCAGTATGTTTTGGGCCTGTAATTTGAAAATACTCTAACACAGAGTAGGCATGTACAGACCGCTTCTGGGACCCTAAAATATCGAATTTTTCGGGTGTTTTGGGCCTGAATTTGAGATATCGACTTTGGGCAACTAAAATATCGATTTTTAGCATGTTTTGGGCCTATTATTTGAAAATATTCTAGCACTGAGTAGGCGTGTACAGATTGCTTATGGGACCCCAAAATATCGAATGTTCGGGTGTTTCGAGCCTGAATTTGAGATATAAACGGGTACTGAAGATGCATGCACATATCGACTTTTGGGCACCTAAACTATCGATTTTGAGGATGTTTTGGGTCTGTATCTTGAAAACATTCTAACTAGGAGTAGGCATGTACAGATTGCTTCTAGGACCCAAAAATACCAGATTTTCGGGTGTTTTGAGCCTGAATTTGAGATATAAACGGCTACAGAAGATGCATGCACATAACGACTTTGGACACTTAAAATATCGATTTTTAGCATGTTTTGAGGCTATATTTTGAAAACATTCAAGCACTGAGTAGGCATGTACAGATCGTTTCTGGGACCCCAAAATATCGAATTTTTTGGGTGTTTTGAGGTTGAATTTGGGATATAAACGGGTGCAGATGATGCATACACGTATTGACTTTGGGCACCTAAAATATCATTTTTCAGCATGTTTTGGGCCTGCATCTGAGTAGGCGTGTACAGATCGCTTTTGGGACCCCAAAATATCGAATTTTCGGGTATTTAGAGCCTGAATTTGAGATATAAACGGGTACAGGAGACTTATGCAGATATCGACTTTTGGGCACTTAAAAGATCGATTTTCAGTATGTTTTGGGCCTGTATTTTGAAAATACTCTAACACAGAGTAAGCATGTACAGATCGCTTCTGGGACCCCAAAATATCGAATTTTCGGGTGTTTTGGGCCTGAATTTGAGATATTGACTTTGGGCACCTAAAATATCGATTTTTAGCATGTTTTGGGCCTAATTTTGAAAATATTCTAGCACTGAGTAGGCATGTACAGATCGCTTCTGGGACCCCAAAATATAGAATTTTTGGTTTTTTGAGCCTGAATTTGAAATATAAACGTATACAGAAGATGCATGCACATACTGACTTTGGGAACCTAGAATATCGATTTTCAGCATGTTTTGGGCCTGTATTTTGAAAATACTCTAACATGGAGTAAGCATGTACAGATCGTTTCTTGGACCCCAAAATATCGAATTTTCGGGTGTTTGGAGCCTGAATTTGAGATATAAACGGGTACAGAAGATGCATGCACATATCGACATTTGGGCACCTAAAATATCGATTTTGAGCATGTTTTTGGTCTGTATCTTGAAAACATTCTATCTAGGAGTAGGCATGTATAGATCGCTTCTAGGACCCAAAAATACCGAATTTTCGGGTGTTTTGAGCCTGAATTTGAGATATAAACGGGTACAGAAGATGCTTGCACATATCCACTTTGGACACTTAAAATATCGATTTTTAGCATGTTTTGAGCCTAGATTTTTAAAACAATCTAGTACTGAGTAGGCATGTAGCGATCGCTTCTGGGACCCCAAAATATCGAATTTTCGGGTGTTTGGAGATTGAATTTGAGATATAAACGGGTACAGAAGAAGCATACACATATTGACTTTGGGCACCAAAAATATCGATTTTCAGCATGTTTTCGGCCTGTATTTGAGTAGGCGTGTACAGATCGCTTCTGAGGCCCCAAAATCTCGAATTTTCGGGTGTTTTGTGCGTGAATTTGAGATATCGACTTTGGGCACCAAAAATATCGATTTTTAGCATGTTTTGGGCCTATATTTTGAAAATATTCTAGCACTGAGTAGGCATGTACAGATCGCTTCTGAGACCCCAAAATATCGAATTATCGGGGTTTTTGAGCCTGAATTTGAGATATAAACGGGTACAGAAGATGCATGCACATATTGACTTTGGGCACCTAAAAGATCGATTTTCAGCATGTTTTGGGCCCGTATTATGAAAATACTCTAACACGGAGTAGGCATGTACTGATCGCTTCTGGGACCCCAAAATATCGAATTTTCGGGTGTTTTGAGCCTGAATTTCAGATATAAACGGGTACTGAAGATGCATGCACATATCGACATTTGGGCACCTAAAATATCGATTTTCAGCATGTTTTTGGTCTGTATCTTGAAAACATTCTAACTAGGAGTAGGCATGTATAGATCGCTTCTAGGACCCAAAAATTCCAAATTTTCGGGTGTTTTGAGCCTGAATTTGAGATATAAACGGGTACGGAAGATGCATGCACATATTGACTTTGGACACTTAAAATATCGATTTTTTGCATGTTTTGAGCCTATATTTCGAAAACATTCTAGCACTGAGTAGGCATGTACAGATCGCTTCTGGGACCCAAAAATATAGAATTTTCGGTTGTTTTGAGGTTGAATTTGGGATATAAACGGGTGCAGAAGATGCATACACATATTGACTTTTGTGCACCTAAAAGATCGATTTTTAGTATGTTTTGGGCCTCTATTTTGAAAATACTCTAACACGGAGTACGCATGTACAGATCGCTTCTCGGACCCAAAAATAACGAATTTTCGGGTGTTTGGAGCCTGAATTTGAGATATAAACGGGTACAGAAGATGCATGCACATATCGACTTTTGGGCACCTAAAAGATCAATTTTCAGTATGTTTTGGGCCTGTATTTTGAAAATACTTTAACACGGAGTAGGCATGTACACATCGCTTCTGGGCCCCCAAAATATCGAATTTTCGGGTGTTTTGGGCCTGAATTTGAGATAACGACTTTGGGCACCTAAAATATCGATTTTTAGCATGTTTTGGGCCTATATTTTGAAAATATTCTAGCACTGAGTAAGCATGTACAGATCGTTTCTGGGACCCCAAAATATAGAATTTTTGGGTTTTTTGAGCCTGAATTTGAGATATAAACGGGTACAGAAGATGCATGCACATATTGACTTTGCGCACCTAAAAGATCGATTTTCAGCATGTTTTGGGCCTGTATTATGAAAATACTCTAACACGGAGTAGGCATGTACTGATCGCTTCTGGGACCCCAAAATATCGAATTTTCGGGTGTTTTGAGCCTGAATTTGAGATATAAACGGGTACTGAAGATGCATGCACATATTGACTTTGCGCACCTAAAAGATCGATTTTCAGCATGTTTTGGGCCTGTATTATGAAAATACTATAACACGGAGTAGGCATGTATAGATCGCTTCTAGGACCCAAAAATACCGAATTTTCGGGTGTTTTTAGCCTGAATTTGAGATATAAACGGGTACAGAAGATGCTTGCACATATCCACTTTGGACACTTAAAATATCGATTTTTAGCATGTTTTGAGCCTAGATTTTGAAAACAATCTAGTACTGAGTAGGCATGTAGCGATCGCTTCTGGGACCCCAAAATATCGAATTTTCGGGTGTTTGGAGATTGAATTTGAGATATAAACGGGTACAGAAGAAGCATACACATATTGACTTTGGGCACCAAAAATATCGATTTTCAGCATGTTTTCGGCCTGTATTTGAGTAGGCGTGTACAGATCGCTTCTGGGACCCCAAAATATCGAATTTTCGGGTGTTTTGTGCGTGAATTTGAGATATCGACTTTGGGCACCTAAAATATCGATTTTTAGCATGTTTTGGGCCGATATTTTGAAAATATTCTAGCACTGAGTAGGCATGTACAGATCGCTTCTGGGACCCCAAAATATCGAATTTTCGGGTTTTTTGAGCCTGAATTTGAGATATAAACGGGTACAGAAGATGCATGCACATATTGACTTTGGGCACCTAAAAGATCGATTTTCAGCATGTTTTGGGCCCGTATTATGAAAATACTCTAACACGGAGTAGGCATGTACTGATCGCTTCTGGGACCCCAAAATATCGAATTTTCGGGTGTTTTGAGCCTGAAATTCAGATATAAACGGGTACTGAAGATGCATGCACATATCGACATTTGGGCACCTAAAATATCGATTTTGAGCATGTTTTTGGTCTGTATCTTGAAAACATTCTAACTAGGAGTAGGCATGTATAGATCGCTTCTAGGACCCAAAAATTCCAAATTTTCGGGTGTTTTGAGCCTGAATTTGAGATATAAACGGGTACGGAAGATGCATGCACATATTGACTTTGGACACTTAAAATATCGATTTTTAGCATGTTTTGAGCCTATATTTTGAAAACATTCTAGCACTGAGTAGGCATGTACAGATCGCTTCTGGGACCCAAAAATATAGAATTTTCGGTTGTTTTGAGGTTGAATTTGGGATATAAACGGGTGCAGAAGATGCATACACATATTGACTTTTGTGCACCTAAAAGATCGATTTTTAGTATGTTTTGGGCCTCTATTTTGAAAATACTCTAACACGGAGTAGGCATGTACAGATCGTTTCTGGGACCCCAAAATATCGAATTTTCGGGTGTTTCGAGCCTGAATTTAAGATATAAACGGGTACAGAATCTGCATTCACATATCGACTTTTGGGCACCTAAAAGATCAATTTTCAGTATGATTTGGGCCTGTATTTTGAAAATACTCTAACACAGAGTAGGCATGTACAGATCGCTTATGGTACCCCAAAATATCGAATTTTCGGGTTTTCTGGGCCTGAATTTGAGATAACGACTTTGGGCACCTAAAATATCGATTTTTAGCATGTTTTGGGCCAATATTT
Organism: Petrolisthes cinctipes; assembly: GCA_033782935.1. Classification (NCBI taxonomy): domain Eukaryota; kingdom Metazoa; phylum Arthropoda; class Malacostraca; order Decapoda; family Porcellanidae; genus Petrolisthes; species Petrolisthes cinctipes. Next base: position 1,658,589 of record JAWQEG010001201.1, read on the forward strand.
TGAAAATATTCTAGCACTGAGTAGGCATGTACAGATCGTTTTCTGGGACCCCGAAATATCGAATTTTCGGGTTTTTGAGCCTGAATTTGAGATATAAACGGGTACAGAAGATTCATGCACATATTGACTTTGGGCACCTAAAAGATTGATTTTCAGCATGTTTTGGGCCTGTATTATGAAAATACTCTAACACGGAGTATTCATGTACTGATCGCTTCAGGGACCCCAAAATATCGAATTTTCGGGTGTTTTGAGCCTGAATTTGAGATATAAACGGGTACTGAAGATGCATGCACATATCGACATTTGGGCACTTAAAATATCGTTTTTGAGCATGTTTTTGGTCTGTATCTTGAAAACATTCTAACTAGGAGTAGGCATGTATAGATCGCTTCTAGGACCCAAAAATACCGAATTTTCGGGTTTTGAGCCTGAATTTGAGATATAAACGGGTACAGAAGTTGCATGCACATATTGACTTTGGACACTTAAAATATCGATTTTTAGCATGTTTTAAGCCTATATTTTGAAAACAATCTAGTACTGAGTAGGCATGTACAGATCGCTTCTGGGACCCCAAAATATAGAATTTTCGGGTGTTTGGAGATTGAATTTGAGATATAAACGGGTACAGAAGAAGCATACACATATTGACTTTGGGCACCAAAAATATCGATTTTCAGCATGTTTTCGGCCTGTATTTGAGTAGGCGTGTACAGATCGCTTCTGGGACCCCAAAATATCGAATTTTCGGGTGTTTTGTGCGTGAATTTGAGATATCGACTTTGGGCACCTAAAATATCGATTTTTAGCATGTTTTGGCCCTATTTTTTGAAAATATTCTAACACTGAGTAGGCATGTACAAATCGCTTCTCGGATCCCAAAATATCGAATTTCCGGGTTTTTTTTAGCCTGAATTTGATATATAAACGGGTACAGAAGATGCATGCACATATTGACTTTGGGCACCTAAATGATCGATTTTCAGCAAGTTTTAGGCCTGTATTATGAAAATACTCTAACACGGAGTAGGCATGTACAGATCGTTTCTGGGACCCCAAAATATCGAATTTTCGGGTGTTTTGAGCCTGAATTTAAGATATAAACGGGTACAGAATATGCATTCACATATCGACTTTTAGGCACCTAAAAGATCGATTTTCAGTATGATTTGGGCCTGTATTTTGAAAATACTCTAACACAGAGTAGGCATGTACAGATCGCTTATGGGACCCCAAAATATCGAATTTTCGTGTGTTTTGAGCCTGAATTTGAGATATAAACTAGTACAGAAGATGCATGCACATATTGACTTTGGGAACCTAGAATATCGATTTTCAGCATGTTTTGGGTCTGTATTTTGAAAATATCGAATTTTCGGGTGTTTGGAGCATGAATTTGAGATATAAACGGGTACAGAAGATGCATGCACATATCGACTTTTGGGCACCTAAAAGATCGATTTTCAGGATGTTTTGGGCCTGTATATTCTGAAAACATTCTAACTAGGAGTAGGCATGTATAGATCGCTTCTAGGACCCAAAAATACCGAATTTTCGGGTGTTTTGATCCTGAATTTGAGATATAAACGGGTACAGAAGATGCATGCACATATCAACTTTGGACACTTAAAATATCGATTTTTTGCATGTTTTGAGCCTATATTTTGAAAACATTCCAGAACTGAGTAGGCATGTACAGATCGTTTCTGGGACCCAAAAATATCGAATTTTTGGGAATTTTGAGGTTGAATTTGGGATATAAACGGGTGCAGAAGATGCATACACGTATTGACTTTCGGCACCTAAAATATTAATTTTCAGCATGTTTTGGGCATGCATCTGAGTAGGCATGTACAGATCGCTTCTGGGACCCAAAAATATCGAATTTTCGGGTATTTGGAGCCTGAATTTGAGATATAAACGGGTACAGAAGATGCATTCACATATCGACTTTTGGGCACCTAAAAGATCGATTTTCAGTATGTTTTGGGCCTGTATTTTGAAAATACTCTAACACGGAGTAGGCATGAACAGATCGCTTTTGGGACCCCAAAATATCGAATTTTCGGGTGTTCTGGGCCTGAATTTGAGATAACGACTTTGGACACCTAAAATATCAATTTTTAGCATGTTTTGGGCCTATTTTTTGAAAATATTCTAGCACTGAGTAGGCATGTACAGATCGTTTTCTGGGACCCCGAAATATCGAATTTTCGGGTTTTGAGCCTGAATTTGAGATATAAACGGGTACAGAAGATGCATGCACATATCGACTTTGGACACTTAAAATATCGATTTTTAGCATGTTTTGAGCCTATATTTTGAAAACAATCTAGTACTGAGTAGGCATGTACAGATCGCTTCTGGGACCCCAAAATATCGAATTTTCGGGTGTTTGGAGATTTAATTTGAGATATAAACGGGTACAGAAGAAGCATACACATATTGACTTTGGGCACCAAAAATATCGATTTTCAGCTTGTTTTCGGCCTGTATTTGAGTAGGCGTGTACAGATCGCTTCTGGGACCCCAAAATATCGAATTTTCGGGTGTTTTGTGCCTGAATTTGAGATACCGACTTTGGGCACCTAAAATATCGATTTTTAGCATGTTTTGGGCCTATATTTTGAAAATATTCTAACACTGAGTAGGCATGTACAGATCGCTTCTGGGACCCCAAAATATCGAATTTTCGGGTTTTTTGAGCCTGAATTTGAGATATAAACGGGTACAAAAGATGCATGCACATATCGACTTTTGGGCACCTAAGAGATTGATTTTCATCATGTTTTCGGCCTGTATTTGAGTAGGCGTGTACAGATCGCTTCTGGGACCCCAAAATATCGAATTTTCGGGTGTTTTGTGCCTGAATTTGAGATACCGACTTTGGGCACCTAAAATATCGATTTTAGCATGTTTTGGGCCTATATTTTGAAAATATTCTAACACTGATTAGGCATGTACAGATCGCTTCTGGGACCCCAAAATATCGAATTTTCGGGTTTTTTGAGCCTGAATTTGAGATATAAACGGGTACAAAAGATGCAAGCACATATCGACTTTTGGGCACCTAAAAGATTGATTTTCAGCATGTTTTCGGCCTGTATTTGAGTAGGCGTTTACAGATCGCTTCTGGTACCCCAAAATATCGAATTTTCGGGTGTTTTGTGCCTGAATTTGAGATACCGACTTTGGGCACCTAAAATATCGATTTTTAGCATGTTTTGGGCCTATATTTTGAAAATATTCTAACACTGAGTAGGCATGTACAGACCGCTTCTGGGACCCCAAAATATCGAATTTTCGGGTTTTTTGAGCCTGAATTTGAGATATAAACGGGTACAGAAGATGCATGCACATATTGACTTTGGGCACCTAAATGATCGATTTTCAGCATGTTTTAGGCCTGTATTATGAAAATACTCTAACACGGAGTAGGCATGTACTGATCGCTTCTGGGACCCCAAAATATCGAATTTTAGGGTGTTTTGAGCCTGAATTTGAGATATAAACGGGTACTGAAGATGCATGCACATATCGACATTTGGGCACCTAAAATATCGATTTTGAGCATGTTTTTGGTCTGTATCTTGAAAACATTCTAACTAGGAGTAGGCATGTATAAATCTCTTCTAGGACCTAAAAAATACCGAATTTTCGGGTGTTTTGAGCCTGAATTTGAGATATAAACGGGTACAGAAGATGCATGCACATATCGACTTTGGACACTTAAATTATCGATTTTTAGCATGTTTTGAGCCTATATTTTGAAAACGTTCTAGCACGGAGTAGGCATTTACAGATCGCTTCTGGGACCCAAAAATATCGAATTTTCGGGTATTTTGAGGTTGAATTTGGGATATAAACAGGTGCAGAAGATGCATACACATATTGACTTTTGGCACCTAAAATATTGATTTTCAGCATGTTTTGGGCCTATATTTTGAAAATACTCTAACACGGAGTAGGCATGTACAAAACGCTTCTGGGACCCCAAATTATCGAATTTTCGGGTGTTTTGAGCCTTAATTTGAAATATAAACTAGTACAGAAGATGCATGCACATATTGACTTTGGGCACATAAAATATCGATTTTCAGCATGTTTCGGGCCTGTAAATTGAAAATTCTCTAACACGGAGTAGGCATGTACTGATCGCTTCTGGGACCCCAAAATATCGAATTTTCGGGTGTTTTGAGCCTGAATTTGAGATATAAACGGGTACAGAAGATGCATGCACATATCGACTTTGGACACTTAAAATATCGATTTTTAGCATGTTTTAAGCCTATATTTTGAAAAATTTCTAGCACTGAGTAGACATGTACAGATCGCTTGTGGGACCCAAAAATATCGAATTTTCGGGTGTTTTGAGGTTGAATTTGGAATATAAACGGGTGCAGAAGATGCATACACATATTGACTTTGGGCACCTAAAATATCGATTTTCAGTATGTTTTGGGCCTGTATTTTGTAAAATACTCTAACACGGAGTAGGCATGTACCGATCGCTTCTGGGACCCCAAAATATCGAATTTTCGGGTGTTTTGGGCCTGAATTTGAGATAACGACTTTGGGCACCTAAAATATCGATTTTTAGCATGTTTTGGGCCTATATTTTGAAAATATTTTAGCACTGAGTAGGCATGTACAGATCGCTTCTGGGACCCCAAAATATCGAATTTTCGGGTTTTTTGAGCCTGAATTTGAGATATAAACGGGTACAGAAGATGCATGCACATATTGACTTTGGGCACCTAAAAGATCGATTTTCAGCATGTTTTGGACCTGAATTATGAAAATACTCTAACACGGAGTAGGCATGTACTGATCGCTTCTGGGACCCCAAAATATCGAATTTTCGGGTGTTTTGAACCTGAATTTGAAATATAAACGGGTACTGAAGATGCATGCACATATCGACATTTGAGCACCTAAAATATCGATTTTGAGCATGTTTTTGTTCTGTATCTTGAAAACATTCTAACTAGGAGTAGGCATGTATAGATCGCTTCTAGGACCCAAAAATACCGAATTTTCGGGTGTTTTGAGCCTGAATTTGAGATATAAACGGGTACAGAAGATGCATGCACATATCGACTTTGGACACTTAAAATATCGATTTTTAGCATGTTTTGAGCCTATATTTTGAAAACAATCTAGTACTGAGTAGGCATGTACAGATCACTTCTGGGACCCCAAAATATCGAATTTTCGGGTGTTTGGAGATTGAATTTGAGATATAAACGGGTACAGAAGAAGCATACACATATTGACTTTGGGCACCAAAAATATCGATTTTCAGCATGTTTTCGGCCTGTATTTGAGTAGGCGTGTACAGATCGCTTCTGGGACCCCAAAATATCGAATTTTCGGGTGTTTTGTGCCTGAATTTGAGATATCGACTTTGGGCACCTAAAATATCGATTTTTAGCATGTTTTGGGCCTATAATTTGAAAATATTCTAGCACTGAGTAGGCATGTACAGATCGCTTCTGGGACCCCAAAATATCGAATTTTCGGGTTTTTTGAGCCTGAATTTGAGATATAAACGGGTACAGAAGATGCATGCACATATCGACTTTGGACACTTAAAATATCGATTTTTAGCATGTTTTGAGCCTATATTTTGAAAACGTTCTAGCACGGAGTAGGCATTTACAGATCGCTTCTAGGACCCACAAATATCGAATTTTCGGGTATTTTGAGGTTGAATTTGGGATATAAACATTTGCAGAAGATGCATACACATATTGACTTTGGGCACCAAAAATATCGATTTTCAGCATGTTTTCGGCCTGTATTTGAGTAGGCGTGTACAGATCGCTTCTGGGACCCCAAAATATCGAATTTTCGGGTGTTTTGTGCCTGAATTTGAGATATCGACTTTGGGCACCTAAAATATCGATTTTTAGCATGTTTTGGGCCTATAATTTGAAAATATTCTAGCACTGAGTAGGCATGTACAGATCGCTTCTGGGACCCCAAAATATCGAATTTTCGGGTTTTTTGAGCCTGAATTTGAGATATAAACGGGTACAGAAGATGCATGCACATATCGACTTTGGACACTTAAAATATCGATTTTTAGCATGTTTTGAGCCTATATTTTGAAAACGTTCTAGCACGGATTAGGCATGTACAAAACGCTTCTGGGACCCCAAATTATCGAATTTTCGGGTTTTTTGAGCCTTAATTTGAAATATAAACTAGTACAGAAGATGTATGCACATATCGACTTTTTGGCACCTAAAAGATCGATTTTGAGCATGTTTTGGTTCTGTATCTTGAAAACATTCTAACTAGGATTAGGCATGTACAGATCGCTTCTATGACCAAAAAATACCGAATTTTCGGGTGTTTTGAGCCTGAATTTAAAATATAAACGGGTACAGAAGATGCATGCACATATCGACTTTGGACACTTAAAATATCGATTTTTAGCATGTTTTGAGCCTATATTTTGAAAACATTTAAGCATTGAGTAAGCATGTACAGATCGCTTCTGGGACCCAAAAATATACAATTTTCGGTTGTTTTGAGGTAGAATTTGGGATTTAAACGGGTGCAGAAGATGCTTACACATATTGACTTTGGGCACCTAAAATATCGATTTTCAGCATGTTTTGGGCTTGTATCTGAGTAGACATGTACAGATCGTTTCTGGGACCCCAAAATATCGAATTTTCGGGTGTTTGGAGCCTGAATTTGAGATATAAACGGGTACAGAATAGGCATTCACATATCGACTTTGGACACTTAAAATATCGATTTTTATCATGTTTTGAGCCTATATTTTGAAAACATTTAAGCATTGAGTAGACATGTACAGATCGCTTGTGGGACCCAAAAATATCGAATTTTCGGGTGTTTTGAGGTTGAATTTGGAATATAAACGGGTGCAGAAGATGCATACACATATTGACTTTGGGCACCTAAAATATCGATTTTCAGTATGCTTTGGGCCTGTATTTTGTAAAATACTCTAACACGGAGTAGGCATGTACCGATCGCTTCTGGGACCCCAAAATATCGAATTTTCGGGTGTTCTGGGCCTGAATTTGAGATAACGACTTTGGGCACCTAAAATATCGATTTTTAGCATGTTTTGGGCCTATATTTTGAAAATATTTTAGCACTGAGTAGGCATGTACAGATCGCTTCTGGGACCCCAAAATATCGAATTTTCGGGTTTTTTGAGCCTGAATTTGAGATATAAACGGGTACAGAAGATGCATGCACATATTGACTTTGGGCACCTAAAAGATCGATTTTCAGCATGTTTTGGGCCTGAATTATGAAAATACTCTAACACGGAGTAGGCATGTACTGATCGCTTCTGGGACCCCAAAATATCGAATTTTTGGGTGTTTTGAACCTGAATTTGAAATATAAACGGGTACTGAAGATGCATGCACATATCGACATTTGAGCACCTAAAATATCGATTTTGAGCATGTTTTTGTTCTGTATCTTGAAAACATTCTAACTAGGAGTAGGCATGTATAGATTGCTTCTAGGACCCAAAAATACCGAATTTTCGGGTGTTTTGAGCCTGAATTTGAGATATAAACCGGTACAGAAGATGCATGCACATATCGACTTTGGACACTTAAAATATCGATTTTTAGCATGTTTTGAGCCTATATTTTGAAAACAATCTAGTACTGAGTAGGCATGTACAGATCACTTCTGGGACCCCAAAATATCGAATTTTCGGGTGTTTGGAGATTGAATTTGAGATATAAACGGGTACAGAAGAAGCATACACATATTGACTTTGGGCACCAAAAATATCGATTTTCAGCATGTTTTCGGCCTGTATTTGAGTAGGCGTGTACAGATCGCTTCTGGGACCCCAAAATATCGAATTTTCGGGTGTTTTGTGCCTGAATTTGAGATATCGACTTTGGGCACCTAAAATATCGATTTTTAGCATGTTTTGGGCCTATAATTTGAAAATATTCTAGCACTGAGTAGGCATGTACAGATCACTTCTGGGACCCCAAAATATCGAATTTTCGGGTTTTTTGAGCCTGAATTTGAGATATAAACGGGTACAGAAGATGCATGCACATATCGACTTTGGACACTTAAAATATCGATTTTTAGCATGTTTTGAGCCTATATTTTGAAAACGTTCTAGCACGGAGTATGCATTTACAGATCGCTTCTGGGACCCACAAATATCGAATTTTCGGGTATTTTGAGGTTGAATTTGGGATATAAACAGGTGCAGAAGATGCATACACATATTGACTTTGGGCACCTAAAATATCGATTTTCAGCATGTTTTGGGCCTGTATTTTGAAAATACTCTAACACGGAGTAGGCATGTACAAAACGCTTCTGGGACCCCAAATTATCGAATTTTCGGGTGTTTTGAGCCTTAATTTGAAATATAAACTAGTACAGAAGATGTATGCACATTTCGACTTTTTGGCACCTAAAAGATCGATTTTGAGCATGTTTTGGTTCTGTATCTTGAAAACATTCTAACTAGGAGTAGGCATGTACAGATCGCTTGTAGGACCCAAAAATACCGAATTTTCGGGTGTTTTGAGCCTAAATTTGAGATATAAACGGGTACAGAAGATGCATGCACATATCGACTTTGGACACTTAAAATATCGATTTTTAGCATGTTTTGAGCCTATATTTTGAAAAAATTCTAGCACTGAGTAGGCATGTACAGATCGCTTGTGGGACCCCAAAATATCGAATTTTCGGGTGTTTGCAACCTGAATTTGGAATATAAACGGGTGCAGAAGATGCATACACATATTGACTTTGGGCACCTAAAATATCGATTTTCAGTATGTTTTGGGCCTGTATTTTGAAAATACTCTAACACGGAGTAGGCATGTACCGATCGCTTCTGGGACCCCAAAATATCGAATTTTCGGGTGTTCTGGGCCTGAATTTGAGATAACGACTTTGGGCACCTAAAATATCGATTTTTAGCATGTTTTGGGCCGATATTTTGAAAATATTCTAGCACTGAGTAGGCATGTACAGATCGCTTCTGGGACCCCAAAATATCGAATTTTCGGGTTTTTTGAGCCTGAATTTGAGATATAAACGGGTACAGAAGATGCATGCACATATTGACTTTGGGCACCTAAAAGATCGATTTTCAGCATGTTTTGGGCCTGAATTATGAAAATACTCTAACACGGAGTAGGCATGTACTGATCGCTTCTGGGACCCCAAAATATCGAATTTTCGGGTGTTTTGAACCTGAATTTGAAATATAAACGGGTACTGAAGATGCATGCACATATCGACATTTGAGCACCTAAAATATCGATTTTGAGCATGTTTTTGTTCTGTATCTTGAAAACATTCTAACTAGGAGTAGGCATGTATAGATCGCTTCTAGGACCCAAAAATACCGAATTTTCGGGTGTTTTGAGCCTGAATTTGAGATATAAACGGGTACAGAAGATGCATGCACATATCGACTTTGGACACTTAAAATATCGATTTTTAGCATGTTTTGAGCCTATATTTTGAAAACAATCTAGTACTGAGTAGGCATGTACAGATCACTTCTGGGACCCCAAAATATCGAATTTTCGTGTGTTTGGAGATTGAATTTGAGATATAAACGGGTACAGAAGAAGCATACACATATTGACTTTGGGCACCAAAAATATCGATTTTCAGCATGTTTTCGGCCTGTATTTGAGTAGGCGTGTACAGATCGCTTCTGGGACCCCAAAATATCGAATTTTCGGGTGTTTTGTGCCTGAATTTGAGATATCGACTTTGGGCACCTAAAATATCGATTTTTAGCATGTTTTGGGGACTATAATTTGAAAATATTCTAGCACTGAGTAGGCATGTACAGATCGCTTCTGGGACCCCAAAATATCGAATTTTCGGGTTTTTTGAGCCTGAATTTGAGATATAAACGGGTACAGAAGATGCATGCACATATCGACTTTGGACACTTAAAATATCGATTTTTAGCATGTTTTGAGCCTATATTTTGAAAACGTGTTAGCACGGAGTAGGCATTTACAGATCGCTTCTGGGACCCACAAATATCGAATTTTCGGGTATTTTGAGGTTGAATTTGGGATATAAACATTTGCAGAAGATGCATACACATATTGACTTTGGGCACCTAAAATATCGATTTTCAGCATGTTTTAGGCCTGTATTTTGAAAATACTCTAACACGGATTAGGCATGTACAAAACGCTTCTGGGACCCCAAATTATCGAATTTTCGGGTTTTTTGAGCCTTAATTTGAAATATAAACTAGTACAGAAGATGTATGCACATATCGACTTTTTGGCACCTAAAAGATCGATTTTGAGCATGTTTTGGTTCTGTATCTTGAAAACATTCTAACTAGGATTAGGCATGTACAGATCGCTTCTATGACCAAAAAATACCGAATTTTCGGGTGTTTTGAGCCTGAATTTGAGATATAAACGGGTACAGAAGATGCATGCACATATCGACTTTGGACACTTAAAATATCGATTTTTAGCATGTTTTGAGCCTATATTTTGAAAACATTTAAGCATTGAGTAAGCATGTACAGATCGCTTCTGGGACCCAAAAATATACAATTTTCGGTTGTTTTGAGGTAGAATTTGGGATTTAAACGGGTGCAGAAGATGCTTACACATATTGACTTTGGGCACCTAAAATATCGATTTTCAGCATGTTTTGGGCTTGTATCTGAGTAGACTTGTACAGATCGTTTCTGGGACCCCAAAATATCGAATTTTCGGGTGTTTGGAGCCTGAATTTGAGATATAAACGGGTACAGAATAGGCATTCACATATCGACTTTTGGGCACCTAAAAGATCGATTTTCAGTATGTTTTGGGCCTGTTTTTTAAAAATACTCTAACACAGAGTAGGCATGTACAGATCGCTTCTGGGACCCCAAAATATCGAATTTTCGGGTGTTTTGGGCCTGAATTTCAGATATCGACTTTGGGCACCTAAAATATCGATTTTTAGCATGTTTTGGGCCTATTTTTTGAAAATATTCTAGCACTGAGTAGGCATGTACAGATCGCTTATGGGACCCCAAAATATCGAATTTTCGAGTGTTTTGACCCTGAATTTGAGATATAAATGGGTACAGAAGATGCATTCACATATTGACTTTGGGAACCTAGAATATCGATTTTCAGCATGTTTTGGGCCTGTATTTTGAAAATACTCTAACATGGAGTAGGCATGTACAGATCGCTTCTGGGACCCCAAAATATCGAATTTTCAGGTGTTTTGAGCCTGAATTTGAGATATAAACGGGTACTGAAGATGCATGCACATATCGACTTTTGGGCACCTAAAATATCGATTTTGAGCATGTTTTTGGTCTGTATCTTGAAAACATTCTAACTAGGATTAGGCATGTACGGATCGTTTCTTGGACCCTAAAATATCGAATTTTCGGGTGTTTGGAGCCTGAATTTGAGATATCTACGGGTACAGAAGATGCATGCAAATATCGACTTTTGGGCACCTAAAATATCGATTTTCAGTATGTTTTGGGCCTGTATTTTGAAAATACTTTAACACGGTGTAGGCATGTACAGATCGCTTCTGGGATCCCAAAATATCGAATTTTCGGGTGTTTTGAGCCTGAATTTGAGATATCGACTTTGGGCACCTAAAATATCGATTTTAGCATGTTTTGGGCCTATATTATTAAAATATTCTAGCACTGAGTAGGCATGTACAGATCGCTTCTGGGACCCCAAAATATCGAATTTTCGGGTGTTTTGAGCCTGAATTTGAGATATAAACTGGTACAGAAGATGCATTCACATATCGACTTTGGACACTTAAAATATCGATTTTTTGCATGTTTTGAGCCTATATTTTGAAAACATTCTAGCACTGAGTAGGCATGTACAGATCGTTTCTATAACCCAAAAATATCGAATTTTTGGGTGTTTTGAGATTGAATTTGGGATATAAACCGGTGCAGAACATGCATACACGTATTGACTTTGGGCACCTAAAATATCAATTTTCAGCATGTTTTGGGCCTGCATCTGAGTAGGCATGTACAGATCGTTTCTGGGACCCCAAAATATCGAATTTTCGGGTATTTGGAGCCTGAATTTGAGATATAAACTGGTACAGAAGACTCATGCACATATCAACTTTTTGGCACCAAAAAGATCGATTCTCAGTATGTTTTGGGCCTGTATTTTGAAAATACTCTAACACGGAGTAGGCATGTACAGATCGCTTCTGGGACCCCAAAATATCGAATTTTTGGGTGTTCTGGGCCTGAATTTGAGATCTCGATTTTGGGCACCCACAGTAAAATATCGATTTTTAGCATGTTTTGGGCCTATATTTTGAAAATATTCTAGCACTGAGTAGGCATGTAAAGATCGCTTCTGGGAACCCAAAATATCGAATTTTCGGTTTTTTTGAGCCTGAATTTGAGATATAAACGGGTTCCGAAGATGCATGCACATATCGACTTTTGGGCACCTAATATATCGATTTCGAGCATGTTTTGGGTCTGTATCTTAAAAACATTCTAACTAGGAGTAGGCATGTACAGATCGCTTGTGGGACCCAAAAATATCGAATTTTCGGGTGTTTTGTGCCTGAATTTGGAATATAAACGGGTGCAGAAGATGCTTACACATATTGACTTTGGGCACCTAAAATATCGATTTTCAGCATGTTTTGGGCTTGTATCTGAGTAGGCATGTACAGATCGTTTCTGGGACCCCAAAATATCGAATTTTCGGGTGTCTGGAGCCTGAATTTGAGATATAAATGGGTACAGAATAGGCATTCACATATCGACTTTTGGGCACCTAAAAGATCGATTTTCAGTATGTTTTGGGCCTGTATTTTGAAAATACTCTAACACAGAGTAGGCATGTACAGATCGCTTCTGGGACCCCAAAATATCGAATTTTCGGGTGTTTTGGGCCTGAATTTGAGATATCGACTTTGGGCACCTAAAATATCGATTTTTAGCATGTTTTGGGCCTATTTTTTGAAAATATTTTAGCACTGAGTAGGCATGTACAGATCGCTTATGGGACCCCAAAATATCGAATTTTCGAGTGTTTTGAGCCTGAATTTGAGATATAAACGGGTACAGAAGATGCATGCACATATTGACTTTGGGAACCTAGAATATCGATTTTCAGCATGTTTTGGGCCTGTATTTTGAAAATACTCTAACATGGAGTAGGCATGTACAGATCGTTTCTTGGACCCCAAAATATCGAATTTTCGGGTGTTTCGAGCCTGAATTTGAGATATCTACGGGTACAGAAGATGCATGCAAATATCGACTTTTGGGCACCTAAAAGATCGATTTTCAGTATGTTTTGGGCCTGTATTTTGAAAATACTCTAACACGGTGTAGGCATGTACAGATCGCTTCTGGGATCCCAAAATATCGAATTTTCGGGTGTTTTGGGCCTGAATTTGAGATATCGACTTTGGGCACCTAAAATATCGATTAGTAGCATGTTTTGGGACTATATTATTAAAATATTCTAGCACTGAGTAGGCATGTACAGATCGCTTCTGGGACCCCAAAATATCGAATTTTCGGGTGTTTTGAGCCTGAATTTGAGATATAAACTGGTACAGAAGATGCATGCACATATTGACTTTGGGCACCTAAATATCGATTTTCAGCATGTTTTGGGCCTGTATTTTGAAAATACTCTAACACGGAGTAGGCATTTACAGATTGTTTCTGGGACCCCAAAATATCGAATGTTCGGGTGTTTTGAGCCTGAATTTGAGATATAAACGGGTACTGAAGATGCATGCACATATCGACTTTTGGGCACCTAAAAGATCGATTTTCAGTATGTTTTGGGCCTGTATTTTGAAAATACTCTAACAAGGAGTAGGCATGTACAGATCACTTCTGTGACCGAAAAATATCGAATTTTTTGGTGTTCTGGGCCTGAATTTGAGATATCGATTTTGGGCACCTACAGTAAAATATCGATTTTTAGCATGTTTTGGGCCTATATTTTGAAAATATTCTAGCACTGAGTACGCATGTACAGATCGCTTCTGGGACCCCAAAATATCGAATTTTCGGGTTTTTTGAGAATGAATTTGAGATATAAACGGGTACAGAAGATGCATGCACATATCGACATTTGGGCACCTAAAATATCGATTTTGATCATGTTTTTGGTCTGTATCTTGAAAATATTCTAACTAGGAGTAGGCATGTAAGGATCGCTTCTAGGACCCAAATATACCGAATTTTCGGGTGTTTTGAGCCTGAATTTGAGATATAAACAGGTACAGAAGATGCATGCACATATCGACTTTGGACACTTAAAATATAGATTTTTAGCATGTTTTGAGCCTATATTTTGAAAACATTTTAGCACTGAGTAGGCATGTACAGATCGCTTCTGGGACCCAAAAATATAGAATTTTCGGTTGTTTTGAGGTCGAATTTGGGATATAAACGGGTGCAGAAGATGCATACACATATTGACTTTTGTGCACCTAAAAGATCGATTTTTAGTATGTTTTTGGCCTCTATTTTGAAAATACACTAACACGGAGTAGGCATGTACAGATCGCTTCTTGGACCCAAAAATAACGAATTCTCGGGTATTTTCAGGTTGAATTTGAGATATAAACGGGTTCGGAAGATGCATGCACATATCGACTTTTGGGCACCTAAAAGATCGATTTTCAGTATGTTTTGGGCCTGTATTCTGAAAATACTCTAACACAGAGTAGGCATGTACAAATCGCTTCTGGGACCCCAAAATATCGAATTTTCGGATGTTTTGAGGTTGAATTTGGGATATAAACGGGTGCAGAAGATGCATACACATATTAACTTTGGACACCTAAAATATTGATTTTCAGCATGTTTTGGGCCTGTATTTTGAAAATACTCTAACACTGAGTAGGCATGTACAGATCGCTTGTGGGACCCCAAAATATCGAATTTTCGGATGTTATGAGCCTAAATTTGAGATATAAACGGGTACAGAAGATGCATGCACATATCGAGTTTTGGGCACCTAAAAGATCGATTTTCAGTATGTTTTGGGCCTGTATTTTTAAAATACTCTAACACGGAGTAGGCATGTACCGATCGCTTCTGGGACCCCAAAATATCGAATTTTCGGGTGTTCTGGACCTGAATTTGAGATAACAACTTTGGGCACCTAAAATATCGATTTTTAGCATGTTTTGGGCCTATATTTTGAAAATATTTTATCACTGAGTAGGCATTTACAGATCGCTTCTGGGACCCCAAAATATCGAATTTTCGGGGTTTTTTAGCCTGAATTTGAGATATAAACGGGTACAGAAGATGCATACACATATTGACTTTGGACACCTAAAAGATCGATTTTCAGCATGTTTTGGGCCTGTATTATGAAAATACTCTAACACGGAGTAGGCATGTACAGATCGCTTCTGGGACCCCTAAATATCGAATTTTCGGGTGTTTTGAGCCTGAATTTGAGATATAAACTGGTACAGAGGATGCATGCACATATTGACTTTGTGCACCTAAATATCGATTTTCAGCATGTTTTGGGCCTATATTTTGAAAACATTTTAGCACTGAGTAGGCATGTACAGATCGCTTCTTGGACCCAAAAATATAGAATTTTCGGTTGTTTTGAGGTTGAATTAGGGATATAAACGGGTGCCGAAGATGCATATATTGACTTTTGTGCACCTAAAAGATCGATTTTTAGTATGTTTTGGGCCTCTATTTTGAAAATACTCTAACACGGGGTAGGCATGTACAGATCGCTTATTGGACCCAAAAATAACGAATTCTCGGGTGTTTTGAGGTTGAATTTGAGATATAAACGGGTTCCGAAGTTGCATGCACATATCGACTTTTGGGCACCTAATATATCGATTTTGAGCATGTTTTGGGTCTGTATCTTGAAAACATTCTAACTAGGAGTAGGCATGTACAGATCGCTTGTAGGACCAAAAATACCGAGTTTTCGGGTGTTTTGAGCCTGAATTTGAGATATAAACGGGTACAGAAGATGCAGGCACATATCGACTTTGGACACTTAAAATATCGATTTTTAGCATGTTTTGAGCCTTTATTTTGAAAAAATTCTAGCACTGAGTAGGCATGTACAGATCGCTTGTGGGACCCAAAAATATCGAATTTTCGGGTGTTTTGAGGTTGAATTTGGAATATAAACGGGTGCAGAAGATGCATACACATATTGACTTTGGGCACCTAAAATATCGATTTTTAGCATGTTTTGGGCCTGTATCTGAGTAGTCATGTACAGATCGTTTCTGGGACCCCAAAATATCGAATTTTTTGGTGTTTGGAGCCCGAATTTAAGATATAAACGGGTACAGAATATGCATTCACATATCGACTTTTGGGCACCTAAAAGATCGATTTTCAGTATGATTTGGGCCTGTATTTTGAAAATACTCTAACAAGGAGTAGGCATGTACAGATCGCTTCTGGGACCGCAAAATATCGAATTTTTGGGTGTTATGGGCCTGAATTTGAGATATCGATTTTGGGCACCTACAGTAAAATATCGATTTTTAGCATGTTTTGGCCCTATATTTTGAAAATATTCTAGCACTGAGTACGCATGTACAGATCGCTTCTGGGACCCATAAATATCGAATTTTCGGGTTTTTTGAGCCTGAATTTGAGATATAAACGGGTACAGAAGATGCATGCACATATCGACATTTGGGCACCTAAAATATCGATTTTGAGCATGTTTTTGGTCTGTATCTTGAATATATTCTAACTAGGAGTAGGCATGTAAGGATCGCTTCTAGGACCCAAATATACCGAATTTTCGGGTGTTTTGAGCCTGAATTTGAGATATAAACAGGTACAGAAGATGCATGCACATATCGACTTTGGACACTTAAAATATCGATTTTTAGCATGTTTTGAGCCTATATTTTGAAAACATTTTAGCACTGAGTAGGCATGTACAGATCGCTTCTGGGACCCAAAAATATAGAATTTTCGGTTGTTTTGAGGTTGAATTTGGGATATAAACGGGTGCAGAAGATGCATACACATATTGACTTTTGTGCACCTAAAAGATCGATTTTTAGTATGTTTTGGGCCTCTATTTTGAAAATACTCTAACACGGAGTAGGCATGTACAGATCGCTTCTTGGACCCAAAAATAACGAATTCTCGGGTATTTTGAGGTTGAATTTGAGATATAAACGGGTTCGGAAGATGCATGCACATATCGACTTTTGGGCACCTAAAAGATCGATTTTCAGTATGTTTTGGGCCTGTATTCTAAAAATACTCTAACACAGAGTAGGCATGTACAAATCGCTTCAGGGACCCCAAAATATCGAATTTTCGGATGTTTTGAGGTTGAATTTGGGATATAAACTTGTGCAGAAGATGCATACACATATTAACTTTGGACACCTAAAATATCGATTTTCAGCATGTTTTGGGCCTGTATTTTGAAAATACTCTAACACGGAGTAGGCATGTACAGATCGCTTGTGGGACCCCAAAATATCGAATTTTCGGGTGTTATGAGCCTGAATTTGAGATATAAACGGGTACAGAAGATGCATGCACATATCGAGTTTTGGGCACCTAAAAGATCGATTTTCAGTATGTTTTGGGCCTGTATTTTGAAAATACTCTAACACGGAGTAGGCATGTACCGATCGCTTCTGGGACCCCAAAATATCGAATTTTCGGGTGTTCTGGGCCTGAATTTGAGATAACGACTTTGGGCACCTAAAATATCGATTTTTAGCATGTTTTGGGCCTATATTTTGAAAATATTTTATCACTGAGTAGGCATTTACAGATCGCTTCTGGAACCCCAAAATATCGAATTTTCGGGTTTTTTGAGCCTGAATTTGAGATATAAACGGGTACAGAAGATGCATACACATATTGACTTTGGACACCTAAAAGATCGATTTTCAGCATGTTTTGGGCCTGTATTATGAAAATACTCTAACACGGAGTAGGCATGTACAGATCGCTTCTGGGACCCCTAAATATCGAATTTTCGGGTGTTTTGAGCCTGAATTTGAGATATAAACTGGTACAGAGGATGCATGCACATATTGACTTTGGGCACCTAAATATCGATTTTCAGCATGTTTTGGGCCTATATTTTGAAAACATTTTAGCACTGAGTAGGCAAGTACAGATCGCTTCTGGGACCCAAAAATATAGAATTTTCGGTTGTTTTGAGGTTGAATTTGGGATATAAACGGGTGCCGAAGATGCATACACATATTGACTTTTGTGCACCTAAAAGATCGATTTTTAGTATGTTTTGGGCCTCTATTTTGAAAATACTCTAACACGGAGTAGGCATGTACAGATCGCTTCTTGGACCCAAAAATAACGAATTCTCGGGTGTTTTGAGGTTGAATTTGAGATATAAACGGGTTCCGAAGTTGCATGCACATATCGACTTTTGGGCACCTAATATATCGATTTTGAGCATGTTTTGGGTCTGTATCTTGAAAACATTCTAACTAGGAGTAGGCATGTACAGATCGCTTGTAGGACCCAAAAATACCGAGTTTTCGGGTGTTTTGAGCATGAATTTGAGATATAAACGGGTACAGAAGATGCAGGCACATATCGACTTTGGACACTTAAAATATCGATTTTTAGCATGTTTTGAGCCTATATTTTGAAAAAATTCTAGCACTGAGTAGGCATGTACAGATCGCTTTTGGGACCCAAAAATATCGAATTTTCGGGTGTTTTGAGGTTGAATTTGGAATATAAACGGGTGCAGAAGATGCATACACATATTGACTTTGGGCACCTAAAATATCGATTTTTAGCATGTTTTGGGCCTGTATCTGAGGAGGCATGTACAGATCGTTTCTGGGACCCCAAAATATCGAATTTTTTGGTGTTTGGAGCCTGAATTTAAGATATAAACGGGTACAGAATATGCATTCACATATCGACTTTTGGGCACCTAAAAGATCGATTTTCAGTATGATTTGGGCCTGTATTTTGAAAATACTCTAACACGGAGTAGGCATGTACAGATCGCTTCTGGGACCCCAAAATATCGAATTTTTGG
The DNA here is from genome assembly GCA_033782935.1 of Petrolisthes cinctipes. Taxonomy (NCBI): domain Eukaryota; kingdom Metazoa; phylum Arthropoda; class Malacostraca; order Decapoda; family Porcellanidae; genus Petrolisthes; species Petrolisthes cinctipes. The sequence goes on from JAWQEG010001201.1 coordinate 1,677,662, forward strand.
GTGTTATGAGCCTGAATTTGAGATATAAACGGGTACAGAAGATGCATGCACATATCGAGTTTTGGGCACCTAAAAGATCGATTTTCAGTATGTTTTGGGCCTGTATTTTGAAAATACTCTAACACGGAGTAGGCATGTACAGATCGCTTCTGGGACCCCAAAATATCGAATATTCGGGTGTTCTGGGCCTGAATTTGAAATAACGACTTTGGGCACCTAAAATATCGATTTTTAGCATGTTTTGGGCCTATATTTTGAAAATATTTTAGCACTGAGTAGGCATGTACAGATCGCTTCTGGAACCCCAAAATATCGAATTTTCGGGTGTTTTGAGCCTGAATTTGAGATATAAACGGGTACAGAAGATGCATGCACATATTGACTTTGGGAACCTAGAATATCGATTTTCAGCATGTTTTGGGCCTGTATTTTGAAAATACTCTAACATGGAGTAGGCATGTACAGATCGCTTCTGGGACCCCAAAATATCGAATTTTCGGGTGTTTTGAGCCTGAATTTGAGATATAAACGGGTACAGAAGATGCATGCACATATTGACTTTGGGAACCTAGAATATCGATTTTCAGCATGTTTTGGGCCTGTATTTTGAAAATACTCTAACATGGAGTAGACATGTACAGATCGTTTCTTCGACCCCAAAATATCGAATTTTCGGGTGTTTGGAGCCTGAATTTGAGATAAAAACGGGTACATAAGATGCATGCACATATCGACTTTTGGGCACCTAAAAGATCGATTTTCAGTATGTTTTGGGCCTGTATTCTGAAAATACTCTAACACAGAGTAGGCATGTACAAATCGCTTCTGGGACCCCAAAATATCGAATTTTCCGATGTTTTGAGGTTGAATTTGGGATATAAACGGGTGCAGAAGATTCATACACATATTAACTTTGGGCACCTAAAATATCGATTTTCAGCATGTTTTGGGCCTGTATTTTGAAAATACTCTAACACGGAGTAGGCATGTACTGATCGCTTCTGGAACCCCAAAATATCGAATTTTCGGATGTTTTGAGGTTGAATTTGGGATATAAACGGGTGCAGAAGATGCATACACATATTAACTTTGGACACCTAAAATATCGATTTTTAGCATGTTTTGGGCCTATATTTTGAAAATATTTTAGCACTGAGTAGGCATGTACAGATCGCTTCTGGGACCCCAAAATATCGAATTTTCGGGTTTTTTGAGCCTGAATTTGAGATTTAAACGGTTACAGAAGATGCATGCACATATTGATTTTGGTCACCTAAAAGATCGATTTTCAGCATGTTTTGGGCCTGTATTATGAAAATACTCTAACACGGAGTAGGCAAGTACTGATCGCTTCTGGGACGCCAAAATATCGAATTTTCGGGTGTTTTGAGCCTGAATTTGAGATATAAACGGGTACCGAAGATGCATTCACATATCGACATTTGGGCACCTAAAATATCGATTTTGAGCATGTTTTTGGTCTGTATCTTGAAAACATTCTAACTAGGAGTAGGCATGTATAGATCGCTTCTAGGACACAAAAATACCGAATTTTCGGGTGTTTTGAGCCTGAATTTGAGATATAAACGGGTACAGAAGATGCATGCACATATCGACTTAGGACACTTAAAATATCGCTTTTTAGCATGTTTTGAGCCTATATTTAAAAAAAAAACAATCTAGTACTGAGTAGGCATGTACAGATCGCTTCTGGGACCCCAAAATATCGAATTTTCGGGTGTTTGGAGATTGAATTTGAGATATAAACGGGTACAGAAGAAGCATACACATATTGACTATGGGCACCAAAAATATCGATTTTCAGCATGTTTTCGGCCTGTATTTGAGTAGTCGTGTACAGATCGCTTCTGGGACCCCAAAATATCGAATTTTCGGGTGTTTTGTGCCTGAATTTGAGATATCGACTTTGGGCACCTAAAATATCGATTTTTAGCATGTTTTGGGTCTATAATTTGAAAATATTCTAGCACTGAGTAGGCATGTACAGATCGCTTCAGGGAACCCAAAATATCGAATTTTCGGGTATTTTGAGCCTGAATTTGAGATATAAACGGGTACAGAAGATGCATACACATATTGACTTTGGGCACCTAAAAGATCGATTTTTAGCATGGTTTAGGCCTGTATTATTAAAATACTCTAACACCGAGTAGGCATGTACTGATCGCTTCTGGGACCCACAAATATGGAATTTTCGGGTGTTTTGAGCCTGAATTTGAGATATAAACGGGTACTGAAGATGCATGCACATATCGACATTTGGGCACCTAAAATATCGATTTTGAGCATGTTTTTGGTCTGTATCTTGAAAACATTCTAACTAGGAGTAGGCATGTATAGATCGCTTCTAGGACCCAAAAATACCAAATTATCGGGTGTTTTGAGCCTGAATTTGAGATATAAACGGGTACAGAAGATGCATGCACATATCGACTTTGGACACTTAAAATACCGATTTTTAGCATGTTTTGAGCCTATATTTTGAAAACAATATAGTACTGAGTAGGCATGTACAGATCGCTTCTGGGACCCCAAAATATCGAATTTTCGGGTGTTTGGAGTTTGAATTTGAGATATAAACGGGTACAGAAGAAGCATACACATATTGACTTTGGGCACCAAAAATATCGATTTTCAGCATGTTTTCGGCCTGTATTTGAGTAGGCGTGTACAGATCGCTTCTGGGACCCCAAAATATCGAATTTTCGGGTGTTTTGGGACTGAATTTGAGATATCGACTTTTGGGCACCTAAAATAACGAATTTTAGCATGTTTTGGGCCAATATTTTGAAAATATTCTAGCAATGAGTAGGCATGTACAGATCGCTGCTGGGACCCCAAAATATCGAATTTTCGGGTGTTTTGAGCCTGAATTTGAGATATAAACGGGTACTGAAGATGCATGCACATATCGACATTTGGGCACTTAAAATATCGATTTTGAGCATGTTTTTGGTCTGTATCTTGAAAATATTCTAACTAGGAGTAGGCATGTATAGATCGCTTCTAGGACCCAAAAATACCGAATTTTCGGGTGTTTTGAGCCTGAATTTGAGATATAAACGGGTACAGAAGATGCATGCACATATCGACTTTGGACACTTAAAATATCGATTTTTAGCATGTATTGAGCCTATATTTTGAAAACATTCTAGCACTAAGTAGGCATGTACAGATCGCTTCTGGGACCCAAAAATATAGAATTTTCGGTTGTTTTGAGGTTGAATTTGGGATATAAACGGGTGCAGAAGATGCATACACATATTGACTTTTGTGCACCTAAAAGATCGATTTTTAGTATGTTTTGGGCCTCTATTTTGAAAATACTCTAACACGGAGTGGGCATGTACAGATCGCTTCTCGGACCCAAAAAAAACGAATTCTCGGGTGTTTTGAGGTTGAATTTGAGATATAAACGGGTTCCGAAGATGCATGCACATATTGACTTTGGGCACCTAAAAGATCGATTTTTAGTATATTTTGGGACTCTATTTTGAAAATACTCTATCACGGGGTAGGCATGTACAGATCGCTTCTCGGACCCAAATATACCGAATTTTCGGGTGTTTTGAGCCTGAATTTTAGATATAAACGGGTACAGAAGATGCATGCAAAAATCGACTTTAGACACTTAAAATACCGATTTTTAGCATGTTTTGAGCCTATATTTTGAGAAAATTCTAGCACTGAGTAGGCATTTACAGATCGCTTGTAGGACCTAAAAATATCGAATTTTCGGGTGTTTTGAGGTTGAATTTGGAATATAAACAGGTGCAGAAGATGCATACACATATTGACTTTGGGCACCTAAAATATCGATTTTCAGCATGTTTTGGGTCTGTATCTGAGTAGGCATATACAGATCGTTTCTGGGACCCCAAAATATCGAATTTTCGGGTGTTTGGAGCCTGAATTTCAGATATCAACGGGTACAGAATATGCATTCACATATCGACTTTTGGGCATCTAAAAGTTTGATTTTTAGTATGTTTTGGGCCTGTATTTTGAAAATACTCTAACACAGCGTAGGCATGTACAGATCGCTTCTGGGACCCCAAAATATCAAATTTTCGGGTGTTTTGGGCCTGAATTTGAGATATCGACTTTGGGCACCTAAAATATCGATTTTAGCATGTTTTGGGCCTATTTTTTGAAAATACTCTAACATGGAGTAGGCATGTACAGATCGTTTCTTGGACCCCAAAATATCGAATTTTCGGGTGTTTGGAGCCTGAATTTGAGATATAAACGGGTACTGAAGATGCATGCACATATCGACTTTTGGGTACCTAAAATATTTATTTTCAGCATGTTTTGTGCCTGTATTTTGAAAATACTCTAACATGGAGTAGGCATGTACAGATCGCTTGTGGGACCCCAAAATATCGAATTTTCGGGTGTTTTGAGCCTGAATTTGAGATATAAACGGGTACAGAAGATTCATGCACATATCGACTTTTGGGCACCTACAAGATCGATTTTCAGTATGTTTTGGGCCTTTATTTTTAAAATACTCTAACACGGAGTAAGCATGTACAGATCGCTTCTGGGACCACAAAAAATCGGATTTTCGGGTGTTTTGGGCCTGAATTTTAGATAACGACTTTGGGCACCTAAAATATTGATTTTTAGCATGTTTTGGGCCTATATTATGAAAATATTCTACCACTGAGTAGGCATGTACAGATCTCTTCTGGGACCCCAAAATAACGAATTTTCGTGTGTTTTGAGCCTGAATTTGAGATATAATCTGGTACAGAAGATGCATGCACATATTGACTTTGGGCAACTAAAATATCGATTTTCAGCATGTTTTGGGCCTGTATTTTGAAAATATTCTAACACGGATTAGGCATTTACAGAACGCTTCTGGGACCCCAAAATATCGAATTTTCGGGTGTTTTGAGCCTGAATTTGAGATATAAACGGGTACAGAAGATGCATGCACATATCGACTTTTGGGCACCTAAAAGATCGATTTTCAGTATGTTTTGGGTCTGTATCTTGAAAACATTCTAACTAGGAGTAGGCATGTACAGATTGCTTCTAGGACCCAAAAATAACTAATTTTCGGGTGTTTTGATCCTGAATTTGAGATATAAACGGGTACAGAAGATGCATGCACATATCGACTTTGGACACTTAAAATATCGATTTTTTGCATGTTTTGAGCCTATATTTTGAAAACGTTCTAGCACTGAGTAGGCATGTACAGATCGTTTCTGGGACCCAAAAATTCGATATTTTCGGGTATTTGGAGCCTGAATTTGAGATATAAACGGGTACAGAAGATGCATGCAGATCTCGACTTTTGCTCACGTAAAAGATCGATTTTCAGTATGTTTTGGGCCTTTTTTTTGAAAATACTCAAACACGGAGTAAGCATGTACAGATCGCTTCTAGGACCCCAAAATATCGAATTTTCGGGTGTTCTAGGCCTGAATTTGAGATAACGACTTTGGGCACCTAAAATATCGATTTTTAGCATGTTTTCGGCCTATATTTTAAAAATATTCTAGCACTGAGTAGGCATGTACAGATCGCTTCTGGGACCCCAAAATATCGAATTTTCGGTTTTTTTGAGCCTGAATTTGAGATATAAACGGGTACAGAAGATGCATGCACATATTGACTTTGGGCACCTAAAAGATCGATTTTCCGCATGTTTTGGGCCTGTATTATGAAAATACTCTAACACGGAGTAGGCATGTACTGATCGCTTCTGGGACCCCAAAATATCGAATTTTCGGGTGTTTTGAGCCTGAATTTGAGATATAAACGGGTACTGAAGATGCATGCACATATCGACATTTGGGCACCTAAAATATCGATTTTGAGCATGTTTTTGGTCTGTATCTTGAAAACATTCTAACTAGGAGTAGGCATGTACAGATCGCTTCTAGGACCCAAAAATACCGAATTTTCGGGTGTTTTGAGCCTGAATTTGAGATATAAACGGGTACAGAAGATGCATGCTCATATCGACATTGGACACTTAAAATATCGATTTTTAGCATGTTTTGAGCCTATATTTTGAAAACAATCTAGTACTGAGTAGGCATGTACAGATCGCTTCTGGGACCCCAAAATATCGAATTTTCGGGTGTTTGGAGATTGAATTTGGGATATAAACGGGTACAGAAGAAGCATACACATATTGACTTTGGGCACCAAAAATATCGATTTTCAGCATGTTTTCGGCCAGTATTTGAGTAGGCGTGTACAGATCGCTTCTGGGACCCCAAAATATCGCATTTTCGGGTGTTTTGTGCCTGAATTTGAGATATCGACTTTGGGCACCTAAAATATCGATTTCTAGCATGTTTTGGGCCAATATTTTGAAAATATTCTAGCAATGAGTAGGCATGTACAGATCGCTTCTGGGACCCAAAAATATCGAATTTTCGGGTGTTTTGAGCCTGAATTTGAGATATAAACGGGTACAGAAGATGCATGCACATATTGACTTTGGGCACCTAAAAGATCGATTTTCAGCATGTTTTGGGCCTGTATTATGAAAATACTCTAACACGGAGTAGGCATGTACTGATCGCAACTGGGACCCCAAAATATCGAATATTCGGGTGTTTTGAGCCTGAATTTGAGATATAAACGGGTACAGAAGATGCATGCACATATCGACATTTGGGCACCTAAAATATCGATTTTTAGCATGTTTTTGGCCTGTATCTGAGTAGGCATGTACAGATCGCTTCTGGGACCCCCCAAAATCGAATTTTTGGGTGTTTGCAGCCTGATTTTGAGATATAAACGGGTAATGAAGATGCATGCACATATCGACTTTTAAGAACTTAAAATATCGATTTTCAGCATGTTTTGGGCCTGTATGTGAGTAGGCATGTACAGATCGCTTCATGGACCCCAAAATATCGAATTTTTGAGTGTTTGGAGCCTGAATTTGAGATATAAACGGGTACAGAAGTTGCATGCACATATCGACTTTTGGGCACCTAAAAGATCGATTTTAAGTATGTTTTGGGCCTGTATTTTGAAAATACTCTAAAACGGAGTATGCATGTACTGATCGCAACTGGGACCCCAAAATATCGAATATTCGTGTGTTTTGAGCCTGAATTTGAGATATAAATGGGTACTGAAGATGCATGTACAAATCGACATAGGACACTTAAAATATCGATTTTAAGCATGTTTAGAGCCTTTATTTTGAAAACATTCTAGCACTGAGTAGGCATGTACAGGTCACTTCTAGGATCCCAAAATATCGAATTTTCGGATGTTTTGTGGTTGAATTTGGGATATAAACGGGTGCAGAAGATACATACACATATTAACTTTGGGCACCTAAAATATCGATTTTCAGCATGTTTTGGGCCTGTATTTAGAGAATACTCTAACACGGAGTAGGCATGTACAAAACGCTTCTGGGACCCCAAATTATCGAATTTTCGGGTATTTTGAGCCTTAATTTGAGATATAAACTGGTACAGAAGATGAATGCACATATTGACTTTGGGCACATAAAATATCGATTTTCAGCATGTTTTTGGCCTGTATTTTGAAAATACTCTAACACGGAGTAGGCATGTACAGATCGCTTCTTGGACCCCAAAATATCGAATTTTTGGGTGTTTTGAACCTGAATTTAAGAAATAAACGGGTACAGAAGATGCATACACATATCGACTTTGGACACTTAAAATAGCAATTTTTAGCATGTTTTAAGCCTATATTTTGAAAACATTCTAGCACTGAGTAGGCATCTACAGATCGCGTCTGAGACCAAAAAATATCGAATTTTTGGGTGTTTTGAGGTTGAATTTATGATATAAACGGGTGCAGGAGATGCATACACATATTGAATTTGGGCAACTAAAATATCGTTTTTCAGCATGTTTTGGGCCTGTATCTGAGTAAGCATGTACAGATCGCCTCTGTGACCCCAAAATATCGAATTTTCGGGTGTTTTGTGACTGAATTTGAAATATAAACGGGTACAGAAGATGCATGCACATATCGACTTTGGACACTTAAAATATCGATTTTTAGCATGTTTTGAGCCTATATTTTGAAAACAATCTAGTACTGAGTAGGCATGTACAGATCGCTTCTGGAACCCCAAAATATCGAATTTTCGGGTGTTTGGAGCCAGAATTTGAAATATAAACGGGTACATAAGATGCATGCACAAATCGACTTTTGTGCACCTAAAAGATCGATTTTCAGTATATTTGGGCCTGTATTTTGAAAATACTCTAACACGAATTAGGCATGTACAGATCGCTTCTGGTACCCCAAAACATCGAATTTTCAGGTGTTTTGTGCCTGAATTTGAGATATAAACGGGTACAGAAATTGCATGCACATATTGACTTTGGGCACATAAAATATCGATTTCAGCATGTTTTTGGCCTGTATTTTGAAAATACTCTAACACGAAGTAGGCATGTACAGATCGCTTCTTGGACCCCAAAATATCGAATTTTCGGGTGTTTTGTGACTGAATTTGAGATATAAACGGGTACAGAAGATGCATGCACATATCGTCTTTGGGCAACTAAAATATCAATTTTAGCATGTTTTGGGCCTATATTTTGAAAACATTCAAGCACTGAGTAGGCATGTACAGATCGCTTCTGGGACCCCAAAATATCGAATTTTCGGGTGTTTTGAAACTGAATTTGAGATATAAACGGGTACAGAAGATGCATGCATATATCGACTTTGGACACTTAAAATATCGATTTTTGGCATGTTTTGAGCCTATATTTAGAAAACAATCTAGTACTGAGTAGGCATGTACAGATCGCTTCTGGTACCCCAAAATATCGAATTTTCAGGAGTTTTGTGCCTGAATTTGAGATATAAACGGGTACAGAAGATGCATACACATATTGACTTTGGGCACATAAAATATCGATTTTCAGCATGTTTTGGGCCTGTAAATTGAAAATACTCTAACACGGAGTAGGCATGTACAGATCGCTTCTGGGACCCCAAAATATCGAATTTTTGGGTGTTTTGAGCCTGAATTTTAGATATAAACGGGTACAGAAGAAGCATACACATATCGACTTTTGGGCACCTAAAATATCGATTTTGAGCATGTTTTGGGTCAGTATCTTGAAAGCATTCTTACTAGGAGTAGGCATGTACATATCGCTTCTAGGACCCAAAAATATCGAATTTTCGGGTGTTTTGAGCCTGAATTTGAGATATAAACGGGTACAAAAGATGCATGCACATATCGACTTTGGACACTTAAAATATCGATTTTTAGCATGTTTTAAGAATATATTTTGAAAAAATTCTAGCACTGAGTAGGCATCTACAGATCGCGTCTAAGACCAAAAAATATCGAATTTTCGGGTGTTTTGAGGTTGAATTTATGATATAAACGGGTGCAGGAGATGCATACACATAATGACTTTGGGCACCTAAAATATCGATTTTCAGAAATGTTTTGGGCCTGATCTGAGTAGGCATGTACAGATCGCCTCTGTGACCCCAAAATATCGAATTTTTGGGTGTTTGGAGCCTGAATTTGAGATATAAACGGGTACAGAAGATGCATGCACATATCGACTTTTGGGCACCTAAAAGATCGATTTTCAGTATGTTTCGGGCCTGAATTTTGAAAATACTATAACACGGAGTAGGCATGTACAGATCGCTTCTGGGACCCCAAAATATCGAATTTTCGGTTTTTTTTTTAGCCTGAATTTGAGATATAAACGGGTACAGAAGATGCATGCACATATCGACTTTGGACACTTAAAATATCGATTTTTAACATGTTTTGAGCCTATATTTTGAAAACAATATAGTACTGAGTAGGCATGTACAGACCGCTTCTGGGACCCCAAAATATCGAATTTTCGGGTGTTTGGAGATTGAATTTGAGATATAAACGGGTACAGAAGATGCATGCACATATCGACTTAGGACACTTAAAATATCGATTTTTAGCATGTTTTAAGCCTATATTTTGAAAACATTCTAGCACTGAGTAGGCATGTATTGATCGCTTCTGGGACCCTAAAATATCGAATTTTTGGGTGTTTTGAGGTTGAATTTGGGATATAAACGGGTGCAGAGGATGCATACACATATTGACTTTGGTAACCTAAAATATCGATTTTCAGCATGTTTAGGGCCTGTATCTGAGTAGGCATGTACAGATCGCCTCTGTGACCCAAAATATCGAATTTTGGGGGGTTTTGACTTTGAATTTGGGAAATAAACAGGTGCAGAAGATACATACACATATTGACTTTGGTAACCTAAAATATCGATTTTCAGCATGTTTTTGGCCTGTATCTGAGTAGGCGTGTACAGATCGCTTCTGGGACCCCAAAATAACGAATTTTCGGGTGTTTTGTGCCTGATATTGAGATCTCGACTTTGGGCACCTAAAATATTGATTTTTAGCATGTTTTGGGCATATATTTTGAAAATATTCTAGCACTGAGTAGGCATGTACAGATCGCTTCTGGGACCCAAAATATCAAATTTTCGGGTGTTTTGAGCCTGAATTTGTGATATAAATGTTTACAGAAGATGCATGCACATATTGACTTTAAGCACCTAAAATATCGATTATCAGCATGTTTTGGGCCTGTATTTTGAAAATATTCTAACACTGAGTAGGCATGTACAGATCGCTTCTGTGACCCCAAAATATCGAATTTTTGGGTGTTTGGAGCCTGAATTTGAGATATAAACGGGTACAGAAGATGCATGCACATATCGACTTTTGGGCACCTAAAAGATCGATTTTCAGTATGTTTCGGGCCTGAATTTTGAAAATACTATAACACGGAGTAGGCATGTACAGATCGCTTCTGGGACCCCAAAATATCGAATTTTCGGTTTTTTTTTTAGCCTGAATTTGAGATATAAACGGGTACAGAAGATGCATGCACATATCGACTTTGGACACTTAAAATATCGATTTTTAACATGTTTTGAGCCTATATTTTGAAAACAATATAGTACTGAGTAGGCATGTATAGACCGCTTCTGGGACCCCAAAATATCGAATTTTCGGGTGTTTGGAGATTGAATTTGAGATATAAACGGGTACAGAAGATGCATGCACATATCGACTTAGGACACTTAAAATATCGATTTTTAGCATGTTTTAAGCCTATATTTTGAAAACATTCTAGCACTGAGTAGGCATGTATTGATCGCTTCTGGGACCCTAAAATATCGAATTTTTGGGTGTTTTGAGGTTGAATTTGGGATATAAACGGGTGCAGAGGATGCATACACATATTGACTTTGGTAACCTAAAATATCGATTTTCAGCATGTTTAGGGCCTGTATCTGAGTAGGCATGTACAGATCGCCTCTGTGACCCAAAATATCGAATTTTGGGGGGTTTTGACTTTGAATTTGGGAAATAAACAGGTGCAGAAGATACATACACATATTGACTTTGGTAACCTAAAATATCGATTTTCAGCATGTTTTTGGCCTGTATCTGAGTAGGCGTGTACAGATCGCTTCTGGGACCCCAAAATAACGAATTTTCGGGTGTTTTGTGCCTGATATTGAGATCTCGACTTTGGGCACCTAAAATATTGATTTTTAGCATGTTTTGGGCATATATTTTGAAAATATTCTAGCACTGAGTAGGCATGTACAGATCGCTTCTGGGACCCAAAATATCAAATTTTCGGGTGTTTTGAGCCTGAATTTGTGATATAAATGTTTACAGAAGATGCATGCACATATTGACTTTAAGCACCTAAAATATCGATTATCAGCATGTTTTGGGCCTGTATTTTGAAAATATTCTAACACTGAGTAGGCATGTACAGATCGCTTCTGGGACGCAAAAATATCGAATTTTCGGGGGTTTGGAGCCTGAATTTGAGATATATACGGGTACAGAAGAAGCATACACATATTGACTTTGGGCACCAAAAATATCGATTTTCAGCATGTATTGGGCCAGTATTTGAGTAGGCGTGTACAGATCGCTTCTCGGACCCCAAAATATCGAATTTTCGGGTGTTTTGTGCCTGAATTTGAGATATCGACTTTGGGCACCAAAAATATCGATTTTTAGCATGTTTTGGGCCAATATTTTGAAAATATTCTAGCACTGAGTAGGCATGTACAGATCGCTTCTGGGACCCCAAAATATCGAATTTTCGGGTGTTTTGAGCCTGAATTTGAGATATAAACGGGTAAAGAAGATGCATGCACATATCGACTTAGGACACTTAAAATATCGATTTTTAGCATGTTTTGAGCCTATATTTTGAAAACATTCTAGCACTGAGTAGGCATGTACAGATCGCTTCTGGGACGCAAAAATATCGAATTTTCGGGTGTTTGGAGCCTGAATTTGAGATATAAACGGGTACAAAAGATGCATGCACATGTCGACTTTTGGGCACCAAAAAGATCGATTTTCAGTATGTTTCGGGCCTGGATTTTGAAAATACTATAACACGGAGTAGGCATGTACAGATCGCTTCTTGGACCCCAAAATATCGAATTTTCGGGTGTTTGGAGCCTGAATTTGAGATATAAACGGGTACAGAAGCTGCATGCACATATCGACTTTTGGGCACCTAAAAGATCGATTTTCAGTATGTTTCGGGCCTGAATTTTGAAAATACTATAACATGGAGTAGGCATGTACAGATCGCTTCTTGGACCCCAAAATATCGAATTTTCGGGTGTTTTGAGCCTGAATTTGATATATAAACGGGTACTGAAGATGCATGCACATATCGACTTTTTGCACCTAAAATATCGATTTTGAGCATGTTTTGGGTCTGTATCTTGAAAACATTCTAGCAAGGAGTTAGTATGTACAGATCGTTTCTAGGACCCAAAAATATCGAATTTTCGGGTGTTTTGAGCCTGAATTTGGGATAAAAACGGGTACAGAAGATGCATGCACATATTGACTTTCGGCACCCAAAATATCGATTTTTAGCATGTTTTGGGCCTATATCTTGAAAATATTCTAACCCTGAGTAAGCATCTACAGATCACTTCTGGGACCCAAAAATATTGAAAATTCGAGTGTTTTGAGCCTGAATTTGAGATATAAACGGGTACAGAAGATGCACGCACATATCGACTTTGGGCACCCAAAATATCGAATTGTAGCATGTTTTGGACATATATTTTGAAAATATTCTAGCACTGAGTAGGCATGTACATATCGCTTCTGGGACCCAAAAATAACGAATTTTCAGGTGTTCTGAGCCTGAATTTGAGATACAAACGGGTACTGAAGATGCATGCACTTATCGACTTTTTGCACCTAAAATATCGATTTTGAGCATGTTTTGGGTCTGTATCTTGAAAACATTCAAGCAAGAAGTAGGTATATACAGATCGCTTCTGGGACCCAAAAATATAGAATTTTCGAATGTTTTAGGCCTGAATTTGAGATATAAACGGGTACAGAAGATGCATGCACATATTGACATTGGGCACCTAAAATATCGATTTTCAACATGTTTTGGGCCTGTATTTTGAAAACATTCTATTACTGAGTAGGCATGTACAGATTGCTGTTGGGACGCAAAAATATCGAATTTTCATCTTTTTTGAGCCTGAATTTGAGATATAAACGGGTTCTGAAGATGCATGAACATATCTGCTTTGGGCACCTAAAATATCAATTTTCAGCATGTATTCGGCCTATATTTTGAAAATATTCTAGCATTGAGTAGGCATGGACAGATCGCTCCTGGGACCCAAAAATATCAAATTTTCGGGGTTTTTTAGCCTGAATTTGAGATATAAACAGGTACTGGAGATGCATGCTTATATTGACTTTGGACCCATAAAATATCGATTTTCAGCATGTTTTGGGCCTTTATTTTGAAAATATTCTAGCACTGTGTAGACATGTACAAATCGCTTCTGGGACCAAAAAATATCGAATTTTCGGGTGTTTTGAGCCTGAATTTGGGATAGAAATGGGTACAGAAGATGCATGCACATATTGACTTTGGGCACTTAAAATATCGATTTTCAGCATGTTTTAAGCCTATATTTTGAAAATATTCTAGCACTGAGTAGGCATGTACAGATCGCTTCTGGCACCCAAAAATATCGAATTTTCGGGTGTTTTGAGCATGAATTTGAGATATAAACGGGTACTGAAGATGCATGCACATATCGACTTTTTGCACCTAATATATCGATTTTGAGCATGTTTTGGGTCTGTATCTTGAAAACATTCTAGCAAGGAGTAGGTATGTACAGAACGTTTCTAGGACCCAAAAATATCGAATTTTCGGGTGTTTTGAGCCTGAATTTGATATATAAACGGGTACAGAAGATACATGCACATATCGACTTTGGGCACTTAAAATATCGATTTTTAACATGTTTTGGGCCTGTATTTTGAAAATATTCTATTACTGAGTAGGCATGTACAGGTCGCTTATGCAACCCAAAAATATCGAATTTTCGGGTGTTTTGAGCCTGAATTTGAGATATAAACGGGTACTGAAGATCCACACACTTATTGACATTGGGCACCTAAAATATCGATTTTAGCATATTTTCGGCCTGTATTATGAAAATATTCTAACATGGAGTAGGCATGTACAGATCGCTTCTGGGACTCAAAAATATCGATTTTTCGGGTATTTTAAGTCTGAATATGAGATATCAACGAGTACTGAAGATGCATGCAAATATCGACTTTGGACACCTAAAATATTGATTTTGAGCATGTTTTGGGCCTATATTTTGAAAATATTCTAGCACTTAGTAGCCATGTAAAGGTCGCTTCTGGGCCCCAATAAAATCGAATATTCGGGTGTTTTGAGCCTGAATTTGAGATATAAACGGTACAGAAGATGCATGCACATATCGACTTTGGGCACCTAAAATATCGATTTTTAGTATGTTTTGGGCCTTTATCTTGAAAATATTCTAGCACTGAGTATGCTTGTACAGATCACTTCTTGGCCAAAATAAAATCGAATATTCGGGTGTTTTGAGCCTGAATTTGAGATAGAAACGGGTACAGAAGATGCATGCTCATATCGACTTTGGATACCTAAAATATTGATTTTCAGCATGTTTTGGGCCTATATTTTGAAAATATTCTAGCACTGAGTAGCCATGTACAGATCGCTTCTGGGCCTAAATAAAATCGAATATTCGGGTGTTTTGAGCCTGAATTTGAGATATAAACGGTACAGAAGATGCATGCACATATCGACTTTGGGCACCTAAAATATCGATTTTTAGTATGTTTTGGGCCTTTATCTTGAAAATATTCTAGCACTGAGTATGCTTGTACAGATCACTTCTTGGCCAAAATAAAATCGAATATTCGGGTGTTTTGAGCCTGAATTTGAGATAGAAACGGGTACAGAAGATGCATGCTCATATCGACTTTGGATACCTAAAATATTGATTTTCAGCATGTTTTGGGCCTATATTTTGAAAATATTCTAGCACTGAGTAGCCATGTACAGATCGCTTCTGGGCCTAAATAAAATCGAATATTCGGGTGTTTTGAGACTGAATTTGAGATATAAACGGGTACAGAAGATGCATGCACATATTGACTTTGGGCACATGAATTATCGATTTTCAGCATGTTTTGGGCCTGTATTTTGAAAGTATTCTATTACTAAGTAGTCATGTACAGATCGCTTCTGGGACCCAATAAAATTGAATATTCGGGTGTTTTAAGCCTGAATTTGATATATAAACGGGTACAGAAGATGCATGCACATATCGACATTAGGCACCTAAAATATCGATTTTTAGCATGTTTTGGGACTGTATTTTGAAAATATTCTAGCACTGACTATGCATGTACATATCGCATCTGGCACCAAAAAAAATCAAATTTTCGGGTGTTTTGAGCCAAAATATGGGATAGAAACGGGTACAGAAGATGCATGCACATATCGACTTTAGACACCTAAAATATCGATTTTTAGCATGTTATATCCCTATATTTTGAAAACATTCTAGCACTGACTAGGTGTGTACATATTAGTTCTGGCACCAAAAAATATCGAGTTTTCGGGTGTTTTGAGCCTGAATTTGAGATATAAACGGGTACTAAAAATGCATACACATATCGACTTTTTGCACATAAAATATCGATTTTTAGCATGTTTTGAGCCTATATTTTGAAAACATTCTAGCACTAAGTAGGCATATACAGATCGCTTCTTGCACCCAAAAATATCGAATTTTCGGGTGTTTTGAGAATGAATTTCAGATATAAACGGGTACAGAAGATGCATTCTCATATCGACTTTGGACACATAAAATATCGATTTTCAGCATGTTTTGGGCCTGTATTTTGAAAATGCTCTAACACTGAATAGGCATGTACAGATCGCTTCTGGGACCCAAAAATATCGAATTTTAGTTTTTTTTTTTTTAGCCTTAATATGGGATATAAACGGGTACAGAAGATGCAAGCACATATTGACTTTGGGCACCAAAAATATCGATTTATAGTATGTTTTTGCCCTATATTTTTAAAATATTCTAGCTCTGAGTAGGCATGTACAGATCGCTTCTGGGACCCAAAATTATCGAATTTTCGGGTTTTTTTAGCCTGAATTTGAGATATAAACGGGTACTGAAGATACATGCACATATCGACTTTGGAAACCTAAAATATCGATTTTCAGCATGTTTTGGGCTTATATTTTGAAAATACTCTAGCACTGAGTAGGCATGTATAGATCGCTTCTGGGACCCAAAAATATCGAATTTTCGGGAGTTTTGAGCCTGAATTTGAGATATAAACGAGTAAAGAATATGCATTCACCTATCGACATTGGGCACCAAAAATATCGATTTTTAGCTTGTTTTGGGCCTATATTTTGAAAATGTTTAAACACTGAGTAAGCATGTACATATCGCTTGTGGAACCCAAAAATATGGAATTTTCGGGTGTTTTCAGCCTGAATTTGGGATGTAAATGGGTACAGAAGATGCATGCACATATTGACTTGGGCACCTAAAATATCGATTTTCAGCTTGTTCTGTCATGTATTTTGAAAATATTCTCTCTCTCTCTCTCTCTCTCTCTCTCTCTCTCTCTCTCTCTCTCTCTCTCTCTCTCTCTCTCTCTCTCTCTCTCTCTCTCTCTCTCTCTCTCTCTCTCTCTCTCTCTCTCTATTATATATATATATATATATATATATATATATATATATATATATATATATATAATTATCATCATTATCATCATCATTATCATCATTATCATCATCATCATCATTATCATCATCCTTATTATCATTATCATAATCATCATCATTATTATTATCATTAACATCATCATCATCTTCATTATCATCATCATCATCATTTTCATTATCATTCCCATCATCATAATTATCATCATTATTATCATCATCATCATTATTATCATTATTATTATCATCATCATCATTATCATCATCATCATTATTATCATCATCATCATCATTATCATCATCATCATCATTATATCATTGTCATCTTAATTATCATAATTATTATCATCATCATCATTATTTTCATCATTATTATTTTCATCATTATCATCATTATTTTCATCATTATTATTATCATCATCATTATAATAATAATTATTATTATTATTATTTTTCTATTATTATTAATATTATTATTATTATTATTTTTCTATTATTATTAATATTATTATTAATTA
>JAWQEG010001202.1:0-2500 GCA_033782935.1 Petrolisthes cinctipes
TTCTATCTATTGTGCAAGTGGTTCAAAAATGGTTTCAAGTTCGATTCGAATCAAATGGTTTTGTTACACTAGTTTAGTTTTAGATTGAGTGCGTTTATAGAGTAGCGAGGGAGATGGAAACGCACTCAAATTGTAACACACTCTAAAACGCACTCAAATTGTAGGTAAAGTGATTGTGTGTGTGAGAGAGAAATTTTTTAAAGACAGTAATAATAAGAATATTTAAATAAAAATAATAATAATAATAATAATTAAATAAATATAATAATAATAATAATCAAATAAAAATAATAGTAATGATTAAATAAAAATAATAATAATAATAATTAAATATCTAAAAAAAAAAAAAAAAAAAAAAAAAAAAAATAATAATAATAATAATAATAATAATAATAATAATAATAATAATAATTAAATAAAAATAATAATATTTAAATAAAAATAATAATAATAATAATAATAATACAGTGTTGCCAGATGCTTGTCTCCTGGAAAGAAAATAAAATGCAGTGTTGCCAAGTAAATAATAATAATAATAATAAAACATTCCAGAAATTTATACATATATATTTATAAGTAATTTACATATTAATATTTACAATTTATATTTACATGATTATTTTTATAAGAAAATTTACATATTAATATTTACAATTTATATATATATATTTACATTGAGAATTTACATAGAATTTACATAGGTATAATTTTCATATTATTTACAAGAATTTACATTCAGAATTTACATAGAATTTACATATTAATTACAAGAATTTACATTATTTGCAAAATTTACATTAAGAATTTACATATTGTTTACAAGAATTTACATTAAAGATTTACATAATTATTTACACAGGCATAATTTACTTATTTACATTATTAATTTGCATATTTATGTAAATTTACATGAATTTACATAGAAAATTTACATAGAATTTATATGAGGTTGTATTTACATTAAAAATTTACATAAATTTACAAAGAATTTACATAGAATTTTTATGAATATTTTTCAAAGAAATTACAAGGGATTTACATGAGTAATTTACATTAATTTATAAGTGATTTACATAGGTATAATTTACATTAATTTATAAGAAATTTACATAGAATTTACATTATTATTTACAAAGAATTTACATATATACATTCCTGAGATTTACATTAATTTACATAATATTTACATTAAGAATTTCTATGAATTTATATAAGAGGTTGTGTTTACATAAATAATAAATAATTTTAAATAATAATAATGTGTTTTATTTTTGTGTATGTATGTATGTATGTATGTATGTATGTATGTAAATTAATAATAAAATTTTAATATTATTTATTAATTTATTAAAAGTTTCAATTTTCATAATAGAATAAAATAGTTTTCCCTAAATAAATAATATAAAATAGTCAGCCTTAAATATAAAAATATAAACGTTTTCTATGATACATATGTAAATTAAATTAGTTTCCCTAATTATATAAAAAGTAAATAGTTTCACATATAAAATTAAAATAGTTTCCCTTAAAAATAAAATATAATAGTTACCCTTAATATTAATAAAACAAATAACGTTTTCTATGATAGAAAATACCTGTGTAAATTTAAATAGTTGTCCTTTAAAACTAAAATAAAATAGACTTCCTATTAATAACTCATAATAAATACGTTTTCTATAATACAATCATCAAAGAAAACCAAACAGTATAAATAAAATCTACGGGAATGTTTGGCCAGACTTACAAAAAAAAAAAAAAAAAATAGCAAATATTAGCCTCGGGGCAAATTTTTCGTCAAAAATTTCCATAAAAGTGTACGGGAATTTCAATAAACTCTACGGGATTTGCACGCCACCCAAAACTGCCCCTTAACTTTTTATAATTGTTTCTCCTTAAATAATTATAAGTTTCTTTGATAGTACTTGTTGGTTTTCTCTGATGCTATAATTTTAGGGTATACTATTATTTTTTTTATAATTCATTTTTCACCAAAAATTTGCCGTAAAAGTCAACGTGTATTTCAATAAAATCTACGGGTTTTGCACGCCACCCAAAACAGGCCCTTAACTTTTTATAATAGTTTCCCCTTTTTTATTAACGTTTTCTTTCGTTGTAGTAAGAACTGGTTTTCTATGGTCTCTTATATGGAGGGTAGACTGTTTTATTTTTATTATTATTTTTTTAGTGTACGATTTGCTGGTAAATAAATATTCAATTATTTTCATTATTTTATTTTTATTTCCATACATATTTTTATTTATATACATACATACATACATAGGGTCATAATGAAAGGATAATAATTTATATATTATTTTTATTATCATTATTATTATTATTATTATTATTTGGATATATAAATTTTTAATACATATAATATTACATAAATATTAAATAATATTAAATTAAATAAAATAATAATAATAATAATAATAATAATAATAATAAGGAAATTATATAGAAAATAAATATAGAAATTTTAATACAAAAAAAAATATTA
>JAWQEG010001202.1:10000-15000 GCA_033782935.1 Petrolisthes cinctipes
GAAAACAAAAAAAAGAAAAAATGTTATAAGATTGTTGGTGTATTTCACAGTATTATTTTTTCGTGTTTTGTTTTCTGTTAATATGTTGGAGGCAGTGATTCATTGCCAAGTTAACCTGAGGGTGTTTGAGGTGGGGGACGGGAGAAGTAAGCCTGCAGTCACAGAAGGAGGAGTGAGCCCCACTTTGTCTGTGCCAGAGTTGAGAGTTGTGTGGTGACCAGAGACCCTGGACATATTGAGGCGTCTATTTGCATAACGGGATAAACACCACCTCTGGTGAAATTGAGTTAGCACTGTCTTCCCCCCTAGTAAACATCTACAATTTACTTGGTGAAGTCCATATCCACTTTTGGAGTTTCTAATAAGGCTTAAAATGAAGTATAAATAGAGAGACTATAACCTTTTGTACACAGATGTTAAACTTTAAACCCATTTTTCTTAAAACTTGAGTTGTGTCGCTTATCTCGTTATGCAAATAGATGCTTCATATTTTGTGTGTTAGCCAGAGATCCTGGAAGTGTTACAGTATGGAGTGTGTCAAAACCCACTTGTAAATAGTGTAAATATATGTACATTTTGGGTTCACCGTGTTTATCGTATCCTTTGTACTATCCATCCCCTGACAGTTGGGAGAGAAAAAAAAAAAAGAAAGAAAAAAGGTGACCACAATAGGTTCTCTCCTTAAGGGGGTAATACACACCTCTGACAATATTATGAATTAAAGGGGGTGCAGGGGTAGGGGGACAGGCTTGGGGGTGGGGGGGTACTGGGGGGGTGGTGCGGGAATAGGGGTACTGGGTGGGTGGTGCGGGAATAGGGGGACTGGGGGGGTGGTGCGGAAATAGGGGGACTGGGGGGGTGCGGAATAGGGGGACAGGCTTGGGGGGGGGAGTTAGGGGTTTTTGGGGGGTGTGGGAGTAAGGGGACAGGCTTGGGGGGTCCGTGAATAGGGGACAAGCTTTCTACCCACCCCAAGCCTGCCTGTCCCCCTATTCCCGCAACCCCCCAGTCCCCCCCACCCCCCCCAAAGTTTGTCCCCTACTCCGGCACCCCCTTAAAGATAAAACCTGTCATGGACATTTGCCTCCGACTGTACATAAATGCTCTCCATAACAGTAATGCCTTTTATTACACTGTTATTGTTGTTATTATGTATTAGTAGTGTACTGTTTGTAATGAAACCCTATTTTTAAAGCGAGTAGAGAGAGAGAGAGAGAGAGAGAGAGAGAGAGAGAGAGAGAGAGAGAGAGAAAAGAGAGAGAGAGGTAGGAGAGGCATTTGAAGATAGGATGACGAGAGAGAGAGAGAGAGATAGGAGAGGCATTTGAAGATAGGATGACGAGAGAGAGAGAGAGAGAGAGAGAGAGAGAGAGAGAGAGAGAGAGAGAGAGAGGTAGGAGAGGCATTTGAAGATAGGATGACGAGAGAGAGAGAGAGAGAGAGAGAGAGGTAGGAGAGGCATTTGAAGATAGGATGACGAGAGAGAGTTACAAGGAGTTACAAGGAAAAGAAGTACCCTAGGGGACCTTACGATCCATACAAAGAGGGTACCTGTGGGTTTAGTTGTGCAAGTAGGCGACCGTCCTCGAATGTGTCATGTGAAACCATCAAGGAACACTCGCACAATGGCTTAAACACCTAGACGGTGGTTTAAGGCTTTGTCTAATCTGGACTTGAACTGATCCACAGAGTTGCTGTTGACTACATCAGCAGGAAGCGCGTTCCAAGTACCGCAGATGCTATATGTAAAGAACTTACCACACAGATCACGGTTGTATCGCTTCAGTTCAAGTTTGTAGCCATGATTCCTGGTTGTGCCCTCACTGAGTTGGAAAATGTCCCTGTAGTCTACATTGTCAAAGCCTCGTAGTATTTTAAACACTTTGATAAGCTGACCACGCAGTCTCCGGGTTTCCAAAGAGAACAGGTCGAGTTCTACCAACCGATCTTTATAGCTCTTGTGTCTAAGAGAGGGTATAAGTTTGGTTGCCCTGGCTTGCACTCGTTCCAATCTCGCGATATCCTTCCGGTAAGAAGGACACCAAAACTGAACTGCATACTCCAGGTGCGGTCGGACAAGGGAATTGTACAGACAAAGTACTATCTCCTTGTTCCGGTATCCAAACTGTCGCTTTATGTACCCTAACATCCTTTGGGCTTTCTTCTCAGCCTCAATACACTGCTTTGAGAACTTGAGGTCGCTGGTGATAGTTACACCCAAGTCTTTCTCAGTATCAGTGCTTACGAGAGCATTGCCCTTAAGGTTATACTCTGTTCGGGGGTTTCTGTGGCCTATATGCATAACTTTGCATTTGTTCACGTTAAATGGCATTTGCCACGTGTCAGACCACTCCCCGATCTTCCTAAGATCTTCTTGTAAGCGGGTAGTATTTCCTTCTTTCGCGACATTCATACCAAGCTTAGTATCATCGGCGAATTTTGAAATCTTGGCAACCATGTCACCATCCACGTCATTAACATAGATGATAAACAGTAGTGGTCCCAGAACAGAACCTTGGGGAACACCGCTAGTAACGGGCACCCACTCTGAAGCCTGTCCATTCACTACCGCCCGCTGCCGTCTGTCACTTAGCCAGTTCTCTATCCAATTTGCCACATTTCCGTCTATGCCCAGTGCACGCACTTTCCGAAGGAGGCGGCGGTGGGGTACCTTATCAAAGGCTTTCTGAAAGTCTAAGTAGACAACATCGACCGCTTTATCCCGATCATGCTCACTGAAAACAAAATGGAAGAATTCCACCAGATTTGTGAGGCATGACCGGTGCTGCCGGAACCCATGCTGGGAACCCCTCAGTAGCAAATTTGATTCTAAGTGTGCTGTTATTTTGTCCACCATGATGCTCTCAATGAGTTTACAGACTATCGAGGTTAAACTGATGGGTCTGTAGTTTGACGGTTGGCTAGCATCTCCCTTCTTGAAGATAGGAGTCACCTCTGCCTCACGCCAGTCTCTAGGAACGCATCCAGTCTGGATTACCCTGTTGAAGACCATGCACAGGTGCCGTGATACTTCACCATGCACTTCTTTCAACACTCTAGGTAAGAACCCATCCGGACCGGGGGACTTGTTTGCTTTTAATTCGATTATTTTTCTCTCAATTTCTTCTTGGGTGAAGACCATTGACTCCAACTTCTCACTGAAGGAGTCCAAAGGTTCGGGAATGGGACCACTCTCCTCAGAGAACACTGAAGAGAAATACTCATTTAAGAGGTTAGCATTTTCTGCATCAGAGTGCATCAATGCTCCATCCTCATTCACCAAGGGACCGATCCTGCGTCGGATTGGTTTACGGCCATTCACATAACTGAAAAACTCCTTGGGGTTCTCTTTGCAGAGTCTAGCCACACGGACCTCCTCAGCACGCTTAGCCGCCCTTATTTTGGACTTCACGTTTCGATTCAGTCTTCTATGACCGTCAAAGTCCCCAGATGCCTTCGCTCGACGATACACAGTTCTCCTCTCCCTTAGTAGGTTACGGATTTCCCGATTAAACCACTTAGGTTGAATGAACTTCTGACCTGTTCCCTTCAGAGGAATAAAGCGCGACTGAAGTTCCATGAAGGAAGACAAGAATGACCTCCACAGATCATCAGCACTCTCTCCCTCTTCTAGTTCCATTTCAGCAACTCTTTCATGAAGACCTGCAAAGTTCGCTCTCCCCATGTCTAATTTTCTATGCACTGGGGTCACGGACTCCATATTAGGGACTTTAACTGAAAATCTTATAAGCTTGTGGTCGCTTCCACCTATTTCTTCGTTTACAGAGAGGTCTTGAATGATGTCATCCTCTGAGGTGAGGACCAAGTCGAGTATGTTAGCACCTCTTGTTGGCTCCCTTACCCATTGAGTGAGGAATTCATCATTTACAAACTCCAAGAGTGGTGTGTTCTCGGCAGAGGGCTCTCTGGTTTCCCAGTCAACATGTGTGTTGAAGTCCCCCATAAGGATGCACACCCTGCCGTCCACTAGTTCACCCAGCAACTGGTATAGGTCCCTGTCCATCTCATTGAGTTGTCCAGGGGGTCTATAAAGCAGCAGGGTTCTGTATTTTGCAGTGCCTATTTCTAGGTCAACTCCAAGGAGCTCGTGGTTCGATGTGATGTTGCAGGTCATCAATTTGATGGAGTTCTTTACATACAACAGCACACCACCACCCCCTCTGTCCTCTCTATCTTTGTGGAAGAGTTGGTAGCCTGGAATCACGAATTCCCCTTCAAGATCTCTGTCCGAGGTTCTCAACCATGACTCCGTTATGGCCACCATCTCGGGTTCCTCTGTCGCAACGAGGGCCCGCAGTTCCAAAAACTTGTTTCGGATGGACCTGGCGTTGAACAATAGAACCTTCAGGGAACCCCCAACTGCAGGGCTCCCTAGACTCATCCGTTTCCCGGTTTGGTCATTGTCTTGGTAGTGCTGGGGATATCCTTCTTCAGGATCTCAGCGAATGTCTTCTCTGGGGTCACTCTAGCATAGCGACGAGGGCTCTCCTCCACGCTCGGTCGAGTGCTCCTGAGACATCGTCGGACGGCGTCTTCCATTAATTTGGAAAGCACTTCTTTCCCCTTCAGTGAGAGATGTGTGCCATCCCTCTGGTAGAGGTCGTCTCTACCAAAGAGTGAGGTGTAGGGGTCCACAAAGAACACCCCCTCGGCAGTACACAAATCAGCCAGGCGCTGATTTACTGCAATGTTCTTTGACAGAGCAGTCCCTAAAGGGCCTCTCCTTGGGAGCATGCCAACAACTACCCTTCTGCGGGTTTTTAACCCACAGTCATCTACTGCACCGATCACATCCGAGAGGACTCCTTCGGTCATGCCTACTCTACCATTTCTCAGGTAGATGTCATTACCACTCACCATGAGTGCAATGACAGCAGATCTGGACGTTTGGATCCTCTCAGCTTCCTTTCGGAGGTCAGCATTGCCACAACCTGGCAAACAATTCACCTTCACAGAAGTGTGAAGGCGATCTGCCATTA